>VOPJ01002644.1:0-16982 GCA_014673585.1 Semibalanus balanoides
CTCACACTTGGCGCTGTTGAGCTCGAGACCAATCTCCGGCAGCAGGCGTTGCAAGTTGTGAAGATCGTTTGCGACCACGCCGACAGGCCCGGCTAGCGTTGCGTCGTCCATATACCATACGTTCAGCGTCGAGTTCATTGAACGAACGCAGTCATCGATGGCCAGAGAGAAACCGACGGGGCCAAGAGGGTCACCCTGCTGTACGCCGCAGCAGGACCGGGATGGTGTAGTCACGATTGTGAAGGGGCGTAGGGGTGCGCAAGCTTGAAAAGCTAACCGGTAGGTTCAGGGCAACGATCAGGATAATTTTCAGCATCACGTCTCGCCTGACTGTGTTAAACGCGTCTGCGACGTCAACTTTCACCATAACGGATGGGTGAATCTTCTTGCACGGGCGACAGGAACTCGCGGGGCAGCGTGAACTGCAGCCTCACACCCGAGGCGGATTCCGACTCCGAGCTGCACTGGCCTAAAATCCGGTGCCAGAAGGTCGGCCACGTGATGCGCAGCGATGCGACAGGGTAGGCGGCGGTAGACACTGCCGATAGCAATGGGGCGTAAGCCACCGTCCTTCTTACGTAGAGCGCAGAGCGCAGCACCAAAGAAGGCGTCGCGGGCGCACTCTGGGATTTGTCCATCTAGGACAAGGTTTGTCAGTTTGGTTAACGAGCTCAGGAGACGCGCGGCTGGGCTTCTACTTGCTTCAGTGGAGATAAAGCTGGCGGAGGTGGAGGAGGACCTTACCCCGTCTAGACCGCCGATGACCCGGTCGGCATCGACTCGATAGTGACCTGAACCTGTTCACCGTTCACCTGGAGCGGGACGAGTGTCGTTGTCTTGTGTGGAAGGGGGAGGGCCTCGTCGGATGTGTTTAAGCGGATGCTTTTCCTTGAGGGCGCCTCACTATGTTTGCTGTGGAATGAACAAAAAATTCCTCGTGATTGTTAAATTTCAGGCTGCCTTGATGTCCCCATCTGCCGCACTTCGGAGCGAACCCGGCGAGCGATGATATCTTCCACGGAGCAGCCTTTTGTGGAGTTGTTGCGCTGCTCTGGACAGGTTGGGAGCCTGCCTCCATGTCAGCAACCTGTCTTTTAATGGTGGTGGCCGCGGTTGGACGTGGGTCCCCGATAGAGTTCGACATGGCTGCACTTTTCCTTGGCCTAGCCGCCCCACAGCCATGGCATCACAGCCACAGCCAGCTACAGACACTCCCAAATGTCAATGGCTGGCCGTTGGCCAGCCGTGAGGATTTTTGTTAATTTATATTTTGTCTTGATTTCCAATCTACTGTTATGAAAACATGCCAATGCTTCTTTTAACCGTGATTGGTTTGATAAAATTGATATGAAAAAAATCCCAGGTGCACTTTGCAGCCACAGCCGTAGCCACAGCCATGATCTAGAGATTTTCCAGTCCGGCCCACCCCATTAGCTATAGGGTTCGGCCAGCCATGGGGATAGCCGCCCCATGTAGAACGCCCTCAAAGCTGTCCCCGACAGCTTTGAGGGCGGCTCGGAGTGCAATAAACGCGAAGTATAGAAAGCGTCCCCATGTATAGACGCGAAGGATAGAAAGCGTTCCGAGATAATTATAGCTTACGTAAATAGTTATTCGTGAAAACATGTTTGGGAAAAAATGTCTTTTTGACCTTTGATGACCTCTGGAGCCCAAATTTTTGACCTCAGATAAAATTTTAGGACCTGGGTGCGATTTCAAATTGCAATGGCTATCTATTGTTTCTTTACTTGTTTGCTCCTAGCTACCATAGTTTCCGAGATAATTTGGGATATCTGGAGCTAAGTCCTAAATCTGGAAAATTTGAGAAAATTTGACCTTTGATGACCTCTGGTGACTCCTAATATTGACCTGATACAAATTTATTACCGAAATAGTTTCCAAATCCTTTTTGACGAGCTCTCGAACAGTATTTTTGGTTTATGTTTAAGTCCCATAGGAGCCGAGTTAGAAGGGGCTGTCGAAACGCCCCCCCGCCCGAGGGAAGGTGCGCCGAAGCACCGGCCGGTGCCGCGGGTTAACCCGCGCCCCGCTGGGGATCCAGGCCGAACGCGCCCCGCTGGGGGGGCAGATATCTGCCCCTCGTTATTCTTCTGAACAATGAACCGTAAATAGCGAGGACGCACAATACGGCCAAATCGAAAGGTTCTCATGATACGCACCCAAAGCATACTACATTTTCGAAATAAGGTCACATGTCAGGTCATGCCAGAGTAAAAGGTCAAAATTGAAGATATTTTAGTTTTTGCGCATTATTTTTCTAATCCAAAGCTTTAGATTGTAACTATTTTAGCACAAAGTGTTCTCAAAGTATAATGAAACCCTGCATTAAGCAAAAGTGAATTTTTAAAGCAAAGGTCAAGGTCTAATATGGTGTCACAAAGATCACTGATGGCAAAGAGGGTTACGGAAAGTCATGCGACAATGTTTTATGGGTTGCTTTACACGTGTACATTCGATAATAGAAGCCATTCTTGACAATCTGACACCGTGGAAGGTTCAAGTCAGGTCATATGACGGTAAATTGTAAAATTGAAATTTTTAACCAAAAAATACATAATATATATATATATTATATATATATAATATATATTACTATATAGTCAGTTTTGGTTCTCAGAAAACAGCTGTGATATTTTGTTTGTCTCTTCTGGTTAAAAAAATATATATTTGGCAAAAATGACGTCATGAGGTTCTACACTTGGGAAGTCATAAGTCAGTCAAAAGTTCAGATATTGTTTGAAATTTTAGTTGGTTTCTGTTTATACTTTAGTTCTCTTACATTATTCTGGTTTTTCAAATATTTTTGATTTCTTTTTGTTTTGTGCATAAAAAAATTTTTTCTGAAAAAAAATAGGGGTTAAAAACTCCAAAATTTTATGCAAATCCGAGGATAGCCATTTTGAAAGACAATGCAATTTCCCACCCTTGATATTGTTATTTTTTATTTGCTTCACACCTCCATTTTTCTACAAATTTGCAAATTTGCAAACATTCGTCGTTTTTCCAACAAAAATGGCATGACATGACGTCATCAAAAGGTCATTTTCTTCAAAAGTTATTTATCAATTTTATCAAAGTTTTTCGTGAAGATGTAAAATTAATGTGGGATAAGGTGCTGAATAATTCACGTCGGTATCTGCCATGGTTTTTAAGTTATTAAGAAAATCCGGGAGGGGGAAGTCCCCGGATGCATCGCGATGCATCCGGCGACGATCGTCGCCATTTGCATTTCTAATGCGGCGCTTGCGTGGTGAGGAGTGGCGAGGGCTCAGCGCTACGTTTTTCGGAACCCTATAGTGAAAGGTAAGGACATTGCATTGCTTTGTTACTGCTTTAAGGACAGCGGAGCTTCTGGTCTCAGTTATTTGACCCTCGCAATGCCGATAATGTGGTGTAAGGTCGCATTGCCTGCCTGGCATGTTTGACAAAACCGCATAATTGGTATAGCTGGGATAGGTACCCTTTCAATCATGATCGATAACATGCAATCCTCAATGGCGCAGCCACCTCCCGAAAGTTAAGGGGACGGCGGCATTCTGAAGTCGATTATTTCCATACAACGCCCAAAGGCGAAATCTTAAATTCCAGAATATTGAGGGGACACGTCCTCCTGGTCCGTCCCCTCTGTGGTGGAGCCCCTGACAATACTACCTGACAACTACCATGCATTCATAGAAAAATAACAATAATATGAACAAACGTTTTTTATCAGATGTGTAGTGCCCAAAATATTCCATCAATAAATTACGAATAAATTCCTCGAGAAACTCGCCAAACAAACCTAATGTATTTAAAAGAAGCAACCAAGAATAAAAGAGGGTAACCAGCGAGAATAATGGCGGTATAATAGGGAATTGTTTGGTCAACTTATCGGGTACATCAGAGAGTAATCGAGGGAGAGTAAACAGCGTGCGGAGAGTAACCAAGCATTTGGTATGAAGGGTAAGCAAGAGTAAACGAGAATTAACAAGAGTTTTAGGGAATACGCTTTTAGCGTAACCCAGAGTAATAGAGAGTAGGAGGGTGAGTGTATGGAGAGTTTTGTGGAATGAACTGTGAGTGCTCGACGGAATAAAATAAATAATTTTGCAGAGGTAATTTGAGGAGTTAGGAGAGTGATTATGGGGAGTCAAAGGTGTAAACTCCCCTAAAGGAGTCATATTTTCTCTCAGTGTAGTTTTCGAGATCTCTGGGGGGCGGGGCGGTTATCAGCCCCCCCCGTCGGTTCGAAGTTGGCTTAGACCCCGTCGGTGCGCGGGTTAACAATGAGCACTTTCCCCCGGGCCCCATTTCTAATAACAAAATATGGTTCAAAAAAGAAACATCTTATCATGACAAGTCCAATAGTGTTTGTCCCATTAAAATCGACCTAGTGGTTTTCGAGATCTCTTGGGGGAAGGGCAGAATCGGTCCCCGTAGGTTAACGTAATTCTGGTCGCCCACAGGAAATACGATCAATACGAAAGGGTATTGATTTTGATGTATTATTCTCATACTGGGTTCCACCGGAAGTGTTTCTATCTTTGTTATATTCTGTCTAAGCTACGCTTAATATTTTCCACATTTGCAAATTATGAACGATTTGACTTATACGTTTTTTGCTTGGTCATTCAAACACATGTGATATACTTGTTGGCTAAGAACAACACCACGCGCTCCGTTCCCACTCCGTTTTTGTTCCGTTCCCGCTCCAATCCCGCTTCGATTCCGTTCCCGTTCCGTTTCCGTTCCGTTCCCGTTCCGCTCCCGTTCCCGGTCCGTTCCCGTTTCGTTTCCGTTCCCGTTCTGTTCCCGTTCCGATCCCGTTCCGTTCCCGTTACGTTCCCGTTCCATTCCCGTTTCGTTTCCATTCCGTTCCCGTTCCGTTTCCGTTCCAGTTCCGTTCAGTTTCCGTTCCGTTCAGCTCCCGTTCCGTTCAGTTCCCATTCCGTTTCCGTTTCGTTCCGTTTCTGTTTCGTTCCGTACCCATTCCGTTTCCGTTTTGTTCCCGTTCCGTTCCTTTTTCGTTCCCTTTCCGTTCCGTTCCCGTTCCGTTCCCGTTCCGTTTCCGTTCCGTTCCCGTTCCGTTCCCGTTCCGTTCCGTTCCGTTCCCAGTTCCGTTCCGTTCGCGTTCCGTTCCGTTCCCGTTCCGTTCCGTTTCGTTTCCGTTCCGTTCCCGTTTTTCATTTCGTTCCATTTCCCGTTCCGTTCCCGTTCCCGTTCCGTTCCCGTTCCGTTCCGTTCCCGTTCGCGTTCCCAGTTCCGTTCCGCGTTCCGTTCATTTTCCGTTCACGTTCGTTCGTTCCTGTTCCCGTTCCTGTTCCCGGTTCCTCGTTCCCGTTCCTGTTCCCGTTTTCCTGTTCCCGTTCTGTTCCAGTTCCGATTCCGTTCCGATTCCGTTCCGATTCCGTTCCGATTCCGTTCCGATTCCGTTCCGATTCCGTTCCCGTTTCTTTTCCTTTTCGTTTCCTTTTCGTTCCCGTTCCGTTCCCGTTTCGTTCCTCGTTCCCTGTCTCCTGTTCGCCGTCCCCGCTCCGGTTTCTGTCACATTTCCTCCCTGTCCCCGTTCCCGTTTCTGTCTCATTCCCACTCCGTCTCCGTCCCGTTCTGGACTCGTTCCCGTATTGTTCCCATCTCATTTATTATACACCATAGCGCACCGTTTCTTGACACTGCACGTCGTTGAAATGTCACTTAGATTGTGTGAAAATGCATTCATCTACTCGCCGCTTACATTTTGTCCCATCCACAAACACGACAAGTTCATAGTTGTACTACTTGAGGCATTTGCATAGACACCTGTTAATCAAGTCATGCGTGCGTTGTTCAGATCGACTATGTTCGACTTACAGGAGCGCGGCTTGCAGGAATAATGATACCATTAGTAGATACCGCCTGGTCACCGGCAGCACCAAGCTGAGCTTCTCACGTGAAAGCGCAGAGGCTGGAGTTGTGAATCGTCAGGCAGTTTCGAAACTGCCTAGGCAGTTTCGATACTGTCAATATGGAAATAGGGTGTCCACGACAAAAGCGGTTCAAGAGCCAAAAAAGTGGAAGCCCTTCTCGTGAATTACAGTTTCGATGGCAAAATCAGCCAATCAAGAGCTTCTCTAGACTATATCATGATCAGTTTAAGCCCAGAACTTCAATATCAGAATTGAGAATACCAGCAAACTTAACATACCCATATTCAAACTTCGTTATTATGTTGTTCTTACTAGCGTCCTTAAGCAGAAGAAGCCTCAGACCGCAAAAAGCACGAGAAACTGTGCCTGTTAAGACGCTGGGGTTATACTCGGGCACTTGGCTAACCATCCAATACATCTGGACGGTCAGCGCACGACGTTCCTGGTTTTCTGTCGTCACAGTAATGACGTCAGTCAGGTACTGACCGAGCTCTGGCAATATGAGCGACTGAGAGTAGTATGGGTCGACAGGCGTGCCGCCGGGCAGAGAGAACACACGGAACTGCTCATCTGGCAGCAGTGCCACCAGCTTGGGACCGACTACAGCTCGACAATTACCATCACTGTGGTTCTCAACTATCGCGAACCAGCATTCAGGTACCCAGAACGTCACAACCCGGGTCTTGTCGCGCTGTGGCCGTCCGGTCCCCGTTTTCGCCCCTGTCTCGCCCAAACAGTCTCTTCCGCGTCGGACGGCAGTCTTTGCTCCAAAGCACCTTCCACTCAGCCGTCAGCAGGTATGGCTTGCCCATCTGCAGCACGCACCTCGCTGTCAGATGTTCTGCACCGTACACACCTTCGTTTGGGACCGAGCGTGATGCGCTGCGTCGTCACACGTCAGCCTCGACAGGAGGCCACGGAACGGCTGCCGGTCCCCCGCACCGCCAGCGTCCGCCCAGAACTGACGCCGACACCGCCGGTGTACGTCTTGTCTGTGAAGGACTCTCGAGTGAACGAGGTCAAGGCCTTCATTCGCCCTGAAGGACATATGTCGCGGACCCCGTCCTCAAGGACTTCTCTTGGTTGCAGAAAGAATGACTGCGGGCCCTGCATAATCTTGCGCTGCGGCTTGTCCATCAGGGGAATATAAACGATGCAATACTGACGACTAGTAAGAGTGATAAGCTTAAGCTCAAGTACTTCTACCACCTCAGCCCCGACTGCAGTCATATAGACACCCTTTCTTTTTCACCAGCCACTCGTCGCCTGCCGCTGTGTTGTATGCCCTCATTGTCCGTGGTGTCCTGGACGGCGCGCAGTCGGAGAGCCTGGTTGGCGCCGACAACCATTGCGTCCACATGACCCACGACTGAGATCTCCGGGCGCGGTACGTAGGTGCCCGGTCCAAACAGCCACTCGTCGCCTGCCTTGCGTGGTGTGCCCTCATTGTCCGTGGTGTCCCCGGACGCGCGCATCGGAGAGCCTGGTTGGCGCCCGACCACAGGCACGTGCACACTGCAAGCCAGCGTCTCAACCCGGGTAGAGCGGGAACGGCAACTGGTGCAGGCGACCTCCCTCTCGCCGTGGCCGAAGGCCCGCGCCTGGCCGAAGTCTTCAAACGCCGCATTAGTCAACGCGTAAACTTGGGCTCTCGACGATGCAGTAGTGCGCCGTCGAAACGCAACCACGGCTGCGGCCTGAGAGTCACCCTGTGGGGCATCACCGGAAGATCAGGAGGGTCAGCAGAGCAGCGAGGGGTAGCCACGGGCTGTGGTCGAGAGTCACCCTGTGGAGGACAACACCGAGACCAGGAGGGTCAGCAGAGAGGAGGAACAACCACCGACTGCGGTCCGAGAGTCCACCCCTGTGGAGGATTACACCCGGAGACAGGAGTGGGGTCAGGCAAGAGCAGGAGGAACCAACACCGAGCAGTCCGAGAGTCACCCTGTGGAAGACAACACCGAGACAGGAGGGTCAGCAAGAGCAAGGAAGGAACAACACCGACTGCGGTCCGAGAGTCACCCTGTGGGGGACAACACCGGAGACAGGAGGGTCAGCAGAGCAGGGGGACACCTTGGCTGTGGTCCGAGAGTCACTCCTGTGGGGGCACACCACCGGAGACAGGAGGGTCAGCAGAGCAGGAGGGACCACCATCGGCTGCGGCTGAGAGTTCAACCCGTGGGGGACAAACCGGAGAACAGGAGGGTTCAGCAGAGCAGGAGGACAACCATTGGCGGGTCCGACGTCACCCTGTGGAGGACAACACCGAGACAGGAGGGTCCAGCAGAGCAGGAGGGACAAACCATTGGCTGTGGTCCCCGAGAGTCACCCTGTGGACACCACCCGGAGACCCAGGAGGGTCAGCAGAGCAGGAGGACAACCATCGGCTGAGCCTGAGAGTCACCCTGTGGGGGACAAACACCGGAGACAGGAGGGTCAGCCAGAAGCAAGGAGGGACAACCATTGGCTGTGGTCCGAGAGTTCCCCGTGGAGGACAACACCTGAACAGGAGGGTCAGCAGAGCAGGAGGAACAACCACCGACTGCGGTCCGAGAGTCACCCTGTGGAGGATTACACCGGAGACAGGAGGGTCAGCAGAGCAGGAGGAACAACCACCGACTGCAGTCCGAGAGTCACCCTGTGGAGGACAACACCGGAGACAGGAGGGTCAGCAGAGCAGGAGGAACAACCACCGACTGCGGTCCCGAGAGTCACCCTGTTGGGGGACAACACCGGAACAGGAGGTCAGCAGAGCAGGAGGGAACAACCATCGCTTGCGTCCGAGAGTCACCCTTGGAGGACACCCAACCGAGACCAGGAGGGTCAGCAGACAGGAGGAACACAACCGACTTGCGGCCGAGAGTCCACCTGTGGGGGACCAACCACCCGAGAAAGGAGGGTCGCAGAGCAGAGGGGACAACCATCCGGCTTGTGGTCCGAAGAGCCACCTGTGGGATGTGGGAAAACCACACGAGACAGGAGTTTTAGAGAGCAAACGTACGCGCAGGACACATTTATCAGCATACAACATCTGTGAGTACAGGTTAATACAAATATATTGTCAGAAAATGGCAAAAAGTGTATATTTTGTACTGGTATTTAAGCTCATGATCATGATCTTGATTATAATAAATTTCCAATTGTTATTCAACCGCCAAATCATATCAATATTTAACATTAAAGTACAATACTCGGTGTTGGAATCAAATAAACACCAATATTTTGTCATGTAAATGTCTGATCCATAATAGCTTACTTGAATGTTACTTCACACTCCCATCCAAACTTGCTATGTCTGTAGATGCGACCAGTCATACTTATTGTTCGTTAACTGCTGACATCCATCCAGCGAATAACTTCACCTGGCGGCTCCAAAACCTACTTAAAGTTTAGGAGGGGCGACAGCATTCTGAAGGTGATCCTCTCCATGCAACGCACGTAAAGTCATTACAAATCCGAAAAAGGGAGGGTCGCCCCCCCCCATCACCCCGTAGTTCAGCCCACGACTTCACCTGTTGCGTTCGGTGAACCATTGCTTCCACTCGCCTTTCGTTTCGCTTCAGCGTGTAGCTGCAGGGCCCAGTCACCAGCCGGGTGACTCCCCGGTGTCCCTCCGTCCCTTGCACGTGCAGATAGGTGAACGCCTGAGCCGTGGGCGTCTGGCCACAGCGGCTCGTGGTGACACTCCAGGTGTCGTCAGTACCGTCATCGGTCTGGCACTGGTACCCATCCGAGCGTGGCTGGAGCGCCATCTTACCACCTGTCAAACACGCAGCAAACGAGATAAGATGTACGCATATACGTAGTTTGCCGATGGTGTCACTTACATAATACATAGTGCATCAGAAGTACAGTATTGATGGACGGGGAGGGGGGCGTACGAGATGCATCAGGACGTGGGAATACTTTCCACAACGTCGAAAAATAGAGCATCGAGTGACGCCAAGCAAGGTGTTCGAAAGGGACAAAGTCACTCTATTTCACTCAGTGCTGTGGAGCTGATTTCGGAGTCAAAACAGAGAGTCCGAAAAGAGAGAGAGTGTTCCGAACACTGACCGACTCCGCAGCCCAGATTTAGACTGTGTTCTGACCGTCACATTCCCGCGGGGATTCCGGGGAATCAATAGAAAAGTGCTTTCTACCGATTCCCGTAGCAAAGAGTTAACAGGAATACCAAAGTATGAGTGCACTGCCGAACTGCAGTAGAGAAAATGCCCGCCGGGGATTCCGGGGATTCCCGCCGGGAATGTGACAGTCAGAAAACAGCCTTAAACACATATTGCATCAGTATGACGTCATAAGCAGTGGCGCAGCCAGGGGAAGGGGGCAATTTCCCTTTACGAGGTAACGGGGGGGCAAACCGAGATTCGCGCAGGTACCATTTGCATCAGCTTAATGTCCAGGCGAGGGGTAACTCTGGTGCATGTATAGGGCACTCAGCAGTCAGCAGCAGTGTGTTCATGATGGCTCAGGTACATCCCTGGGTGCCTACTCAATTCTTCCGATTGTCTGGGCTGGGTATGCATTTTCCGACTTTTCATGGGTNAAACCCCTAAGAGATGGGGTTCATCAACCGCCCCCTCCAAGAGCGAGGGTTAGGGCACGCAAGGAGCCCAATCTGATGATGATGATGATGATTGGGGTTTAAGGGCGGGCCGACAACTAAGGTCACATGCCGCCCAGAGCCCAATCTGAAGACCTCGAAGATCACGTTATGTAAGCGCATCTTAGCACATCAGAAGGTCTCGGTTTCCACCAGTCTTCTGTGCAGTAACACAATGTCCTCTGTTCTCGCCTGCGCCAGCTTGACCACAGTAGATGGTCTCGGTTTTCACATTAGTGTGTGCAGTTGACACAATGTCCTCTGTTTCACCTATGTCCTCGTAGTGCTTGGACGTATGTTCCTATTGGTATGGATTGTAAGGCAAGGTAATGTCGGCGGGACAATTTCATAGGGCCTTAACATAACGTCTCTTAGCCAGCAACACGCACTCACCTATAACTGCTGTCTCGTTTGTCGGAAAAGTCACACGTCCTCGTAGGTGACGAATAGTGGGATTGTGTGTGTCAGTTGGTGTGTGGTGTGTTGTGTGTGTGTTGTGTGTGTGTGTGTGTGTGTGTGTGTGTGTGTGTGTGTGTGTGTGTGTGTGTGTAGATGTGTGTGCGTGCGTGCGTGCGTGCGTGCGTGCGTGCGTGCGTGCGTTCGTTCGTGCGTGCGTGCGTGCGTGCGTGCGTCCGTGCGTGGTGCGTGGGTTTATCTGCGTACCTGTCCATATGTTGGCGTTGGTCTGTGTCTGTCTCGTGTCTGTGATAGTGTATGTCAGGGACGTAGCCAAGGGAAGCACTGAGCACGGAAGGCCATGCCCTCCCCCCAAGCAAAAAATAATTCACACTAGATAGGGTTTTTCCTGTACTTTTAGGTTTTGTTGCTTGTACTTTTAGGGGGTTTTACCTGTACTTTTACAGTTTTTGCCTGTACTTTTATGGTTTTTGCCTGTACTTTTATGGTTTTTGCCCGTACTTTTAGGGTTTTTGCTTGTAGGCTCTTAGTTTGTTTGCCTGTACTTTTAGGTTTTTGTATGTACCTACTTATAGGTTTTTGTTTGTTTGCCTGTACCTTCAGGTTTTTTGCCTGCATTAGTGTCATGCTTTTACATTTACTTTTACCAGCGATGTGATATACATTTCTTGTGGGACTGTGTGATGTGTGTAGATATCAATTTGACTTCAGCCGTAATTGGGTCCCGGGTCTGTGGTTGTTCTATCCTTAATACACAATTATCCGACGACTCGACCCCCTCCCCCGGTCAGCAGCATACGGCTTAGGAACATTTTTTCCCGGCGTGCCTTCCCCTGAGACAAATTCTGGCTACGTGCCTGGTGTATGTGTTTGTGTATGTGTATGTGTTTACACCAACTGACAATACTATAGCAGAGCCTACTAAGCAAGTATAAACTATTTGCAAGAACACATTATATGAAGTGTCATCCAGTATCCACTAATCAAATGCAACCTGCATTACGATGCATAAACGACCCACGCAATATCCCATATCCTTCATGGTATATGGATCCTCATCCAGTCACCCAGCCCAGGTAGGTCTGGTACATGCTTCATGTCATACACTGGTCCCTCATATCCTTAATGTACAGTCACGGTACAATATAGGTACAAACGTAGATATTTGTTTTCCAAAGAAACCATCGAAGTATCGATCCATCGATATTCGATAGATACTGCAGGATGTGAGTGTTATTTGGTAGGTTTGACATCGTTGATGACAATGTTGTCAAATTTTGACATTGTGTCGCGGTGGTAAATACTGTATATATATAACCGCATCGGTGTAGACAATTAAATGTTTTTTGTATAGGAATTAAAAGTGAGACAACACATAAATGTCAAAAACATTCATTATCGTGGTTGGGTGGACATTTATCACCTCTCATGCTTCTAGGTATGTTTGAATTTCCCTCGCGGGGTTTCATGTATAGTTTGAACTTTGAAGTTAAAATTGCTAGTGGGTTTCTGTAGATAGAGGAATCGGGTTTCCACGACAAAAGCGGTTCGTCAGGAGCTCAAAACTTCCCAGCCAGCCAGACAAGACTGGCACAAGCTTCTGTCTGTTATGTCTATATGTCTTTCTGACTTTCTGAATAATTACGATCACTTTAACCTAAAACTTTAGTATCAGAAATGTGAACACTAAAGAATTTAAATTTATGAAAGTCATACTCAGTTTGTAGGCATCCAGCGTCTTTGAGCAGACAACGCCTCAAGTCCCAGAACGAACGATTAACGTCGTCTTTTTCAATAGCCCCTATGTTGCTGCAAGACGAAAATGCGCGCCAGGCCACATGAACGGTCAGCGCCCGCTTCTGCTTTGCTCCTTTCACAGTAATAATGTCAGTCAGGAGGATTGAAGCTGTCACTGGCAATATGAGCGACTGAGAGTAGTCCGGTACGACAGGCGTGCCGCCGGGCAGAGAGAACACACGCAACTGCTCATCTGGCTGCAGTGTCACCAACACGGGACCGTTTACCCCACGTCCATAACTATTGTGATTTTCAACTACCGCGCCCCAATCCCTAGGTACCCCGTACGTCACAACCCGGGTCTTGTCGCGCTGAGGCGCACCGGTCCCCGTGTCGCGCCTGTACTCGGCCAACAGCCTCTCCGCGTCGGGCGACAGCTCCTTGCTCCAGAGCCGTTCCTCCGCCGTCAGCAGGTATGGCTTGCCCATCTCAGCACGCACTTTGCCGGTCACGGTGTTCTGCACGTACACACCCTCATCGGGGCCGAGCGGGATGGCGCTGTGTCGTCTCAAAACTTCAGCCTCGATAGGAGCACCAACGTCTGCCGGTCCCCGGCACCGTCCAGCTTGTCGCCCAGGACTGCGCGACACCGCCGGTGTCACTGTCTGCGTCCGGAAGCCTCTCGACCGACGAAGGGTCAAGGCCTTCGTTCGCCTCAAGGAACAGATGTCACGGACCCCGTTCTCAAGAGCCTCTCCTGGCTGCAGAAAGAACGACTGCGGGCCCTGCAGAATCTTGTGCTGTGGCTTGCCGTCCATCACGGTGATACAAACAACGCAATACTGACGCCTAGTGAGTGTGATAGGCTCAAGTACTTCTACCACTTCCTCCCCGACTGCGGGGATATAAGCGCCATTCTTTGTCACCAGCCACTCGTCGCCTGCCTTGCGTTGCGTGCTCTCATTGTCCATGGTGTCGTGCACGGCGCGCAGTCGGAGAGCCTGGTTGGCGCCGACCACAGGCAGCGGCTGTACACTGCAGGCCAGCGTCTCACCAGGGTACAGCGGGAACGGCGACTGGTGTAGGCGCACCTCCCTCTCGCCGTGCCGAAGGCGCGCCTGGCCGAAGTCATCGAACGCCACGAGACCGACGACTCGACCCACTGGGCTCTCGACGATGCAGTAGTGCGCCGACGGCACGACAACCATCGGCTGCGGTCCGAGAGTCACCCTGTGGAGACACCACCGGAGACAGGAGGGTCAGCAGAGCAGGAGAGACAACCATCGGCTGTGGTTCGAGAGTCACACTGTGGAGACGCCACCGGAGACAGGAGGGTCAGCAGAGCAGGAGGGACAACCACCGACTGCGGTCCGAGAGTCACCTTGTGGAGGACCACCAACCGGAGACAGGAGGGTCAGCAGAGCAACATAAGTCTCCCATATTGATCAAGCCTCCACATCGTGTGAGTACAGGTTAACACAGTATGCTGTCATGCATGACCAATAAGTGTTGACATAATTGACATAATTTTGACATTAATTGAAGTCGCAACAAAGAGCCACAGGGGCCCATCCTTGGTTGCGCAACACACCCACAAACACATAAATACACACACATACAAAGTTACCTCGCAGGGCATCACCCACACACCATTGATGCATATCATCTTCAAAAACCCATCCATTGAACTACACTTGCAACCCAGCACTTACATCATACAGTGTAGTGCCCCTAACACTATAACATAACCTGTATGTACATGGAGCACACCTCTCGTGATTGCAGCATTCCGCATTCAAGAGACACACACAATACCTACATTTACCATAATACAAGAGATGTACTATCAAATTTTTGTAAACCCACAAGGAAGGACCTATAATTGATATGTGAACCAATCAGCCTCACTTTAAAAAATTATGGAACCTATGAACCTCTATGAAAAAATAGAAACCTAGTCCCATGAATACTTGTAAGCTAAGCCCTTCCTGTAAAAGTGTTCATCCATCCAACTAGCGTTGAAAGAAATTAAAGAGATGACTTGTTATATTCCCGACATAATATACCAAGTGGACCTACAACTTCGCCTACTGAAAAATGATTTGCCTAACCTAGTCCTACTATGTTTAATAATGAGTTTATGTTAATATGTTAATAATGAGTCTGTTCATTGTTACTTGCATTTAAGCCAATGATCTTTATCTTGACACTACGCAATTTAATATTGTCATGCTACTTGACACTACCATCCAACGATTAACTTCACCTTACGGCTCCGACACCTTCTAAAAGCTGAGGAGCGAGGAGGGGCACCAGCATTCTTAAGGTGATACTTGCCATGCAACGCATTTAGGGTCATTACAAATCCGATTAAAAAAAATATGGCGCCCATCCCCTACCCCGCCCCATGGCGGAGCCCACGACTTCACCTGTGGCGACTGGTGAGCCCTCGTTTCACTCACTTTTCGTTTTCGCTTCAGCGTGTGTAGTTGCACGGTCGGCCACCAGTCGGGTGACTCCGGTGTCCTCGTCCTTGCACGTGTATGTAGGTGGAACGCCTGAGCACGTGCGTCTGGCCGCAGCGGTCCGACTCGCTGGTGGCACTCCAGGTGTCATCAGTTACTGTTGTCAGTCTGACACTGGCACCCATTCCGAGCGTGGTTGGAGCGCCATTCTTGCTACCTGTCGGACACACATACGAGTACTTACTAGTTTGCCAATATTGTCATTTAAAGGGTGCATCAGGGGTACCGTATGGAGAGGCGAGAAGAATCAGTACGTGAGAATAATCTCTCGAGTATACATGGTCATCGAAGAATAGAGCATCTTATGATGGCAAGTAAGCGTCCGAAAGAGTCAAAGCCACTATATTTCAATCAGGGCCCCGGTATCGCTTTCGGAGTATGAATCGGAGCCTCCCAAACACTGATTGCCTAAGCACTGTAGGGTGTGACGTCGATGGAATTTGTATCCAGGATCATAGGGAGACATCATGTTTATATGGCGCCTGGTCATACTGAATAACTGTTTATATGGCACCTGGTCATACTGAATACCTGTTTATATGGCGCTTGGTCATACTGAATAAACTCGTTTATATACAAGCGCACTGGTCATACTGAATAGCTGTCTGCGAGCGCGGTCCAAGGTCCAAGGTCATACTGAATAACTGTTTATATGGCGCCTGGTCATACTGAATAACTGTTTATATGGCGCCTGGTCATACTGAACTAGTTAGGCCACCAAAATGTTGAAGAACATTTTCCGCTTGGCCAGAGCGATTTTGTTAACAATATGTGAAAAACATTGCCAAGTAAGGCGTCCGAAACGGATCAAAGCCACAGGGGCGTCGCCACGAAATTTTTCAGTGGGGGAAGGGACGGACACTGGTGGATCCAGCTGTCGGTTTTGGGGCAATTTTTTTGCAAAAAGTATCCAATTTTTTCTCCCTGGATTTGGGCCGGTCACCTTTTTTTGGTATTAGAGCTTAAAAAGTATTAAAAACGCAAAAGCGCAATACTTGGTAGCATACATACTACGGAATATACACATATACAGGGTGTCCCAGAATTACCCGAACATCTGTTTTAAAGTGAATATCGTACTGCACTGTACCCGGCGAAGCTACGGTTGTCAAATTTTTATTAGATACTCCTCAACAGTCGACCTCGAACACCAAACCCTCCCAATGGTCCTGGTCGTGGACCCGGTGTCAGTTGGCTAGGTAAGGTCAGCGGTTGGTGTTTGTTTTTCGTTTTGCGCCTAAGCGCTGAACCGGCAATTTTGGGCAATGAGTACAGCCCATGGTTCCGCAACAGAGCTGTTGGCATGATTTTTGCTGGACAAACTCAAAACAGTGCGTGCAAGCAGTTGGATATTAGTGCACCCAACTTTACGGTGGTTGAAGCGTGCAAAGGTGGGAGACGACCTGGTCAGCAAGCCCGGTCGCAACCGAAAACCAAGCCTGCATTCCGTCGCCAAGAAAGTGATCGCGATGGCGGCTAACAAGCGCCACTAATCCACGCGCAAGCTGGTCCACCGCCTAACCAGGGCTGACTACATCACATTCAAATCATCGGTGCATCGCTATCTCCGCGAAAAGTTATATTTGCGGTCTTCAAAGCTGGAAAAAGGCCGAAATTGACAAAAATGCAGCGCACGCACCGCCTAAAGTTCGCAAAAGACCACCAAAAATGGACCAAAAAGGACTGGAATCGCGTAGTGTGGTCCGATGTGGTCCATTTGAACTTTTCCATCCCAGTAATCGGCAAAACGACCGTGTGTGAGCGTCAGACGGTGCCGACGTTCTCGCGGTTAAA
>VOPJ01002645.1:0-54778 GCA_014673585.1 Semibalanus balanoides
GCTATTGACCTCACGACCTGCAATACGTCGTGCAAAATGTAGTATTTTATCCAAATAAAAACGATCACACGGATGCGGGTCATTGAGGTCGAGACGATTGTAATGTAACAACGGTGGCGACCGCAATATAAAAAGGGCGTCCAAACGCGTCCCCCCGCCCCGGCAGGGAGCGGGTTTTGAATGCGAATTTGATGTTCAAACTGGTGCTTGTCACTACACCGAAAAATAGGTGTCCGATACTGTCCACACTTCCAAAACCAAAATGAATAATCCCTAGAATTATATAAGTTGTTAAGGGTCAACAGCCTCCAAAAGGGAGGCCCCATGAGCGCTCGGGAGGCCCCGTACGCGCTCAGGAGGCCCCTTGTAGATTGTCTTGCCCACCCACTCCGAAAAATACAACCGCCGCCACTGGAAGCAGAGTGAAGCCTTCTGGAAGCCAGCGGACCCTCTGGACGTCAGAGTGAGCCATTATCTCGGAGCAGAGTGGGAACCCTCGGATCGTGCCACAATTGGGTCCTCTGGAGCGGAGTGGCCCTCTGAAGGTCAAGAGTTGCCCTTTCAAACGATGATGGCCCATCGTGAAGTCCAGAGGGGGCCTCGCAGGAACGATTGGGGTCCTCTGAAGGTCAAAGGGCCTTTGAAAAAACGGATAATTGGCCCTTGCAGATCAGGTTAAATCCCTAAAATATTTAAAAACAGGCTCAGGTGTACAAATACCCTTGCAAATCAGCGTATGTCATTACGGCAACCGACTGGAGGGCCAAACCAGGTCCCCTTGCCAAGTTGTCTCCCCACCCAAAAAAAAAGCCGGGCGCGACCGCTTCCTGGCGGCCATCGCACCCCATGCTGATGATTCCAGCACAGGGAGTTAATTTCAGGTCTTCTCTAGCCAAGGGGACCATTGCTGGTAACCGTCTAGTCGGTAAGCTGTGATGATGTGATGTCCTACAGAGGGTTAATGTCAACTCCTCCTGTCAAAGCGGTTAGTGTTATGTGACAAATTAGGACAAATCCTGATTCAGCGAAGTGAGCAGCCCCGAAACCAAATGAGAACACTCTCCTACAACACATAAACTGCAATTTTGCGTTAACTAGCTACCACCCTGCTTTCAATAGACTGACGACAAAATGATTTCGCCAATAGTCTTGTATAGGTTAAAAAATCAATCAAATACAAAGTGCGATTTGGTAGTTAAGATCTGCTTTGATCGAAAAATTGCAAATGACAAATCGACTTAGAATTAAATTTTACATTTGGAAAATAGTATAGCTAAGCTAAACGTGAACATTCGATTATTCGGCCTGCCCTAATACACACAACTGCGTACCAAACGCTATTTGAACGAATATCTGCTTTCAAGATGATCGATGAAGCTTACCTTCAACGTAAACTGATGAAGTGCTCGCCCTTTTGCGACATATACCAGGCGAACTAATTGTATTCTGCTTAAATGACACAATGCTGGTACATATATACATATACATCACAATGGCCTTGTCCCGCATGCTGTCCGACTTGCAATACTCAGAAACCGCTCCAAATTTGCTGATTTCCTGGCTGCGTTCATCAAACCGGGCACAATCTGCAGCAATGAGCCGGCCTCGCTGCTGGCGAGATATGCGGGATGATGAGATAGACTGGCCGGCCGGGACGTGATCCGTGTGTTCAGGGACGACGCAGCTAGCGCACTGGCCGTCGGCTCATTACCAATAACTCATCCCGGCGAGCAATTTTCCATATGACTGGCCTCAAGCACCGTTCCAAGGGCCTTAGCGGCGAAATGAGCTGTCTAGTGGCTTGTCCTGTGCGGATCGGGCACGGATCTGTGAGGATGTGCCACTCACCGCCATGCCAGAGTCAGAGCGGGCTGCCGCTTTGTACCACAAGGGTAACTGACAGACGATCTGTTGTGACTAAATGGAGTCGTGACACTTGAAGCAAAAAACTGACTGTAAACTGATAACGCAGACAAACACACAAAACAATGCATTTGTTCTACGCTAAGTTTAAAAGTTATGACGTCTTTTTTATGTAAGGAATGCCTGATTCCGAACAATTTTAACAAACATTTGAACTAATTAAGGAAAAGACATCGACACGGGGCTCAAGCTGCTAACAAGAGGACTAATAAGAAACTGAAACCAAATTGTTTCCAAACATACATTGAAATCCGTTATTCATATATTTTTTATTCTCGAATTTGCACTATTTAAGCTGCCGTAAATATATGTCCTTCAGTACGTTTTCACCCGTAAGAAGTGGCAGCATAAAATCACACTATGCTGGTCAATCCACCTGTGCGTGCCCTCCGCTCGGTAGTCAGTCTCTGGGTAGCGATCCATCGCCGCCACGACACCGCTGCTGTCGCGGCTGTGTGACTGATGGGGGGCCTGGGCCGCTGGTCGGCCGCGCCGCCTCTCTGCGCATTACGCGCAGTGACGCGCCCATCTGAGGCCTGAGCCCGGGGCCGGCTGCGTCCCACGCAGATTACCTGTCTCCGCACTGATTACCCGTGCCGTCTCGCGACAAACAATAAGCCATGATTGCTAATTATATTCACAGAGTTAGGTCAGAACTCGGAGAGCCGCAATCGGCTTATTGGAGACGCACACGCCCAGCCGGAGGACTTGGGTAATTCATCTCGAAATGATAGTGTAGCAGGGACAATAAGCTTCATTAAGAGTTTGTTATCGTGTTAGACGATAAGCACAATAGACTATAGGCAAATATCGTATGTATATCACTTCCAGCATTGTATAAAGGGAGAGTATAGAAAGTTGTTTTGGCGTCGATTAAGTCGAACGATTCAGCTATTTTTTGTATAGCCCGCTGTAAAAAAACGAATGCCAATGACGGCTGTCCAGAAAAATCAGAGCGGCCTGAAGGGCATGTCAAATCACTCAGCACCGTAGCTGACAGGATCAAACAGCGGGGAGAGCGCAGCTGTAAGGAAGACACTGGATGACACACTGCAGGGAGACACTGGATGACACGCTGCAGCTGTCAGGGAGACACTGGATGACACGCTGCAGCTGTTAGGGAGAACTGGATGCCACTTAGCTCGTCAGAGAGGACACAGGGTGAACCATACATGCCGTGTCAGGAGACATGGATGACACACTTCACGCTCATCAGGGAGACACTGGGTGACACGCTGCAGTGTCAGGGAGACACTGGGGTGACACACTTGCAGCTGTCAGGGAGACATGGGTGACACGCTGCAGCTGTCAGGGAGAACTGGGTGACGCGCAGCTGCTCGGAGACACTGGGTTGATACGCTGCAGCTGTCAGAGAACACAGGGTGACACACTGAGCCTATCAGGGAACACTGGATGACACACTGCAGCTGATCGGTAGAACACATGGGTGACCGCTGCAGCTGTCAGGGAGACACTGGGTGGACACACTGCAGCTGTCAGGGAGACACTGGGTGAGCACACTGGCAGCTGACACAGGGAGATACTTCAGCTATCAGGGAGACACAGGGTGACACGCTGCAGCTGTCAGGGAGACACTGGGATGACACGCTGCAGCTGTCAGCTGTCAGGAAGATACTGGATGACACACTGCAGCTGTCAGGGAGACACTGGATGACACACTGCAGCTGTCAGGGAGACACTGGGTCATGGGTGACACGCTGCACATATCGTGTCAGACTCTGATAAACAGCTGTGACCTCACTGTTTACTGCGGCGCGGACGAACGTGATTGACACGGCGTCGATAGATGTTGATATCTCGCGCCGCCTTGACGAGGCTGGAACAAACCGAGCCGCAGCACGCAAGCAAAAAGTGCGATCATGATGCATAAAACGGGTGCCAGCAAATACCATTTCCAGTTTGCTCCGGGCCGAAAAGGCCATTCGAGCTATTTCGGTATTTCCAGACCATTGAGATGGCGAGCAAGGACTACTTTAATGTGATTTGCGTTGTTCAAAATGTCATTTGATAATAAATTTGTATGTCTTTTGCTGGGAATGTGTGGCAGTGTGATCTGCTGCAGCTACAATGCTCAGGTCCCGACCAAATCTGGCCGGAACAAAGTGCTCTCCCTCACTTTGTTTCGGCCAGATTTGGTCGGGGGCCACCAAAGCCGTTTTTTCTAGCCCTGTGCAAGTGAGCTCGCGAACATTTTTTTTTTTTGTTATGTCAAGTATATTGTATAGGAGAATTCGCTAGCATTACGGGTAACATGTGAACATGTGAACAAGTCATGATGACCGGTGTAAGCTGCTGAACTATGCAGAATACATGACAAAAGTGATATGACGAGTTTTCAAGCACTTCGAATACATTCCCTTATGTTATGACATCGCTTGAAATAATAAATGCATGCACTCATTTTGTATATATGCAGAGACTATAACAGATCAGCGCCGGCTGCTGGGCACGTGATAGTTTGTAAAGATGGGCTGGCCCAATTAATGTATCCGCCTGGAATGATGATCGCACTGTAATAAATGGCGCACTGCGCTGGCGAAATATGCCATCTTATTATCTTGATATCATTCTCTGGCGCGGTCAAATGTGCAGCCTCGTTTTGCGGGGATAGAGGCTGAAGCCGCAATGAGATGCTAGCTACTGCGCTCAGCCGCCGCTGATAATAAAATCCGGCCTAATGCACTGCGGAGCTGCCTTCAGCTAGTACAAATTGCCAGAAAATCTCTGCGAGTGTATATCCTCCGTGCGATTCATTTGATATTGATCCACTTGAATAATGCAATTACCAACTTTTGTTGGGTAATGAGATCGACTGAAACTCAATTAGAACCAAACAGAATCGGGCTTCCCTGGAGGTCTGATTCGATTTAGAATTGCTCTTCCTCTCGTACATAGCAGAGAGGGAGATCCCAGTTCAGATCAGGAGCACAATAATACCACTGGGACCGCGAAGTACCTAGTTGGGTGCAAGTATGGATGAACCAACTTCATCTCGCTAAAGCACATTGGTACACACCTAGACGTAGGGAGCTAAAGTTTTTTTTTGTGATTAACCTGCCAAGATATAATTGAAACCAAGCTTTATACTTGAGTTACTTATATTAATTATGTAGAGTGAAATAGCATCAAAGCACTCGCACGAATCTCAATCGAATCTCAATCAGGACTCGCACGAATCTCAATCAGGACTGCAATACGTCATTAGTTCTATAAAAGCTATGGTATGAGTATGTTCTCGAAATATCAACTTATAAAGTATCAACTTTATTGCACACGATAAATAGTTCGTAAAAACATATTAACGTGTTTCTTGTATATTCCCTAAAAATAAAAAATAGCATCATTCACGTTTATAAATATAATGTTCGTTTATGTGAAGAGTAAAAAGAAACGTTGCTACTTTTGTCATCAGACTAATTACCACTTATATCTGTCACGGAATGTCTGAATATTATTTTTTTATAAATGTTTGCAATTATGTGAGCAAGTGCTACCTCTTTTATTTGGTAATGTTGGTTTGAAAGTTGATATATGATGCTAATTTAATTTAGACGTTTACCAACATGTAATATGTATTATTTACAGCAATTTAGCATGGATCTTGGACGACCCATAAAGGGAATGTTTCACTTTTCTGAAAGTTGTCAAATATACCGTACAATGCCGGTTTAGTCAACAATACGTAGTAAACTTGCTGCTGAAAACGATGGGGTTATTTGTTATCAAAAATTACTTTATATCGTACTCGCAATAGGTAATCCAGCTGAGGCTCGATAAATACAAGTATTTTTTATCTCTCTCCACGGATCAGCAATCTTGAAATGGCCGTCAGCCAATCAGCGGCGGCAAAACCCCTTTTGCAAATTCAAAATTGAATTGCTTAAGAACGGTTAAATTTTGGGATAAATGTTTCAGTCACTTATACTTTTTTTTCTTCTCAAAATGGCAACTGACGGGACACCGAGCCGTGCGGTGGTCGCGAATACCACGCTATATTGCAACACTTCACCGGACTTACCAACAGTATGATATAGAGTAACAACAACAATACAACGTATTGCAGAGTATTACTGATAAAATTGATAGAAAAATAAAAAGCTTAAAATACAAAAAAATTCCCACTGATCAGGAAAAACGCCGAGTGGGAGTCAGGCCTAGTGTGTGGTGAAATGTTAGAAATATGGGTGGATTTTGTTGCGTATATTATATTTACAAAAAATATGTTAATCCCACAAAGCAGAGTACGTCAGCCGTTTAGTGTAAGCTGGCCAGTCTATTCTCCTGCACCTGTCCGAGGTACAACTGAATATAACCGATGTGTCCTGTATCCCACATCACCACAGGATCATGCTGATCATGATGGCGCAATCTGGGCGACGCACGCGCCCCCAAACCTATACAGGGTGACTCCAAACACATGGCGGGCGCCCCAAAACCCATGGAGGATGCCCTCAAACCCATGGTGGGTGCCCCAAACCCATGGTGGGCGCCCCAAACCCATGGAGGGCGCCCCAATTCCGGGAAGGCACCACGATGCCTAACAAGCATTCTGAACTTCAGAACTTCGGAAGGGCGTCCTCAAAACTCGGAAGCGCGCCCTCGAATGCTATTAGGCATGCACACCGTATCTGACGAGGGTACCAAAATCTGAGGAGGGATCCCAAAAAACATAGAGGGCGCCGCGCCCTCAATTTCATGGAGGGCGCTTCCAATTCTGGGGAGGGAGCCCTGATGACCGAAAACACCCCAAACTTCGGAAGGGCGCCCGAAACTCGGAAGTGCGCCCTCAAACACGATGAGGTGCACCCCGAATCTAAGGAGGGCATCCCAAATTCATGGAGGTTACCTTCAAAACCATGGATGGTGCCCCTAAATCATAGCATTGTAAAAAAAGGTTTGGGTGCGTTACAATGATGAAGTATTTGTGCGCGAAACTGCAATGCCCCCCCCCCCCACAAACTTGCCACACATCATGACCAATGACCATGGCCACTGGTTAATCTAGGAGGGGGGGGGGGCAAACTTACCCTTTCTCAGGAACATGGTGAGGCATTTATACAAGTATGCCCCCCGTGCGTTTCTGCATTGGCTGTAATAAGCGTTAGCTAGCCAGCGCGCTGCTGGGGGACAACATTTGCTACCTCCCGGATTTTTCAAATAACTTGAACAATTAACACATATATGATAGATAATAGATATCAAAGATAAGTTTGCAGCACCTTGTGCTGCAGTAATTCTTCTTCATACCAAATATTAATGAAACAGATATTAAGTTCGTAGGGAATAATTACGTTTTATTGACGTCATGCCATGCATTTTTGGGTGGAAAAACGATAAATGTTCGAAAAATCGTACAATATCGAGTTTTGATGCAAATTGCAAATTAAGATGGATCAAAGACAACAAATTACATTCTCTTCAAATGGCTATCTCAGATTTGCGTAATTATTGGGTTTTAACCCCCCAAAACTCAACAAAACTTTTTTCGGAGAAAAAACTTACACGGCGCCCCCTTCAGGTGCCAGAAAAGCGTCCCGGGCCTACAGTCCCCTCAATGAAGATCCTGGATCCTCCACCGTTTTATGAGATGGTAAAATGTATCAATCATTTTCGGAAATGAGAGCCAGTTACCCTTTTAATGCTTTAGCAATCTTACATTGTATGCACCGAAGCCAATTGTGAATATAATAACGCTCATCCAAAGCTTGCGCTCCACGTCTCTCGAAAAGCCATTGTTTTACCCCAGCTAAGTCTGGGATCCTAAGAACCAGGAGACTTAGCAGTTGATATACACCGACATCGGCCTGACATTGTGCCAGTCGACCAAGGCACGTGGTCCTGGCACAATATATATTTTAGTGGAATCGCATATTCAAGGGCGGATCCAAGGGGGGCCAAAGGGCCCCCCAAAGGTCCTGAGACTATGTTTTGCCCCCCCCCCAAAAAAAAACGGTCGGACGCACAGCTGTAAAAATTGCTTTTGCAACAGTCAAAATACAGCCATCCACAGTGAAACTCAAAAATTTCGCGCCGCTTCGCGGGCATGACCAAAATACGCAATGGTTTAATGATAGGGATATTAAAAAATGGGAAAATAAATGAATTAAAGCGGTCTGGCAGTGCCCCCCAAAAAAAAACTATAAACAAACAAAAAGCGTCTCCGGCAGCTTGGCGGTACCTATTTGCTAAGCCCCAGGTCCCAACTCCCCTAATTAAAAATATGAAACTTTCAATGGGCTAAATGTTAGCTAGTCTGCCATTTCCGAAAAAGGTGACACGAAAGAGGGACGGCAGACCACGCACCAGAAGCGTGCTTCTGCAGTGTCCAAGTTGCTGGACCAAAATGCTAATAGTGGAACCAGGCCAGGACCATTTCCCCAAGCCATTTTGTCCCAGGCTCCTCCAGATCCGCAGGGACCATTTATATGCGGAAAGCCGTTCTGCCGCTCGCTGTTTTCAAACCATTTGTACTGTTGGTTGATACCAATTGTATGTTGCAGTTTATTGCATATGTATACAGTTATTATTCCCCCATATACCTAAGTTATTAAGCACTTACTGCCACCGGTCATCGTGATTTACTATCCGAAGAATTTATTTTATTAAGAATACTACATTAATTTCCATGGGCTCCGCCACCCGGGGGACGGGGGGGGACGTGTCCCCCCCAACATTTTCGGATTTTAACATTAGGCCTATGGGCGTTGCATGGAAAAATGGACTTGAGGAATGCCTCCGTCCCCCCCCCAACTTCGGGAGGTGGCGTTGGCCCTTGTTAAATTTCAATTATTCTTGCATCATTACCGAGATGGCAACCAGGGCATAGGGGTTATCGGGTCTGGTTTCCAATTGTTAAAATTTCGTTTTCCACGACCTCAAATTAAACTTTTACGCCGCTATCGACGGGCGTCACATCCGGTCGGCCATCATCAATAACGAAGCCATCGCCATCGTTTTCGGTTCATGTAACGGTGAAATGAATGAAATAGCACGTTTACGCCCTTTTTATTCTGTAACAATGCGAAAACCGGCCTATGGTTTCTGGGTTTTATCAGGCAAACCCGTAAAAATTTCGCGCCGCTTCGCGGCGCTAAATAACAATTAGGGGAGAACGGGGCTAGTTGAGCATAGGGGTAATTTGAGCCACCCCCTTTATTGGGTTACATGACAGCGCAAGTAGGATGGTAATGCCATCCATGGAAAGGTCTTGGTACCTAACCTTTAGATTGTCAGCGGCGTCTTGGTGCGGTTGTTTATTCCGAAGCTATGAAGACAAACGTAAAATATTGGTTGCAGACTAAAAATCGGATGTCTACTATATTTCTTATAATTCTTAGCTTAGCAGGGGACGAATGTTCTATATCCCCCTAGATGTAGGAGGGCCACTTAGACATGCAACGTGCTGGGTGACTTCTCGCAGTTCGTGGATTGAGTGACGCTGCACAGGAAGAAAGGTACACTGACAATTGTCGGGGCAAGTTGAGCAATCACGGTCGGGGTAAGTTGAGCCCGGCTCAACTGTTTGTATTTCCGTGATCATCTCCGTTACTTCAATGGTGGTAAAAGTCGATTCAGTACGCACTTTCAGAGCTAGCATGCTAATATAAGCCCTATACTTGAGCGGATAAATTAAATATAGTTGCCGCGGGGTGTGACTGCCCCTCCCTGACTTACACTCGATCGTTTCACACCTAATTTGGGTCGAAGAATGAGGCTGTGAGAAATGTATCAGGTTATAACTTCTGGGGACATACTGCAGAGGTGCTGTAAAGTTCGCCTTTATCGAATAATTAAAGCATCAGAGCTTGACTAATGAATTGTTACGTTCTGCTCAACTCACCCCGTAAGCTGGATCAACTTACCCGTTACCGGGGCAAGTTAGTGCCAAGGTGATTATTGTCATCAAAACGTAAATGCAAGCCTTTACTTCTGCAAGGTAAATAAAACTTTTGCCGTTAGTTTGTAGCTAAAGGATTAGGCCTTCAGTCTGGCTAGAGAAATAATTCAATATGCCCGACATTACAGCTTCACAGGCAAAATGGTAGGAAATGGCTCATCTTACCCTGTTCTCCCCTACCTATTTCCTTTTTCGATTTCTAAAGAAGTCGAAAAAACTAAAAATTAAATCATATACAAATATAACAAATCGTGTGGTTGCAAAATAAAGCAGACCAAATCCGTGAAGAAATTCGAAATTGGGGGTAGGTAAGTTCCGTTAAAAACGGTTTGCCCCCCCCCCAAAAAAGGCCGGCTGGATCCGCCCTTGCGCATATTTGCTATGTAATCGCGACTAACGTCACTCTCATAGACAATCCTGCACGTTGATAACTTGCTCTAACGACCACAATCATCAGAAATAGCTTACATAACATGTACATACTTCTTCCTGCTGACATTGTGAGAGCTCGTCATCTCCAACGTCTTCAAAAATAGACTTGATAGTTGATACATGCTGGGAGTCCATCTGGTACTCTTTACCTGACTCTGATTGTGATTGGATTCAACCAGTGAGCTCAGCAAGAACGGGTCCTACAGGCCTCAGGCCTTATATCCCGATGACGATAAGGTTACGTAAGGTACTGATTCCACTTCCGGGCATTCAAAAGTACTCTGACTTAGGGTCGTAGCCAAGGGAGAGAGTGGCACAAGGGCCATCCCCCTGAGCAAAAAAGTACACTAGATAGAAAAGGATTCTCTGACCACCCGACCCCCCCTCTCTCTCCCCGGTCAACAACATATATGGCTGAGGAGCGAAATTTGACTTCACCACCGACGTGGCCCCTCCCCGATAAAAATCCTGGCTATGTGCCTACTCCGTCAACCACTGCTGCAGCACTCCCCATATGGCAAGTTCCAACTTCTGATGAATATTCCAGTCTAACAGTTGACACATTATATTCACTGCGTAATTTCCTTCTAATTTATTTGCCGGAAATCAATCTCAGATTGAGAGAAACTACGTAACTCATTTACGATCCAAGCTCTCTGCAATTGCCCAGGCAATACCTCCACCTATTGACGCTTTCCAGGAGGACCTCGTTTCGCCCAAACTGCCATACACTCCGGCTGTCGGTCATCCAGCTGCCCAGACCAGCAGCTGCAGCACCGTGAATCGGGTCATCCAGCTGCCCAGACTGCAGCAGCTGTAGCTACGTGAGTCGGGTCATCCAGCTGTCCAGACTGCAGCTGTAGCACCGTGAGTCGGGTCATCTAGCTGCCCAGACTGCAGCAGCTGTAGCACCGTGAGTCGGGTCATCCAGCTGCCCAGACTGCAGCAGCTGTAGCACCGTGAGTCGGGTCATCTAGCTGCCCAGACTGCAGCAGCTGTAGCACCGTGAGTCGGGTCATCCAGCTGCCCAGACTTCAGCAGCTGTAGCACCGTGAGTCGGGTCATCCAGCTGCCCAGACCAGCAGCAGCTGTAGCACCGTGAGTCGGGTCATCCAGCTGCCCAGACTGCAGCAGCTGTAGCACCGTGAGTCGGGTCATCCAGCTGCCCAGACTGCAGCTGTAGCTTCGTGAGTCGGAGCCGGGCGCCACAGCTCCTCGGCGGCCAACCTTTAACCGGCCGATAAAATTCGGCAATCCCGGTGAGGCCGAATCTCGATGGGCTCATCGGGCTCCACCCTCACCCAAAACTTAAGCGTTTAAAATCGAGTTTGGTCCGCGAATGGCCGGACGGGCCGGTCTAAATTTCCGCCCGGCGGCCATTGTGGACTGGGTGCGATCGTACCGGCCATCTGACGCCCTCAGCAGACGGCCAATCTATTGACATAGCGACTCTGCTGCCGCCTCCAGCTGAGATTGCCGACTCGGAGGGAGCTGCTGCTGCCAACACAGGAACACGGCGGCCGCCCACCGGCTCGACGTATCATTGTATCAAGTATATTTGGGCAATATTCTCACAATGCGTATTGTGAACGGCGTGTTATTAAGTTGGGGACAGAGTTTGCGCCAACTGTTAAGTTATTTGATTTTGTGCGATTACAACAATGATATAAAGGTACACACGCATCATTGCTTGTGCATCTAATATGGATTTGCCATTTGCAGTTGCATCCAAGCATTAATAATGGTTTCAATACAAAAGCCATTTTTTCAAATATTGCATTGTTCGCCTGTTCAGTAAGGCTATATGATAACTAATGATATAAGGATGTAATACGATTTGTTTTACGATAGCAAGCTGCGATGTGCGTCTCACTCGGAGTTGATTAAATAATTAAGCTTGGTCTCTACCAATATCCTTAATGCAGCGACGCGTTTGTTCTTTGATGACCGCTTCTCTTCTTTTGAATAGTTCTATTAGTTCTGCGTAGTTTAATTAACATCAGTCTGGTCAAACTTGTTCTCTTCGGAAAGTTATGCCCCGAATCCACGGAAGCATCGGCTGAACACTCAAACATTCTGAAACGTTCTTCCGGACATTGGACCAAGCTCTTATCTGAGGGCATATTTTTGTAATTTTTCCAATGTCAAGCACCAATTGCTGCATTGGTTTTCCAGTATAATGTACCATCTAACTTACTATTTACAGAATCTCTGTCTGTCTGACTGACCGTTTGCACTTGGTTCAGATATGGGTAGCACAGCCAGCGAATAGAATATAGGTGGCGCTGATGTGCACATTAACCGCAATTGGAGTGGTGATCCCTTGACGGGTACCTTGGGAGTATGACAGATAAAAAAACGTTAACAAGTGTTGTCTGTATGCATAGATCGTCCAGCAGAGCGGACGGGTTAGCACTAGTACTTCTCTACATAAAATAAATGTACTTTGTACAAAATAAGTGTAGTGTGTAGTGTGTACCTGTCACTACCTACCTACGGACCATACTTCTCTGGACTAAGCCTTGTACCGGCTGACAGTCCTTTGATCTGTAACATGTTACACGAGCCTTGTGATCTGAGACTTGTGGCATGCGATATGAGCTCTGTGACCTGCGGCATGTGACCCATGATCTTTGACCTGTAGCTTGTGACCTGGAATGACCTGCGTCCTGTGATCAATGACTTGCGATATCAGACCTATGACCTAAGACATGTGACCTAATGACCTGTAAAATTGTGACCTGTAAATTGTTGACCGTAAACTTGGGGACCGGTAACTTGCTGACATGTAATTGTGAGTGTGACCCGTAAACTTATGACAGTGACCTATGACCTGTGGCTGTGCGGGAACTGGGCGTCCGGCCGGAGTATGTCCAGCGACCAAATAGACGGCGGTGACCGACCGTACGCAGTTACAGGCCCGGGCCGAGCCGAGCCGCTGCAGTGCAATCAGGCGGCGCTGGAGCTGCTTATTTGATTACCGGACCTACTCTGTTTCGCCCAAGGCCTGGAATAACACCCGGTATCGGTAGGACCCGGCCGGCCGGCCGGCCGTACCCTAACGGCAGCCGCTCCCACCGCGGCCATAAGATCACCCGGCACCACCACCGCTGCGGCATGACCACAGCACTGTGCTGCAGTTAGGATAAATTTAACAATTATAGATCGGAATCTCGTTCCATAAGGTTCGATTATAAAAAACGGATGGTTTTAACCAGATTGTAGTACTTCTGAGACACAGATTTAAAATCGAAAGGGTATGTTTCAGAAGCTCTGCCGTTTCAGTATACAGTGGCAGCCAACAACAGCGAGGCATGTCTGTCATTGCGCAGTGCGCACCGTCAGGTGGTCAGCACTAAACGTACAGTGTAGTACAAACCGCAAATGTTCTATCCACTTCATCGACACCCCCCGATGTTGATCCGCCCCACGAATAAATCCTTTGCGAAAACGGCTAGTAGCAGTCCTTTCAGTGCGCTATTCGAATAAGCCCTCCATTCAACTGGGGCGATGTTTGTTTTCGTCTGCCGGAAGCTAGCTTTGAAAGTAAGCAACCCATTTAATTCAATGTCAACATTGTCCATCGGTGCTGTCTGTGGGTTGCTGCACGCAGTGAAATCTAATGAAACTATGTATGCCCTCGCCCCTGATACTGGGGGCGAGGACTATAGTAAGTGCAATGGATTCCACTGCATGCAGCACCGACAGACAGAGACAGAGACAGAGGTGGTGTCGATGAAGTCGACAGAACATTTGCACTACACTGAACGTCGGCGCCAGCCAAACGTGAATATGGAAAAGCAGGGTTCGTGCCGATCGTGATTTGTTTTTCGTGTGCGTGTATGCTCTAGGGTCTAGGCTCTAGCCTCTAACCAGCGGCAGCGGAAGAGGAAGGTAGCTTCCTCCACTCAAGAAGTTGGGGAGGGCAAACATATTATTTTGTCCATCTTTTTAGATTGATGGAGTTGATCCATGAATCCATGAAAAGCGATCCATGAATTTGACCCAGGGCCCCAAGGTGCTCCCAGCCACCCCGATGGACCCTTAGGTTTGTCTGACGTTTTTTTCCAACTATTTAGGGCCTTGCAAAAATATAATGGCCTAAATCCGAGGAGATACCATTTCGAACATTGTTTTGTGTTGGGGGAGGGCTTTGGCTGTGAGAGTGTCCCTTTGGCCGAAGGCCCCCTGGGTTCCTTTGCCCCCATCCAAAAATACCTTCCGTTACCAGGGGCAGATCCAGGGGGCCAAAGGGACCATCAAACAGGTCATGAAACTATTACTTGCCCCCGCTTCCCGAAAGGAAATGGTCAGACAAACGGTCTGCCTCTGCAAATTTATCGTAAAGATTGCCTTTGCAGTAGTCAAAATCCAGCTATCCACAGTCAAGAACGGGAAAACTTTGCGCCGCTTCGCGGTATGACACAAGTTTTGCAATTGCTTAAGCATATTTGGAAAAGGGGAAAATGAATTGCATTAAGTGTCTGGGAGGGGCTCTCCCTAGCGGTAATTGTTGGGCCTAGGGACAAGTATTTTGCATCATACTTAGATGTGCATCCAGGGAAAGGGGTTACCAGACCAGAAAAGGGATTGTCTTCACTCACGGACTGGTTTCAATGCTATACAATTTCATTTTACACCACCTGAAATCAAAAGTTCCGTGCCACTTCGCGGCGACACATCGTTGACAATCATCAAAACGAACCCATCGTCATCGCTTTTTAATTGTCGTAACGTTGAATTGAATGAATAACATTTTAAGCTTCTTATTCTCTACAAGGCCCACCTTATCCTCTATACCGCTTATACATATTGCTCGGGCTTATTAGGCAAAGCCATTAAAATTTCGCGTGACTTCGCGGTGTTAAATAACATGTAGGTACGTATTCTAAAAAAGGAAAATCCACATCGAAAACGCTGAAAGAGTTTAAATTTAATAAACGCAGAAAATGGGGTACATCCTTTTTGCCATTTCAGCCGACTCCCCACTTACAAAGTTATCGGCGACGCCCTTGCGTACAGTTGTAGACTGGCTGACAACGACCTCCCTACTCCTCCTGTCCCCGGTGCTCCCCCGGTCAGCAACTTTCTCACTGACAGCTGACTGCCTGCTACCTCTCTCCCGGTCAGCAACTTTCTCACTGACAGCTGACTGCCTGCTACCTCTCCCCCTCTGTCTGTTAACCATTGCCTCCAACACGATACAGACATAATGTGATGTCACCCCCCCCCCACCCCCCCCCCCCCCCCCCCCCCCCTTTGGTTTATAAAGGCAACCATCGAACACTGAAATAATGCTGATGTAAAACATCAGCCACGTTGAATGATCAGTGGTACCTACGCACCACGCGTCATAGCGTGTGTAATTTCAACACAAGCAGCTTTTAACTACCGATAGGTATCGCCGGCAAACGAGGTCCTTTCAAAATACGATTGTTGGAATCTTCGAGCGGATATACAAAGATGACAAACATGAAAAAATATCACAATACTATGGATAAGAGTAAGGCAAAGTCACGTAGGTATTTCAAAATAAGCCAATTATCGCATTGGGGATATGCACATTGCACACATGCGAACACAAAAGCAGCGCAATACAACAAAATAAGTCACAAAAATAGAACCAACAGCATTATGAGACAGCCCAGGCTATTCAAGTAGACCTCTGTTCTGACTTCTGATTCGGACAATGCAAAACACTCTCCTTCGTATCAACGCATTTCCTGAAGCTACATAAATGAATTATTCACATAGCCATTGTGACTCAAATTAGGCTGTCTCCGTGCTGTGCTCCTGTCTTGAAAGCCGGAAGACACGGACGGATTAGGAATTAATAACGTTTGTTCAATAAATCAGGGAGTTATGGCAGATGTGCAGCTAGAGCGTTAGCAGCACAAACGAGCACGACAGGCCTCCGAATGTTGCCCGATGGTCATAGATGGACATCGTTGAAGCCGTTCACCACTCGGTGATGTGACTGGAGTCCGTTCACCACTCGGTGGTGTGACTGGAGTCCGTTCACCACTCGGTGATGTGACTGGAGTCAATTCACCACTCGGTGATGTGACTGGAGTCAATTCAACACTCGGTGATGTGACTGGAGTCAATTCACCACTCGGTGATGTGACTGGAGTCAGTTCACCACTCGGTGATGCGACTGGAGTCAATTCACCACTCGGTGATGTGACTGAAGTCAATTCACCACTCGGTGATGTGACTGGAGTCATTCACTGTCCGGTGATGTGACTGGAGCAATTCCACCACTCGGTGATGTGACTGGAGTCAATTCACCACTCGGTGATGTGACTNTCCACACCAGCAGCAGGAGCGACAGAGCCTGCCTCCACACCAGCAGCAGGAGCAACAGAGCCTGCCTCCGCTGCAGCCGACCCCCCGCGACGCGTGCCGATCCAGGGCGTTTCCACGGCCGAATCACACCGTTCGATCAACACTGCCTTGTGTGACCGGTGTTCCGGCCCCGGGGGGGGGAGCACGTGACCTGTAGCCGCTGCTGCATCACTCACAGCGATACATGCAGGGCCGGCCCCGCTGCCGGGATACCGGCACCAAACATATACCACCGCTCCCCACACCAACAGCAGGATTATTCCCGGTGCTCACATTCCGCGGGCCATCAGCCTCGCGACGGACCGCACAGCAGGATCGCCGTGACCCAGTATACGGCCGTATACAAACACCCCAGCACTGTGGGCGCGTGTCAATACGTCAGATAGCCTCCCCCGACGGCAGGGGCGGGGGTCGGTCGATAAGACAGATGGCTCCGTGGCAGCGCCGTATCATATCGGGGCTCAGTCAGTATAGGTACCGACTGCAACTGCTGACTCGCCGCGCAGGGAAACCTGTATACCCGCTGGTGACTAGAACATGTGCTCGGATTCCCGAAAATGATCCGGGATCTGATCTCTGGTATCTGGATCCCGGATCCACTTGGATCATAGATCCACCTTCATAATTTGTCGATGTATCCACTGGGATCATAGATCCGTCTTCAACATTGGTCGACGGATCCACCGGGATCTGAGATCGCAGGTACCATTTTGCACTGGGATTCACTGGGATCCCAGTTCCGCCATTATACAGATATGTATTTTCGGAACCCATATTTTAAGTAATTGTCAGTACTTTTCAATTGGTTGTAAATGGAACTAGCATTGACATATGCCTTAAGTTAGATTTTGCCAATAAATACTATAATTATAACAAAATTTATAAGTCGGATCCTGTCGGATCCGAGATCCGTTAGGATCAGATCTATTTTCATTGTTAATTATGGGATCCTAAATCCGTTGCCAAAATTGATCGAGGGATCCACTGGGATCAAAGATCCACTGGTGTATTTTGTCGTGGGATCCAGTGAGATCATAGATTCAGCATTGCGTTTTGTCGAGAGATCCTCTGGGATCATATATCCCTCTTTCAGATCCATGCACATGTCTGCTGGTGACCCTCGCTGATGACCGGTGCTGGCAGGCCTGCTGGGCGTCTTGGGAGGCGACCAGCGCGGCGGAGCTCCAGACCAGCGAACAAACGGAGCTCGGAGTCTCGTGAGGGGCGGTCTGGTGCTGGGGTCTGGTGCTGGTCGGTGCTGAGTCCGGTTGCTGGGTCCGTTGCTGGGGTCCGGTGGCTGGGGTCTGTTGTGGGTCCGGTGCTGGTCGGGCTGGGGTCTGGTGCTGAGGGTCCGGTGGCGCGGTCGGTGCGGGTCTGTGCTGGACCGTGCTGGGTCCGGTGCTAGGGGTCTGTGGGTCCGGGTGCTGGAGATCCGTTTGGGGGTCCGGTTGCTGGGGTACGGTGCTGGGGTACTGTGCTGGGGTACGGTGCTGGGTCGGTCTGGCACGGCCGGTCGGTGTCCGGTGCTGGTCCGGTGCTGGGGTACGGTGCTGGGGTCCGGTTCTAGGGTCCGGTTCTAGGGTCCGGTGCTGGGGTCCGGTGCTGGGGTCCGGTGCTGGGGTACGGTGCTGGGACGAGCAACACGCAGATGCGCAGATGGCGCGGCCATATTTAACTCCAATGACGGCTTGTGTGCAACATAGCCTTCACCGGCACCGCATCGTGTTTATATGACAAAACATACACCAGCGAAATATATCCTTCACAGAGCTGTGGTTTTCTGGAATGACGTAAAATAACACGCCATACAAACGGTCTTTCATCCCATCTGCACTAGTGGTGTCAATCGGTAACCAAAATTTTGGTTACCGAAAAAATTGTGTGACCGATTTGGTAATCGGGTCGGTCCAGGCTTATAATTTTTGGACACTTTTCGGTCAGCTAATTCTTGTTAAATAAGTATACTGTACCAAAAATCGGTCAAATCTTGGAAATTTTTGGCCTCAACCAAAATCGTCAATATTTGGACAACCAAAATGCCTCCTGTTTGGTATTGGATTGGTTTTGGTCAGGAATTTTTGAGAAAATGACATCACTAATCTGCACTAACCGCTTAGCGACAAATCCCAATAACATCCGATCCTTGACCACACCCTCGGCTTTAGAAATCGTCCATCCATCCACCGGTGCCTGAGCGCCCTCTAATCCTCCAGCTGTGGCGGGAGGAGGGGCGTGGTTTACAGGGCGCACCAGTGGCCAACCAGCCACCCTGCCATCAGCCCTACTGCCCCGGACCGTTAACCGGCAACATAACGAGCGGGGATCAGCACTGCAGGGTGAGCCCCCTGCAGCAGTCTGGCGAGATCCCCCTCCCCCACCGGGACCCCTCTGTTCTATGCCGCCCCACGTCTGACCCTCCCTGCCCATCCTCTGCCACCCTGTGCTGCCCCTGCCGCCAGGGTCCGAGCCTCTGGCGATGTACCGCTCCTGGGATGAACTTCACGGCCTCACGGTCAGCTCCTGGGATGAGCTTCCCGGCCTCACGGTCAGCTCCTGGGATGAACTTCCCGGCCTCACGGTCAGCTCCTGGGATGAACTTCCCGGCCTCACGATCAGAGCTATGGGTCGACAGAAGCCAGCGCGGCGGAAGCGGGCGGTGCGCCTCCTTTGAAGCCGCCCTGCACGGCGCCGAGCGGCGGGTGAGCCGGTTTGACCAGCGGGGTCACTCACATCGCGTCAGCAGACGAGCGTGACAAACAGCAATGTCGGCCGACTACCGGCGGCGTCGACCAGCCCGCTGAGCGTCACCACTCGGCGTCAGTTAATGTCATCACAGCCGCGCCTTAACAGCCAGGGCTGCAGCCGACGCTGCTGAGGGGCTGAGGGCGGCCCCTGCTCTCTCTCATGCAGAGACACTGGGCTCGGTAGTCGCGGTGAGATCAGGAATACCAGCCGGGCGAGGCAGACAGGATGGCCTTGAGACAGCCGGTGACCGAGGCGAATTCCTCTCATGGCACGAGATAGGCAGCCGTGACGTCACCAGGCCAACTGCATGGTCTGGTGACGTCACGTCCGGCTGTGGGAGACCGAGATAGACTCGCCAATAGACGGTGTGGCCGGACACGGCAGCAAAACGACCAGACATGCCACTGGACCGACTAAAGGAACCATTAAATGGGTTTGATACTTCGCCGCCGGTTCAATATGCAGATATAGGTACTATTATTTCAAAGGTCATTGGTACCTTTCATTTCATCAACATTCTAATCCACTTTGCTTATACATTCTGCCAACTTGAAGGCGCTCATGAGAGTGTCACATTAATTATTTATATCAAGACCCGTTCTCAAGGGCGTCGCCACTCGCCTCCCTCCGGAAGTTGGGGGACGGAGAGTCGAGACATTTTGAAGTCGATTCTTGTCATGCAACGCCTATTATTTTAAAATATTTATGTTAAAATCCGAGAATCTTCGGGAGACCCCTCCCACTTGGGGGAACGCGTCCCCCCGCTTCAGACGCCCATACGAGCTGTCATGGAATCTAATGAATCGGTGCGAGCGCAGCTAACAATATTATATATTTATAAAGATGCTAAAACATCATGCATCTCTATATCAACTGCAGAGCCTGAAGGTGTATGCTACACACCAAGCCCCATGCAACACTTAAGCGATATCTTCGTCACGTTGACGGTATCCGAACAAAGCTCCATCTAAACTACTCAAAAGGATGACCTCATGTACAAACAAATGAGCAGCAGACACGCCCCCCCCCCCCGCCATGTCACTGCCTGCACAGAGCGTCCTGCAGCCAGCCAGCCAGCCAGCTAACAAGTCAGTCTGTTCCCCAGTCAGTTAGCGTCAGACGGAATCAAGAGCCAGCACCGGAAAAACGGGTTCGTGACTCGCGAACCGGTCGCCCCGCCGCCGCCACGCGGGAGGAAGATGTGGCTCAACAACTGTCAATAGCAGAACGGCGTCAGTGATGCGGAGAAATGGCTCAGACACCAGAGGAAACCGGCAGCAGGCGGTGAGGCTGGACAACCGGCCGGCCGCCGCTGTCAGTGTCACGTGATCATCACGTGACCGGGGCGGCGTGCAGATGAGCGGCGTGTCAGCCGCAGTGACGTGACGTCACCGGTGACGTCACTGTCCTCTTGCAGCAGCGGCGGCGCGGGTCCCGGTCCGTCGCTGGTGCGTCGTCCCCGGTCCCGACACGCCCTGTTCCTCCGGCGCGGCAGGCCGGGCCGGGCCGGGCCGCCCCCGTCTGTCTCTCCCGGCAACACGGCTCCGTCAGCCTCGCACCCCGCCTGTTTAGTCTGCTCACGGCGGCTCATCGGCTCCTGTCCACGGTCACTGCCAGACCGTTAGATCGCCATGGATGCTGCCTTGTGCGTCCTCCTGACGCTGGCAGTGTGTCTGTCCTCCCATCTCAGGCTGCACGCCGTGAGCTGGCTCGATGACATTGAGGACAGGGCGGGGTCACGTAGATGAAAGCAAGGCATCCTCTCTCTCTGCGCCTGGTGCTGGGGCTGACGGGATCCCGACCCGGTAACACTGCCGACGCTAAAACTCGGCAACCCTTCAGTGGCGGATAAACATTAGCTCTCGTGTCGGCCCTGACATTCCGCCGATGGAGCAGATTCTGCGGCGGCTGGCGGAAGGCGTGACGTGCGGTGTGGAAGGCGTGCGGAAGGCGTGCGGAAGGCGTGCGGAAGGCGTGCGGTGCGGTGCGGAAGGCGTGCGGTGCGGTGCGGTGCGTGCCGCTGCACAGGGTGTGTGCCAGATGGGAACAGATTCCGCGAGACCACGCACGCCTGTGAAAGGATCCACATAGCTGAAATATTGTGTCATCTGGAAGTGAGCAGAGATGTCAACAGTCTTCGCTGGATTTGCCTGACAAATCAAGTTAATGGCCGAGTATTAGTGAAATTGTCTGACAGAAATCCAGAGCATTACATTCATTATAAACAATAATTTGGAACATTTATTTCTTTAAAAAAGTATTTAACTGACAATAAGTCAAAGGTACGAAGCATTGTAGTAGTATGAATATTACAAGGGGATTAACAGGTGATTTATGTATCGAAACGTCTTTATTTTCTGCTCTGCCTTTTCTGGTTTAGGATACCCTTCGATCAGGGTGAGTGGCGTTTTACCACGTATCACAGCTCCATGAGACCTTGAATCTCAGTATGCCTCAGGTGCCAGGATCGGGAAAGCCCATAAACAACAACAAAAACAAACACATTAATTTGAAGAAAAAGAAGAAGAAAAAATATTGAATCACAGATCGGTGCAAAAGCGAAACCGCTTATACATGGCACCTCTCTGCAATGGTTGGCAGGTAGGTAAACAAAAAGTCGACAAGCCGCCGCCGCAGACATGGCCTATCTTTTTGCTGTCCATGCCGCGACCCCAGCAGGGGCCCCATCTGCCAGAGTCGCGACACCGTCGACCCCCGACTCGGGCATCCCGTGACGGCCGACGGCAGCTGCCCGTGACGCGTGGCAAAGACACGGTAACGACACAGAAACGACACGGAAACGCGATGTGAACACGCGCTCGGTCGGTCGCGCAAGAAACTGTCGGACAAAGACGCAGCGCCCGCCTCGTGTCCCGGTCCGGAAGCGTCTCTGATCCGGCTGGAGGGCGGCGGTGCTGGCCACCCTCAGTGGGCTGCATCCTGCTGCCAGCCAGAGACCGGCGAACTCCGTACTCGGCTGGTTAGCACGCACACACAACCAGCACCCGACACGAGGCCACCGCTTTATTGCACTCTCCCACGCGGCTGACCCGCCTGACCCCAGTTCCTGCCGGGTCAGCTGGCCTCAATGGGTTCAGAGAGGTCACTGGCCTTTTCATAGTCCACGGACATGATGACCCGCCATTTGACCGGCCAAAGTCGCTGAGTATTGTGCGCAGTAGAATGCGATGGACGCGTTATGGTTGTCGGCACGGTCGCATTAAATGAAATCTGGGACGGCACTGATTAGGAGGCACGTTACATACATGGGACGGTACACAAAGCAACGACCAAGTAACAGTGAGTGCAGAGGGTCAACCGCTGAACTTGCAAACTGGTATCCAGCGGAGGCACTATCACCGGATTTGCCAAAACCTCGACGGCCAACACCATCAAGGGAGTGAGTCAGGAACTGAATCACGCCTCACCCTAGATCCGCGCAGTCGAACTACGAAGTAGGTAGGATGATGATGATGATGATGATGATGATGATGATGATGATGATGATTTGGGCTTAAGGGCGCCGCAACAAAAGAGTTATATGGCGCCCATTCCGATGTAGGTAGGATGCCACGGCGAAAAGGCAATCGAATCTGCCGGGAATCTGTTACGATAAGCGCATGCTATTCGCGAATAGGTCAAGCGTTTCAATATGTGCGTCAACGCCAGATTCGCGCTGTCAAAATGCCCATTCATCACATGCGCTTATCTTAGGAAAGAGTGGAAAAGAAAGTTTCTCAATAATTCAGAGAGATCTCAGATCACCCACACATTGTGCCGACTGAAGCCGTGAAGCAGGCTATTTCTTCACACGTCGCTGGCCTTGCAGCCAAGACAAGCCGTGTGAGTTGGCTCAGCATGGTTCGGGCTATCTCTCCCCCTCCCTCCCCTTCCCTCGCCTGGAAGTGGTCGGCACCGGAGCCGACTTCCGCCGTCTGACTGGTCAGCAGCTTTCTCCCCCTCCCCCTCTCCCCGGCGGCGGCCGCGTCACACAGCCGTGACGTCACGGGTCACGAGCCGTGACTTTGCGGCAGACGGCACGTGACAGCCGGGGCAGGTCACCAGGGCAGCGGCCGTGGCCAGTCAGCGGGACAGAGCACCGCTGCACGATAACGGGACGATTCACTTCGGTAGGTAGTGCAGGAGGAAAGACGCGTCAGCGAACAGTGTATGACAGAACGGTTTTCGAGGAGGAGGTGGCTCAAGTCAGTGGCTCAGCGCGTGGTAGTCCAAAGTCATAGAGATGGGAGAGACTGGATTCGACAGTGATTAAGAATGTCAGAAAAAGGTGGCCGCCTTGCTGCCTCGAGACGAGTTAATTTCCATCCAACCAACACTGATGACATATAAATGTCCCTCTGGCGACAGAGATAGCCGTGCGGTGGAACGGAACGGGACGGGACCTACAGATCAATCCCAGCGGGTGGGCCTGATTCATCCCAGCTGATTCCCGCCGCTGACCGATCCGTCATCACATTTGTCCAGTTCTGTGAAATCGGACGTAGCTCCGCAGCCGGATTGTCCACCGATCTATGATGACGTCACCTCCTCCTGCTGACTCCGTCCGGCGGCCACAGCGCTAAACCAGGCTGAGAACAGCACACGGACCTCGAGGCTCGAAACGGCACGCCGCTCAATCTGGAGCAAACCTGGCAAACGACAGCGCGCCACGGCACGTCGCGGTGCGGCGAGATCGTCCCCATTGCGCCGCAGCCGCCGCCGGCAGCGGCGACACGACAAACGCCGGCATGAGTCGGCGAGCGGAGCCAGCTCGGTGACGGACGCGACGTCTGCCGTGCAGTGACCGACGCGACGTCTGCCGTGCGGTGACCGTCGCGACGTTTGGCGTGCGGTGACCGTCGCGACGTTTGGCGTGCGGTGACCGACGCGACGTCTGCCGTGCGGTGACCCGACCCCGAGCGAACCGGCAGCCGACCACGGAGGCGTCGCCTCGCCTCGGGTGCTGACAGAGGGTGGCGTATGTCTCAGCGTGAAGCGGGTGGAGACAGTGCCGAGCGTGACGCGGCGCGCGGGAAACGGGACGGGAAGGGACGGGTAAAGGGCGGGAAGGGACGGGAACGGGACGGGAACGGAACGGGACGGAACGGGACGGGAACGGGACGGGAACGGGAGGAACGGGACGGGAACGTGGACGGGAACCGGGACGGGAAAGGACGGGAAGGGACGGGAAACGGGACGGGAACGGGACGGGAACGGGACGGGAACGGGACGGGAACGGGACGGGAACGGGACGGGAACGGCGCTCTCCACGGAGCTAGAAAGGAGGGTGCCAACATCACACCGAGCTGTAGCACTGCATCAGCTGCTGTCGAGGAAACGGCTGCTCTGGTAGGTCGTCCCAGTTTGGCTTTGTCAGATACGCCGGAATGTAAATGAACCATATATAACCAGCATGTGACGATCAGACGTAGTAAGAGTGATGCGAAGTGAAGATGTCCGCCATGACCCTAAGCCTGCGCCCCAAGATTATCAGACGTCCTGAAGTGGACATTAGCCGCAGCCTTCACCTGAGCTGCCGGCGGGGACATCTGAGGGCGCTCCTGAGCTGCCCCGGGGACATCTGAGGGCGCTCCTGAGCCGGGCAGACGGGCATGCAGCCGCTCTGTACCAACACCTGCCAGTCACCACCTGGCCGACTGCGGGGTAACGCCCGGCCGGCCCAGGTATTCGGCACTGGGTTCTGAACAGTGCCCTCCCCGCCGGCACCGCCGTCCGATGCTCGTCAATGTCTGGCAGCTGGCCAGCGGGAGACGCACTCGCTGACTGCCGCTCTGCGCGCGTTTCATGTCGGACCGGCAACTTGGCAGTGCCGCCCCGCACGCGCAGAATAACCGTTAGCACGCGCTACGCTGCGGCGAGTCGAGCACAGCCCGGCAGCTCATGCGGGGAAGACGCGCACTGTCTGCGAGGACTTCCGTCAGCTGCATGACAGCCGAGTTCCTCACAGACGTATCGGTTGCTAGCCGGATCGATTTCACCCGAACGTCATTAATAAACACTGATTATAGTTCAACAGCCAGGTCCAGGAAGATGCTGCAACAGCTCACACCTCGACAACAGCACGTGTCTGCTAACTCAGCAGGCTGGACGTCCTATTCACAAACTGAATCGGTATGGCGTTGCGGCCGAGTCGTCAGCTCGGCGGTATCGGTATCGGTATGGTAACAGGGTAGCAGCAGGTTCGTGGGGTGCGGATCAGAATGTATGGTAACAGGGTAGCAGCAGGTTCGTGGGGTGCGGATCAGAATGCAGGACATGCAGTGCAGCGGAACAAATGGTAGCGAATTATCAATGGGTATCTTGTCATTGGGTATCCGATGGCGTTGGCAAGCGTCACCAGGTATCAATGCAAGCCACCTCTCCATTCAGCTTGATTCCTGGGAGAGGTGAATATACAGTATTAAGTGGCAAGTGGTTATAGAGACCAAACATGTCAATAGTTAATAGCGAGGCTTTCAGTAGGTAGGTGCCAAGGTCCACGCTTTATCTGAGCGAAATGGTTATGGGGGAAAATAATGTTTAGAACTCGAAGTTTTTTCCTTAGTAGCGCCAACTGACTTCGAGGAAAGTTCCGTGATTAGCTGGCACTGGCTGGAAATTTGACGTCATACGACACCGAAAAGTGACAGATTGTATTTAGCCAGAAGATAACACACATACACTGACGGGCAAGCTCTGCTAACAACGTGACCTCAAATGCTTAATTGGGAGGGAGGCAGAACAATGACAGTTCGATTGACGTGTAGCGTATTACTGTAACCTCAAAGGAGCAGATAGAACACCCACAACCAGTAATCGACCATTATCCCAGTCACAAACAGTCATCAACCCACCCACAACGGCGCGAGGGGAAACCATGACCAAACACAGTCCAATTGGACACTTTTAGTCAGTGCCCCGCACCACCGCACCACACCACCACCACACGCCACAGCACGCACCGCACGCGCCAGTGCGCCATCGGCGCCGCCAGCCCGCTGCCGCCACCGCCGGCCGCCAGCGGTACTCTTGTCAGTTCACTGTTGACACACATTTAAGCACCTATCACCAGAACGAAGTCATTTCGTCCACCAATAGGCACACTCCCTTTGAACCGACACTCGTGCTAAAGCTGCTGGCACACTTCCTACGTCATACGTGCTGCCCCTGAGCCATGACCTCAGCGCTGCACATGACAACACGGCAGGCTCCGCGTCCTCCCCCACTCCCCTCCCCCTTGTAATAATCAGGCCAGGACCGGACGATGAGTCCGGCTCGATCACCGCGCCACGTCCGGCCGCAGCCGCGCCAGCTTCGTCACGGAGCGATCTCAGCGCAGAGGCGACACTACCGGCGCGCATTGTGGTCCGCAGACACCGCAGTGCGGCTCGGAGCTCGGCTCGGCTCGGCTCGGCTCGGCACGGGGCTCGGCTCGGCTCGGCTCGGCTCGGGGCTCGGCTCGGCTCGGCTCGGCCCGGCTCGGTGCTGAACACTGGCACGGCGTGATAAACGATCAGAGGCAGAGCCAGGCCAGGTGCTGCCATGGAGCTCTCTGGGACCGACAACCCGGCCGTTTTTAACAGTAGCTATAGAAGTGGCGTAGGCAGCTAAAGGATGGTGTAGCTGTACAAGGAATCAGAGAGCGCAGAGGGCAGGGTCCGCCGGGGGCAGCAGGGGCAGCAGGGTCATCCTGGGTGTCCCCCTCGTGCACATGCCACCCGCCACGGAGCGCCCGCTCGGAGGAGTCTGTGTATGCACAGCGTCCAGAGTACATAAACATGCCTGACTGGCTTGACTGGCTCGACCGGCACTGTCGCCTGGCACCGATCGACACTGCATAATGAGACAACGCGCTGATGGCGCCGGACGAGGCTTCCGGAGGGCCCAGCTCATTGTCTTCCGAGGGGGCTGCGGGCTTGCAGAGGGCTACAAAGGAGGGCTGCAGAGGGCTGTATAAGGCTGTACGAGGGTGCAGCGGGCTGTAGAGGCTGTAGAGGGCTGTAGCGGTGGTAGGGGCGTAGAGGGCTGTAGCGAGTTGTAGCGGGCTGTAGCGGGCTGTAGCGAGCTGTCGCGGGTGTATCGGGCTGTCTTCCTGGGCTGTAGCGGTGCTGTAGCGGGCTGGCAGCGGGGCTGAGCGGGTGTAGGGGCTGCAGAGGGCTGCAGAGGGCTGGGCTGCAGAGGGCTGCAGAGGGCTGGGCTGCAGAGGGCTGCAGAGGGCTGCAGAGGGCTGTAGCGGGCTGTAGCGGGCTGTAGCGGGCTCACACTGAGATGGCTATAGAGCCAGCCTCTCCATTGTCGGCATGAAGAGCTCATATGATACAGGACGATCGATTCAATCGTCCACAACGTAGACCTACTCTTGGACTACCGTCACATATTTTCGGGAAACTCAAGCCCTTAGCCCTCAAAATCATGCCCTCAGGCGTCTTTTTGTACGTCTTATGGTGTGCCCTAGTGAAGAGAAAACAATATTAAATTATGCCCCTCAAGCGGAATCAAGGGATCCCTGAGTGGCCTGCCCCACTTTTGGCTATCCGCTGAGCACGTTGTCGTATCGCAGTCCGGTGCAGCACCGAAGGGAGTATTGTGTATACATACACGTTCTTCTCCCGGCGCTGCGGCACGTGCGGAGACTGGTGGCCTCACCATGCACCATATGCTGCTGGGACCGTCAGTCACAGTCCCAGTCTGTCAAGTCACAGTTGAGCAGTCCCAGTCTCAAACAGTCACGCCGCCCGGGGCTGCCCGGTGGAAGCCCGCTGCCGAGTGCAGCAGTCACGCGCTCTGGCGCTGCCGACCGGGAGAGCCGGGACAAGTCAAACACCTGCCAGCTCAACCCTGCCGCCCCATACCGCACCGGCACAGGGGCGGCCCAGCCCTGCCGCCCCACGGCGCCCGTATACAGCGGCGGCTCAGCTCCGATAGCGTCTATAAACACAGCATTATCACGGCGTGGTGCACGTGCGCCCAGCCGGACAGCTCAGTGGCTGCAGAAGACAGGCGAGGAGCAGCGTCGCCACTTCATTTCACCCACTGCAGTTGATCCGCCTTTCGCTTCGTGAGCAGCGCCGTTCGCGAACGGCTCATATTGGAGAGTCAATGGGCCCAGATAAACACAAGAACAAAGGAGCTTCTGTAGTGGCATAAATGATGGAATGAGTTATCGCTTATCAAGAGGATTAACAATAGAGAGTTGTTAGATTGGCTCGCAAGGGTTTTGTTAGATATGATGCTGTCAGCTGCATCCTAATAGGAGCTAACTCGAACTGCCGGCTAATCAGCCTAACGGCGTGTGCGAGGCTGGTAACCCGGCCAATAAATCGTAGTTACGGGACAATGCAGACGTGACAGCGCAGGATACATTCGGCTCGCCGGGATCCGGTCATTAATCAACTGAGGTCGTGAGGCTCAGTCGGGTACCCCGAGTCACACACATTGGATTCTGTGCATATATTTGTATCTGGAATTCGTATCTATAGTATATTAACAGGAATGCACTAGTGAGATGGCTATTTCTTCTGGCACCTACCATATGATTCAAAGTGAAAGTTTGCAATCCGCCGCAAAGTTCATCATATTTTGAAGAGACCCCATACACCAACGCCACCGTGGCGGAAGCCACGCTTCTTAGACCAAGATCCCTTCAGCTCCCTCCCTGTAGTCACCCAGCTCCCTCCCTGCAGTCACCCAGCTATCTCCCTCCAGTCACCCAGCTATCTCCCTGCAGTCACCAGCTCCCTCCCTGGCAGTCACCCAGCTCCCTTCCCTGCAGCTCACCCAGTCTCCCTCCATGCAGTCACCCAGCCTCCCTCCCTGGCAGTCACCTTAGCTCCCTCCCTGCAGTCATTCCAGCTCCCTCCTTGCAGTCACCCAGCTCCCTCCCTGTAGTCGCCCAGCTACCTCCCTGCAGTCACCCAGCTCCCTCCCTGCGAGTCACCCAGCTCCCTCCCTGTAGTCGCCCAGCTCCCTCCCACCCAGCTCCCTCCCTGCAGTCACCCAGCTCCCTCCCTGCAGTCACCCAGCTCCCTCCCTGCGAGTCACCCAGCTCCCTCCCTGTAGTCGCCCCGCCCAGTCAGTGGGAGCGCGCCAGGGCCATCAGACGGGGGACCGGCGCACCTTCCCAGTCAGGAGCGCCGTGACTGTCATTGTGGAGTGTGGACCGGCGGCCAGTCCAGGCAGCCCATTCACCGCCAGACCAGCTGTGTCGGACGGGGAGGGGGCGCTGCATCTGCCGCCGCCCGCTGACCCAGATCACACATACACACACACACATACACTCACACACACACACCACGCCGCCGCCGCAGCGCCGCCACTGCCGCCGCTGGAAATAACCGCCGCCGGCCGGCTGCTGGTGCAAGGCGACGCGGCCACGCGGCAGTGACACCCATGGCGCTCTCGTCGGCCGGCGCGGCGGAGCGGCGCGGCGGAGCGGCGTTGCGGCGTGGCGGCACGGCGGTGGTGGACGGTACAACGGACGGGGTGGGGCACGGACGGACGGTACAACGGACGGGGTGGGGCACGGACGGACGGTACAACGGACGGGGTGGGGCACGGACGGCTGCAAGGACGCAGGAACTGGGGGCAGGGGGGCAGCCGCCCAGATTTTTCAGATTGTAACATTACGCCTATGGCATTGCATGGGAAGAATCGACTTCCAAATGCCTCCGCCCCCCTCCCCCCCAAAAAAAAAATAAAAAAATCGGAAGGTTCCGGCGCCCCTGGACGGCTTCGTCGCAGGCTTGTAAATTTAGTATGACATCAAGATGGATTTAAGACACAATAGTCTACCGCTAAGCAGAGCTTGCTTCGAAAACCTGATTGATTTTCGGGGGTTAGGGAACACCGGCAGTGGTGGCTATTTCACGCGCAACCTTGGCACCTCAATTTGATCTCGCAATGTCAGATGGCCGACAGAAATTTAGGAGGAATACAAGTTGAAGAAGACGGGTGGGTAGTCTAGGAAACGGACGACGGAAGGAAAGGTCCCTCTGCGGGCCCCGGGGAAGGAGACGGCTACAGACGTGGAACGCCCACCTGTCAGTGGCGCCGGAGGAGGCCGGCTCGTGCAGCGCGTTTCGTCACACGTGAAAGGCGCGATGCCTACCCGCTGGCGCTGCGCGTCGTGCCGGTGAAGGGCTCCGGACGGGCGCGGAGAGGCCCGGAAACACTCTGAGACACAAGACAGCAGACAGCAGACAACAGACAGCAGACAGCAGACAGCAGACGGCAGACAGCAGACAGCAGACAGCAGACAGCAGACGGCAGACAGCAGACAGCAGACGGCAGACGGCAGACGGCAGACGGCAGACGGCAGGCGGGCAGACGGCAGACGCAGCACGGCCAGACGCAGACGGCAAGCGGCAGCGGCAAGACAGCAGACAGCAGACAGCAGACACAGAGCAGCAAGACAGCAGACAGCCAGACAGCAGACAGCAGACAGCAGACAGCAGACAGCAGACAGCAGACAGCAGACAGCAGACAGAATAATGTACCGGCCGACACAGACGGCACTGCAACGCCAGGTCACCTCACTCAGAGGCACCCAGAAAAGTCCACGGCGTGGCTCACCTCGGTAAAACCTCACCGCCACGGCCGGGACGGCTCGAATTTCAGGATTCGAGCCCGGGACTCACCTGTGGCACTTGTGGTGTAACGCAGCACTTGAACCACTGCACCCAGATGTCACCGCCGGTGACGTTCCGGTGGAACGACATGGCGCTGGCCGGACGGGTCACAGGTCACCACAGGTCACCACAGGTCACAGGTCACAGCTGGCCGCGGGCCGGCCGGTTGGCGCCGGACGCGGGTCAAAGGCAGAAGGCGCGCTCAGTGCAGATGTGAGCCGTGGCGCATTGCGATCTGGACCGGCCGGCGGCGCGGACGGCGACCGACTGGTGACGGTCGTTCCACCTGGGGAGGACAGAGACAGAGGAGTCACGCCACCGCGACAGAGCGAGACGACGCGACGGGCGACAAGACGCGCGACGGGCGACGACGCCGGCGACAGCACCACGGATATGCGGAGATTGTGAAGCCGATATCGGGAGAGAGGTACTTTAATACAGCAGCAGTGTTCGATAACAGGCGATGTATCGGCTAGCTCAATCTCGAGTGATTTGGCAACGGCGGTTTGTTTCGCTCAGGTCCTCGATAGCAAATCAGACAAAACAGGTACTCAGCTGTCGTGCTCTGAGATATGCTGCAGTCTTTTTCGATCGACGGTGGTTGCGTTTGCTTTGGCGTTCGGTGCGTTGACCTCCCCAGCCGGATAGCTGCCTATCATCCGCCGCGCAGAGTGGCTCAATAGCCCCGACAGCCGGCACGGCTCTCGACAATGTCCGAGTCACTTCGTACAGCGGGGACGGGCCACATAGGCTGGATTGTGATTGTGTTTGTGTTTGATTGTGACGTGAAGTGAAGCATTCGGCCACGTGAACCGCTAGGAATCGCTGTGACCGTCCTTGACTTTTTACGACGGAAGGCTAGGCCCCGCCCAAGTTCCCAGGCCCCCGGCCACCATGAAAGGACGGACACACACAGACCCAAGAGGATCGGTAAACGTGCCGAACGCGAACAGGATCTAATCTGCCGAACAAGGCGTGACAGCGATGGACAGCGTCAAAACAAGCAGAGCGTTCCCAGGAAATGCCGGGTTCATTTCGCCAGGAATGCCGCCGAGCTGACCTCGCTGAGATAACAGATCCTCGTTAGCAGAACTGGGCCTCCTCGTGACGAAAAACACCTGCTGGACCTCTGGATGCCAGCGATAGGGCAGAGGCGAGACCAGACGCTCTGCAGAGCACAGAATGCAGCCACCCCTCTCCCCCTCCCTCCTGTCAGAGACATCCGTCAGCAGGCGTCCATGCAGATGTCTGTCAAGCGTCACCACGCCCCAGCGCAGTCCACCCCATGGCACCCCGTCTGCGCCCCGCCCCACATTCCAGACCGCAGCAGCCAGCAGACCTCCCGGCGCCGACGGCCGCGGGGCCGGCACCCGAGGACGGCTGAGAAGACAGACGACTGAGGACGTCCGCCCTGCCAGGGGCGGAGATAAACAGTGACGTCTGCCAGTCGGCACTGCTCGGTCAGAGGGCGGACCCGCCACACCCGACCAGCCGGTCACAGGCCCGCTCCGACAGAACGCCGGCGGACTGTGCCCTGGCCGCGCCTGGCCGAGCTCTGGCTTCCTCCTGCCGTGCTCACCGTGCTCCTCCTGCCGTACTCGCCGTGCCTGTGCGACCGTTTTAGTTGTTAGCTCTGAGTTACCTCTGGCGTCCGTCCGGTGTCCGGACTCAAGTCACACAAGTGCTCTGTCGCCCACCATCGGTCACCCAGTACTCACTTCTAACATCTTGAACGTGTTGATCGTGCCTACAAAAGCCCCTGGGGCCGTACCCGGTCACAGGACATGACGAAAAGCGGAGTACCAACACGTGTCAGCCGGGCAGCTCTCGGCAGTCACATGTTGCACCGTCCCATCCCAGTCAGTTCACAGGCACCGCTGGTAGTCATCACACCCGCAGACTAACGCAGAACAGCCGTCCGCCCTGACGACGACGCGCGGTTCTCGCGGCGAGCGGTCGTCAGAAACCGTGCTGAAGCGAAAGCCACACTCGGCGCGAGCCGCGGCGACAGATACCACGTCGTCTGTGGGGTCGATCGGTTCTCCTGTCGCCCGATAGCCGTACAGACAGCTGTGATTAGCCGTGCGGGAAACGTTGTCACAGCGGGGGTATCTGATTGATCAGCTGACGCGCAGGCCAACCTCAGCTGACGCGCGGGCCAATCACGTCCGCCGGCCGGTCGGCTGTGCAGTTGGCAGCCGAACGGGCGGACGACAAGCGTGTGAGTTCTGGCACCGGAACTTTCTCCGGTCTGGCAGGGAAGTACGAACATAAACAATAACTGCATACAGTTCTTCCTGACGCTTTCCGCTATGGTCCTAAAAAGACTACTATTGAAAGGCGTTTTCGATACCCCAGGAGCAGGACGCAATAGTAAATGTATCAACCAGGTGCTGCAAAAAATAAGCATAGATTTATAAGTCTCATGGGCTTCCTGATGCATCAGTATGTCCCTCGCAAGCTGCTTGTAGCATGGCATGTCCTGTAGGCCGGACCTCACCACCATCCGACGCCTGACGTCAGGCAGGTGGTAATCAGACCGCCAGCATGACCCACTCGTCACTCACTGAACACACACGCGCCGGCCTGACTGCACGTGAACTGTGTCAGCCGACTCCCACGGCGGCGGCCGTTCGCCGAGTCCACGGATTCGCGCGGTCGCTCGGCTGCCTCGTGCAGCCATCTCCTCCGCTTCAGTGCGCCAGTTGACTGGGCGGCGACCACGGCGACGGCGGTGGCGGGCCAGGACGAGGTATAGCGTGGGCGCACGATTTATGCGCAGCGCTATGTTAAAGTCGGCTGCTAGACAGCTTCCATGGGATCATCTCGGTCCGAGGACGGCCACTGAGCGAGTCAGAGAGGAATCTCGGTCCGGGGGCGCCACTGAAGGCGTCAAGAGAGGCACTCGGTCCGGGGGCGGCCACTGAGCGCCTCAGAGAAGAATCTCAGTCCGGGGGCGGCCACTGAAGGCGTCAAAGAGGCGCCGACCTCGAGGTGAGAGACTACGGCGCCGAGTGACGCGCTCGGAGGTCCCGGAGACCCGGACCTCTCGAAACAAAGAGCTGCCGAGCACGTGACGAAGCCCGAGTCGTCAAGAGACGGCCCGGGCGATCCGAAAAGCCTCATCACGGCTCCGGGAACAAGGTGTCACGTGACGGACTGCAGCAGTTCACGTGCCCGCTGAGCAAACAAGCAGACGCTGCTGAGGCAGGTCCGCCGCCACAGCCGCAGGCGGCGCGGCGCCCGGCGGTACAGCGCCGGGCGGGCTGCTGACATATTTGTGGCCAGTGGGGGCAGCAGTCTGGGTCAGCAGTCGACGGTCAGCAGGGCGCCTGAAGATAGAGTCCAGGTCACGGCCACCACACTACGGCGCTGGGCTGACAGGGATGAGTTAGGGCTGTCATATGACCGAGAGGGTGATGTTTGAATGCTCAAGCAGAACTGAAGGTACTCGGAAGCTGAAGTGAAACTTAAACCCGTTTCTTCAGATACATCGCGAAGAAGATTGGTATGTTTCGTTCTGAATCGATGTTTATTTTGGATCATCCGTTTCTGAAAAGCTCACAACTGTTTATAGTCGCGACTCGCAAAGATGATCCGTTCCTGGCTTCCCCGTACGATCCCTGCTATTCACAAAGTTTGTTAGCAGGCCAGAGTTGCCAATAGCTCCCGAGAACCTGAGATATAGTATCGGCAAATGGGTTTCCTCCCGCCATCAAGTCATTGTCCCTCATCTGCAACAGTGGCGGAGGATTGTATTTTCGGATGGGGGTAGGCAAAGTCATCTCCAGGGCCCCCTGGAGCGCCAGCGCGTCTCTTAGGGCTGAGAGCTCTGTCACCACGTCCTGAGGGTCCTTCAGAACGGACGACGGCTATCTCATTCCGATCGAGGACTCACTCAGGACGACCGAGGACCGACTAGGAGCCCCTCAGGCTGATCGGGGGCACATTCAGAGTCAATTTCAGGGCACATTACAGGGCACATTCAGGGCCCTCAGGCAATTTTCCTCACCGAAAAGGAAAACAAATATTTATTTCCGGAGGGTCACTCTTACAAACTTCTGGGGGGCAAATTTTGCCCCCAACGTGTTGAGTGGAGGCAGCTGCTCCCCTTGCTCTCTCTCCTCTTCCGCCGCCCCTGCTCTGCGCCCGTTCCGACGTGCCGTGATTCCATCCAGCCACGCCGGCTCACAGCGGGGGTGTCTCCGTGCGACACAGAACCTCTGATAGTGTCACCACAGCGGCACACAAACACTGCGGCAGATCCCAGCTGAGATAGGCAGGACTCTGCCACCATTCCACCTGCTCCGCATCCCCCTCCCGCCGCCGGCCGTGCAAATACACCACTCAGCAGACTGATACAATACCAGCACCGCAGCGCAGGAGAGACAAGGCTCCAGGGGTCGCCTGGCGTCTCCGCGGGCCGCGGCAATCTGGGTCGGCCGCTGGAACACATCCCCGGAATGATTGGCGGATGTGTAATCAGTCGATCTGCTCCGCCGCCGCCGCGCTGGCCGGCTGCCCGCCCCGTGGAGGGTCCAGCTGGTATCGACACCTCCTGCGGCCGCTGCCGCCGCTGCCACCAGTCAGGTCAGCCGGCGCCCGGGAACCATCGGTATCCGTCAGACTGAAGGCCTCCGGCCGGCATGGTCTGCGCGCCGCATTCCAGTTATGACTGTCCCGCGGAAATAGGGCGCGCTACAAGGTGCGGACCTTGAGGAACAGCTGAGGGCGAGGGCGCGTGGCCGGCGGCCGAGACGCTGAGTGACGCATGATGGTCACCCCCGCCCGGCCCGGCGGAGTGCCCGTGTTGGCACGCATAGTTGCCAAACAGTCACCGGTGAGCAGCCAGTACTCAGCACTCAGAAGCAGTGGGGAAGTCAACAGCCAGCAGCCAGTAGTGAGCGGTCGAACAGTAGGCAGTCAGCAGCCACACGGCATGTACGTTCTCACTGCTCACACTCAGCGCCAGTTCGCAGGAACCGGTACCGACGGAGTAATCAGTCAGCAGTCAGCAGCCAGCAGTCAGCAGTCAGCAGCCAGCAGTCAGCAGTCAGCAGTCAGCCATCAGACCACGTCAGCCGTCAGCCGCCAGCAAGCCAAGAAGCCAGCAGTGCAGCACCCTATTCAGCCAGGCAGTCAGCAGTCACAGCCCAGCAGCCAGCATCAGCAAGCCAGCAGCCAACAGTCAGCAGCCAACAAACACAGCCAGCAAGCAGCAGCACAAACAGCAGCAGTCACAGCCAGCAGCCAGCAGCAGCCGTCAGCCGGACACCGTTCAGCCATCAGCCATCAGCCATTCAGTCCGTCAGCGTCAGCAGCCACAGCCAGCAGCAGCAGCCACAGCCAGCAGCCAGCAGCCAGCAGCAGCAGCCAGCAGCCAGCAGCCAGCAGCCGCAGCCAGCAGCCAGCAGTCAGCAGTCAGCAGCCAGCAGCCAGCAGCCAGCAGCCAGCAGCCAGCAGCCAGCAGCCAGCAGTCAGCAGCCACCAGTCAGCAGTCAGCAGCCGGCACTAGTCACGGAGCCCTAGAGCACGGCGCCGCGTCAGCTCTATTTTCAGCCTCGCGGTCTCTCCGCCGCACGGCCGCACACTACAGCACTGCCGGCGGTGAGGGAGTCCCTCCACCGGCCCCGGCCCCAGCCCTGGCCCCGGCGCCGTTCTGAGGTTTGTACGGGCTGCGACGGTCGCCGTGATCGCCGGACGCTTTTTACCAGCAGGCTGGTCAGGCGAGCCGACCGCCGTCTGTCCCGTACCGGTTCAGCAACGACCCAACCACGTCCTCCGCCGCTGGCAGGGCAAGGTTGGGAGGTCTCCCTCCGCTGTCAGGGAAGGTTGACAGGGTCTCCCCCGCTGGCAGGGCGGGGTTGGCAGGGTCTCCCTCCGCTTGGCAGGGCAGGGTTGGCAGGGTCTCCCTCAGCTGGCAGGGCGGGGTTGGCAGTGCGGGGTTGGCAGGGTCTCCCTCCGCTGGCAGGGCGGGGTTGGCAGGGTCTCCCTCAGCTGGCAGGGTGGGGTTGGCAGGGTCTCCCTCAGCTGGCAGGGTGGGGTTGGCAGGGTCTCCCTCAGCTGGCAGGGTGGGGTTGGCAGCAGAAAAGATCTGAGTCACGTGCAGATGAGACAACTCGTTTGTTTATCTCGTGCGCACGCAGACCCACCGGCAGCTGTCACTACCACCTCCTCTGCCAAATCAAATCTGCTGTCTAAATTGTATTTGTTCAGAGCTGTTCACTGTACACGCACAGTCATGGCAGAACGCCTGCGGTGACGCAAGCGAGTCGAAACTGGAATTGGCCTGCAGTTTTAGCCTGTAGTTAGTGACTAATGTCCTGTGAGTCACAGTTCGAAACTGAAATGAAGTCGGTGCCAATGAAGCGACCTCGGATGTATTCAACTGAGAGTAAGTCAGTGCCAGTCAGAAAAAAACGACAGCACGGGATTAACCTTGACCGCGACTACGCAGCAGCAGCAGCGGCAGCGGCAGCGGCAGCGGCAGCGGCAGCGGCAGCGGCAGCGGCAGCAGCAGCGGCAGCAGCGCAGCGGCAGCGGCAGCGCCAGCGGCAGCGGCAGCGGCAGCGCACCGGCACGGACAGCGGCAGCGGCAGCGGCCAGCGCAGCAGCAGCAGCAGCAGCAGCAGCAGCAGCAGCAGCAGCAGCAGCAGCAGCAGCGGCGGCAGCAGCAGCAGCAGCAGCAGCGGCAGCAGCGGCGGCGGCGGAGGAGGAGGCGGTAGAGGCGGCGGCGGAGGAGGAGGCGGCGGTAGCGGCGGAGGAGGCGGCGGTAGCGGTAGCCGCATTGCTCGGGGCTATCGAACTCTGCGCAGTGCGGGTCTGCCCTCCGCCCACCGACTGCGCGCGGGAGACGCACCAGACGCCGGCGGCCGACCGCGCAAGGTCAGATGTGGTGATCGGAGCCGGGCCGGCTCCACAGCGGGCGCCCACACCGCCTCCGTCCGCCGGCCCTCTGACTGCCTGCCCTCCGTCCGCCGGCCCTCTGACTTCCGGCCCTCTGACTGCCGGCCCTCTGACTGCCGGCCCTCTGACAGCCGGTCGTCCAACGCCCGCTCTGTAGTCAGAGACAGACATGTCCGCGGCCGTCCCGAGACCCTACCCTCCATCGCGAGCGGTACAGAACGTGACAGGTCGTGAAGACGGACTGGCGGCCCCCCAAGCGGAAGTGAATGAGATGAGTATGGTCCGCAGCCGAAGGACAGTTGAATGGGTTGTGGAGGTCAGGTTATGGATGAGATAGATGAGGTCACCTGCTGTGACAGTGCATGGTGCAAACCATCTGACAACCATGCTGACACAGCGGATAGAAGGACCGTCCGCCATACACAGGATAGTTAGTGTGGGAGTGCCACAAGATCTATCTTGGGACCACTAAAAAATTGTTATAATATATATTAAAAGACTTAGTAAAATACAATGTAGTTGCGAGTTCTTCATTGATACGCTGATGATACGCCATCTTTCTTCAAAAATAAAAATGTCATAGCTCTTTACAATAAATGAAAATAATGCAACACTGCCTAAGAGTCTCAAAATGGCTTCGATCAAACTTCTATCCTTAAATACATCAAAAACATTATATCAAGTATACTGTAATCCAAAACTAGCTGTGACATAGCAGGAAATCAATGGATATTAATTAAACAAAAATTACAGTTAAATATCTTGGAGGATCTCCCATAGATTCTAACATGGAAAGTTTGTCATCACATATAAACATATATAAATCAAAATAGTTAGTAGAACATAGGCAAAATCCATGTGGGAACCAGAATAAGATATACTTTGTTGCCAGAAAAACAAACTGGTACAAGCCTATATTTGAATGCGGCTTATCCTTCCATACATCAATTACATGTGTTTTATCTGCGGGTTGCAAGCTATGGCCTAACATACACAAAAAACTTTGAAAATTCTTACAAACCCAAGAGCGAATGGCCCCAGTCTTAGTAGAATATATCCCCCAAAAAAAACAACAACACAACAAAATTCCGAATATAACATATTAAAAAAATAGGTGATATTGCAAAACTTCAAATGCTTATAATCGATGCATAAACATACCTGCAATCAGCCTACCATACCAAAACAATTTTCATGAACAACATGATAATATTTAGCTCAACAAGGGCAAACCAAGCATTTTTGAATCAAACCTACTCAACAAAAAATTAAGACTCTCCCACAATAGCATGTCATGTCCTAAGCTTTGGAGACGACATAATGGCCAGTAGATTTTACTCTTAATGAGCGGACCAATCCCATTCCAAGAATGGTGGTAAAAAAATTCTAAAAATAAAACTATTCATTTTGAAACATATCAGTAAAAAACATTAATTAGTAAAAATATAGCTACCTTGGCTCAATTATAACCTCTAAGCCAACCATAAATTATGAAAAGACTCAAATGTAAATATATTAGTGGATATTACCATCTATCATAGCCACAATATTATTTACATGCCAATCATTTCCCAATCATAGTAACATCCAATCGCCTACCTGTCCTTCCATCAATGGCTTCTACAAACAATTCATGATTACTTCATATGAACCTGCTTCCACAAGACACCCAAATAAGTTCCCAAACCAGCCACTCACGACAATGGTCAAGACTAAGAAAAAGTTAACAATCTAGCAGAAAATGAACCCGAAAAAAATGGACCAATGAAGTAAGACTTGAAGAATATATCTCAGAAAATGGATAAGAAAAATCGCTTTGTCTCAATGTCCATATTCTGTAGTCGATGAACTAGGCACACTATACATATATGATAAGCCTGTTCCTTAGTGTATTTACTACATACCAGAATCGTTTTCTTGCGACTGTTTCCTTTCACCTGTATCCCTAATTCCGATAGTACCTCTAAAGCCGTTAATATCATCTCCCTAAGCCTATAGGCGCATGCTCTGGGAGCCAAACCAGCGAACAAGCCCTGCTTTAACCCAGGTTGGCAAAATACCTGGCGACGCCATGTCTAGACAAATGCTATACTAGATGTAACTGGACCAGGAATACCCCAGAAGTCTGCTATGCTTAACTCCATTGACAATAACGCCATATGTTGACTTGGTAGGTCTGATGAATTGTATGACAACAAGTGAAGTGATTGGACTGAATGGGATCCAATTTAGAGGGGCTGTCCATTTACTTCTTCATCTATTTCGAGGCGACACAATGGTACTATCTTTTGCCGTTCCTACTTATATAATTTTACCAACCGAATATTCTAATATTTTGGCGCAACTCATTTCTCTCCATGTATCCTGATACTATGCTTAATTTATCGATTGATTCTTCATCATTTCTCTAGCTATGTGAGTCAGTTGTCCCTCTGATCGATACTTTCCCTCTTTCATGTCTTTGGTGTTAACGATGGTTTTGTGAGGTTCGCGTGGGAAGCGGGGGGGGTGACACTTCGCCACTGGACACCTGCCTCTTTAGGGGTGGACGTTTATAAAAAAAAAAAAAAAAAACCTAGAAAAAACTGTAGCCGACTATGCAGCGGCTTCTGAGAGCTTCCAGCACCTTCGGAGCAGTGGAACTGAGTCGCCTGGCGGGGGAACAACAGTAACACACCAGTCGCTGCGTTCAACTCCAGAATGAGAACCAAGTCGTCAATAACGAGAGCATTTATCGGGCATGAGTGGAAGCGACGTGAGTGAGAGCAAGCAATGGCCCCAAGTGGGGCCCATGCAGTCCTCACTGTAGACCTGTCAAGGTTGAACAGGATTTTCTTCATTCATTAAAGACATGCACTCGCTGAGTGGAGATCAATTATTCTACACAGTCGAGCTCAGCCTAGCGAGACCCACTACTGAGGGCAGTGGGCGCGCAACATAAGACGAGGAGGCGTGACCGCAGAGTGCCGGCGGTGGTCAGAGACGATTTCCAACAGTCGCACCACCACCACCACCAACTCCGACGCCGTCTCCACCGCCGCCGCGGCCGGGTAGATCCATCGCTTTCTCGCAGAGTCGCCTTACCGGTGCGGGCATACTAACTAAAGGCGCCACTTGCAGAATACCTACATATCCGATTCAAGTGCTAGTGTGACTAGTGTGTAGAAAACACACCATCTCAAAACCTTTGAATATGCTTCACACATGTGATGCTAGAGTTATGCATTGTGTTGCATAGGTATGCTAGGTATCATTAGGCTATCTATGTAGGTACCGATGTTCGGTATACAAATAGGAGAAGCTTGTTTCTCCATGTTGGAATATCCCCAATAGCTGCCGGCTGCCGTTGTCATGACAGCATGAACGCGGTTACAGAGTGTCGCGGATGTGACGGGCGTCACGGACATGACACGGCGTCACGCGGCGGCGTCACGTGGCTTGTGTGCACGGCCGCCGCCCATCGAGCGACGCTTCCCGCCCCATGAGTCGGCGCTATGACGTCACAGGTGCACCGCAGTGACATTGGAGTGCGACGGCACTGGAAGCCAGAATGTCCTGTATGTCCTGATATCTGAGCTAAACGGCAATTATTTGTCCTGAAATGGACTATTTAGATCGCTTGAAAGCCTCGTGACCGGTTCAACTGGCCTGTCCGTCAATGGCAGCGCCGTGCTTATCTCGGTCATATGACGGTGGCGGAAGGTATCACACCAGATATCAACCAGCCCCGGTGAAGCACTCGCCAGACGTTCATAAGCAGCACGCGCTACGTCACCGGCCAGCCATGCCAAGTCAAGTGCTCCGAGGACCGCTGGGGGCTGCCCCGCCGGACCGGTTCACACTCCACCGTCACTCCTGAGGACTGACGCCCTTCACACTCCACACTCAACACCACACTTAACAGCCACCACCTGTGACTGTGAGGCTTCCCAGCCTGTTGAATTGACAGCCACAGAGGCAACATGAAGTCTGCAGCATCACTGGCATGACAGAGGTCGATGCCCCTCCCCCTCTCCCCCGGCGGCGGGCGCCAACAAAGTCCGCTTCCGACACATGACAGGGCACGGTTCTCACGCAGATTCACCCCCCCCCCCCCGGCCCCGCCCCCGCCGTGACGCGTCACGTCGTGTTCGGCACCAGATTACAGTCGAAACAGGCCGCTATCGCCCGAACTGGTGACCTGGCCCGCGGGGACAGGCCGCGAATGCCACCGCCAGTGACCGTGCAGCCAGCCGTCTGCAGTCCAGCTCAGGGGAGGGGCGGACACATGGCTGTACCCGCTGTACCCTGCCCCCTGCAGCGCGGGCGGGGCGGGGGCGGGGGCGTCAGCCGAGACATGGCGGGGGCCATGAGGATGATGGAGCAGAAGACTAGAGCGGAGTACTCGAGGACAAAGGACAGGGGACTCGAGGGCAAAGGACAGGGGACTCGAGGGCAAAGGACGGGGATTCGAGGACCGCCCTGAACCCGGCAGACATGCCTCGGTCGTGGTCGGTTCTATAAACAGTAAACATCACGTGTAGCCATGTGGTCAGCTGATCCGTCTGTCTGTCGGTCTGTTGTTTCGCTGTCGGTCGGTCGGTCCGTCCGCCTACGTCATTGCCAGACAGACACCTGTGCAGAGCAACATCTGCTGGGGATGAATAACAAATATACAGAAAGTTTCTCGGAAATGCAGCCCACCAGACGCCTGATACCGATAGAACTTCCATATGCAGTAGAAGGATTAGTCAAAATATCGGCCTTACAATCAAATGGCAAAGATATTGCTGCCAGTGTGTGCCGATTTCTTTGTCGATCGGCTCAATTATCTGGCACAGACACGGCCCGAACCCTTCTTATCAATGTGAGAGTGAAGGCGCCGGAGACCTTTGTACCCCGTCACTAGTCCAGCCGCCCGATCACGTGACACACCCTGGTCTGCCCTATACCTAATGACAGCGGAAGACAGCCACGGGATCAACAGCGCGCTGTGACGATCCGTGACGCTCCGTGACAATCCGTCACTGGAGACGGCGGGACGCTCAGCAAGGCGGCCATTTATCACACATAGCACGGCAACATGTCCGGCTAGACGACCGTCATAGGACGGGTCCACAGGACTGCAGTCGACAGCCACACAGTCCACAGTCCACAGGCCACAGCAGCCACAGCGTCACTGTGAGTATAAACCACACTCTAGGACGGGTCCACAGGCCGCAGCAGCCACAGCGTCACTGTGAATATAAACCACACTCTAGGACGGGTCCACAGGCCACAGCAGCCACAGCGTCACTGTGAGTATAAACCACACTCGACTGTGGCGAGACCAGTTATCATTCCCTGCATCCGCCAGATCAATCGGCAATGATTGCTCACTGCTCGCCCAGGTCCCTGTCTGGCCGTTAGAACGTCCCCAGCTCAACGACAAAGCTCGGACGGGATGGGTTAATGGAAGGGTAACGCGTCACGTCACGTCCCCATTCGGCCATAACGGTCCGTCTCCCGACTGAGGGGTGCAGGGGGAGGGGAGGGGGAGCGTCACGGTCGGCGCTCCAGGACAAAGCGGCGGTCAAGGGCTCACTGGACCGCGGGCACCACAGGCCACGGGCCGCCGACAGTGCAGCACGGAGCGCCTCCACAGGCTGTGTCACGTGCTCTGTTCGTGACCGTCTCCAGTCAGATGTAGAGCGCATCCGACGTCTGCCATATATGGCTCGAAATGACTCAGCCGTGAGTCGGGGGTGACTCAGCCGTGAGTCGGGTCTTTTGTCTGGCAGTACCGCTGCTGTGTTTTAGGTTTTTATAATCCGCAGTCGGCCACCTCAGCACAGTGGGGAAGATAAGATCTGCGAATGAAGTCAGAGACCACAGAGCGGCCGTATGATGTGGCCAATCGACCGCCCTGTCATTCTCGCTCTGCTGCTGCGTATCCGCATAGATCGCCCACGCATGCGCAGATACGCTGTGCTGCATCTGAGAATACCGGAGTCGTGACTCGGCACTAACCGGCCGTTGTGAAAATGAAAGCATGATGATTCGATAAACTAATGACGACCAAAAGGTTCGCGGCGCTGATCGCTACCAGTCGCTATCAGTTCAGCCTGTGACTGGGTTGATTGTCTGTGACCGGGTTGATCGCTATCGGTTCAGTATGCGACGGATCTGATTGTTAACTGTCTGCTATCGATATAGAGCACGGGGTGTATCGCGATACACCGCGACAACTAAGCTTACAGTCACATGCGCAGTTCTACAGTGGCGAAAAACCGGCCCGGCCAGCTCCGCGATAAAACGAGAATTACCAGCAGCAAAACGATTGGTGTTCTGGTGAACAGTGTTTCGCGTATGGAGACACACATGGGCAAAAGAGGACACATATTTTACAGACACGGTGCAGGAAGCGCAGCGTCAGCCCCTGCCGTGAGGTGTTGTTATCCTCTGATTCACCAGTCAGTCGCGTGGTCGTGTGGTGAATGGGACCATCGCTCCACGCTTAGGTTAACTCAAACTGGGGTTACAGGCACAGTCATGGTTACAGTATGACCCGAGTGATGGCCGACGTCGGTTTAATCTATGAGGGATGCATTTCGTATTGTATAAATGAAATCAATGTCGCCCCATGCACAGCCATAATCGATCGATTAAAATGATAACAAAATATGCACATCATCCCCGCTTTGTTGAGTCGAACTCCGAAGCCTAGGATACTATGCCTCCACTTCATCACATCTTTCTTAGGCGAGATGGACCCCACATCGCATGATGGGAGACTCTTTACCGGCTCATCTGTACCTCTGTCAACTTATCATTTACTTCTTCGTTTCCTTCTTCTTCTTCTCCCACTTAGCGGCCATTCAGCACGGTATCGTCCTGTCAGGGACAGTCCGATGCCACTGAATCTCTTCCCGGTGCCTCGTCCCACCTGCGTGCCAGGTGGGCCGGGACAGGAGTCCCCCTCCCACTCCCAACCCAGCCCTCCGCAGGGGATGGTAGCCAGGTGACGAGCCCCACCCACGCCCGATCCGAGAGGTTCAATGAACCATGCCGCCGCCACCGACTCGACCCCGACCTGATGCATATCAACGGGACGTGACGCAGGACAGGTCAGGACAGGTCAGGACAGGTCAGGACAGGTCAGGACAGGACAGGTCAGGACAGGTCAGGACCATGCTGCCATCATCACGCGAGCCGCCGCCTCCGTGTTGCACCCAGTCACAGACAGCATAGCAAACCAACGGGACAGGGGCAATCGAACCGGGCGCTCCGCTCCGGACATACCGATGCAGCAATGTTGGATGGCACGGTCAGCCGAGCTGAGCATCCGCCAGCCACAATGCCACCCCTACGGTTTGGAAATGAGTAGGGACAAATTCATGTGCACGTGTACTTTAACATGGGATCGTATCATAGACGGCTGAAAATTACCAGGGACAATGTCCCCATTGTCCCCAGTGGTGACGGCGCCCATGGCCATTCGCATTCATAGTTGATAGCTGGGGACAGCTCCTTAGGGTGGCAGCATACCAAGAACCAAAAAGAACCATTTCATGCTTTTCGAATGTGGCATTGAAAACGCCACGCCCGTTACATACCAGTTCACCTTCTGGACCAGTTTTTACAAGGAGAACACAGACCACAACATGACTATTTTGCAACGAGCCATTTCTTTTGTTCTCGGCCGGCGTGTCTAATGAATCGACTACGTGCTGACTGCTGCACGACACCCCTGACCAGCGTCAGCTACCGCACTGCTCGTCCGGGCGGTCATCCCTCCCACTGTCACTGTCACCACTGTCACCACCCTCCGAGTGTGGGCACCCACCGCGGCGAGCGGACGCCGTGGTGGCCTCCTTTCGGCGTAATGGGGAGAGCAGGCCCACCGAGCCCACTCCCCGGCCGCCGCGATGGTTCGACCTGGTTCGACCGGGTTTGACCGGGTTCGACCTGGTTCGACCTGGTGTATAAGGATGGCATCCTATGGATAGGAATAGCTGGTGAGGTGCACACAGTGATGCCTAAGTAGCGCATCTGTCGTTCGCCCATCCCCAGATTGTCTTTCATCCTCCGTTCGTCCGTCCGTGTGTACTGTTCACTGTGTGCATGGTGTCCTTGCATCCGTGTCCACTGGCCATGTCCGTATGTGCATGTGTGTCTGTGGCCGTATGTCCGTCATACGTATGTCCGCGTGTCCACATGTCCAGTTTAGGCGTGTCCGCCCAGAGTGCCGCATCAGAGTTGACGCGCCGGCAGCGGCCACGCGTCCGTCGCCGGCCAGCTCGCCGGGTGAAAGCGGGGCGGCCGGGTGTTCCCGGCCGTGTGAAGACGGAGCGGCGCCGAGCCGCCTCCGCCACCAACTCTCAGCCGCCTCGCGCACCACTCTCAGGCCGGCGCTCCGCCACCACTCTCCAGCCGCCTCCGCCACCACTCTCAGCCGCCTTCCGCCACCACTCATCAGCCCGCTCCGTCGGCCTCCGCCACCGCTCGTCAGCCGCCTTCCGTTCGTGGCCCTCGCCCACCGCTCTCAGCCGCCTCCGGCCTCCGCCGCTCCGCGGCCTCACGCCACCGCTCTCAGCCGCCTCCGTCACCTCCGCCACCGCTTCTCAGCCGCCTCCGTCGCCTCCGTCGCTCTCGCCTGCCCCCGCGCCTCCGCCACCGCTCTCAGCCGTTTCTCCGTTCGCCTTCCGGCCACGCTCTCAGCCGCCTCCGTCGCCTCCACCACCGCTCTCAGCCGCCTCCGTCGCCTCCGCCACCGCTCTCAGCCGCCTCCGTCGCCTCCGCCACCGCTCTCAGCCGCCTCCGTCGCCTCCGCCAACGCTCTCAGCCGCCTCCGTCGCCTCCGCCACCGCTCTCAGCCGCCTCCGTCGCCTCCGCCACCACTCTCAGCCGCTTCCGCCACCGCTCTCAGCCGCCCGGCAATGGACGACGGCCAAGATCAACGACTGACCTACGTGGCATCAGCCAGCCTAGTCATCGGTACCGGGCCGGGGCGGGGGCGGGCCAGGGCCGGGGCTGGTGCTGGGGCTGGGGCCAACTGGTGCGGGGGCCGGGGCCGGGAATCACTAACAGCGTCGCTTCAATAAAATGTTATGATGTTTAGGCACTTACATCAGCCCTAAACGTGTCGCTTATCTGCCGGGGTTTCTCAGATCGCGCCCTGAGAGCGGCCGGAAACTTTGACCGGCGTGTTCAGTGGCACGGTGGCCGCGTGTGGGTGACGCGTGCGGTGTCTGGGTGCGAACACGGCGCTGCAGCAGACCGGAGACTGCCGTTCCGCAGCGATGACTCAGACCCAACAGAGGAAAGGCCCGGGGCTGGGCCGGACAGTACACGTCCGACACGTGGCAGGACAGTGGTCAACCGACGCAGCGGCATCCGTCAACAGCAGCAACAAAACATCCACCGACACGGCGCCACGAGAATGTGCAAATCTTGCGTGCAGGCCATCGGACGGATTCAGTCACAGATCACGCGGTTCTGGAGGTTCTGGTGCGTGCTGAGTTCACCAGATGACGTCATATGTCCTCTATCCTATACCTATTCGTACTCAACCATCCTGATCCTTATCCGTTTCCTTGTCATAGTATATTTTTTGTGTCATTTGTCATCATCACCTCGACATGAAAAGCCACCGCATGTATTGTATATGTTGTTGTATGTCTAAATAAATACATTAAAAAAGACTGATGTGGGCGAGACGCGTCAGCTGACGGGATCAAGGCCCTATAGACGGGACGCTAATTCCGCACGAGACGCGTCAGCTGACAGGATCAAGGCCCTATAGACGGGACGCTGATGCCGCACGAGACCCGTCAGCTGACGGGATCAAGGCCCTATAGACGGGACGCTGATGCAGCACGAGACGCGTCAGCTGACGGGATCAAGGCCCTATAGACGGGACGCTGATGCCGCACGAGACGCGTCAGCTGACAGGATCAAGGCCCTATAGACGGGACGACTGAATTGCCGGCAAACGAGAACGCGTACAGAACTGGACAGGATCACCAGGAACCCTAATAAAAGACGGGCACGCTGACCTATGCAACGCACGAAGACTCGTCAGCCTGACAGGAAATCAACCAGCGCTCCTATAGGATCGGGACGCTGATGCACGCCACGAGCCCAATCGACGCTCTGACAGGATCAAGGAGCTACCTTATAGACTAGTTGGAGAACTCGCGCCCCTGATTCCTGCAACGAATGTACACTGCTGTGAATCAAGCCTGACAGAGATGCATAAATGCCCTAATCCTAGACTGGGACTCCGCTCACCTGCAGCATTCTCAAGTCCCGAGTTCCCCGGTACTCCATACAGGCAGCTGTAATTGCGCCGATTCAGGTTTAGGGCGCGATGCGTCGGCGCCGTGAATGCCGCCGATTGCTCATGGCCTGACTGGTTGCGCCCAGTATGTCTCACTGTCACCACGAAGGAGATTCCTTCTGACGAACGGCGGACTTGTATCATCGACGAGGGGGGCCGAGCAAGGGTTGATTGTCATTGGATGATGGGCGTCCAGACGGGGCTGCAGAGGGGCGCCGCCTCCCCCAGGCGCCCGGGTCGCGGGGCCAGGCCGTGTTTTGGCCTCCCCCAAACCTCCCCGGCTTGGGGAGGCCAAAGCACGGCTTAACCTCGCGACCCGGGCGCCTGGCCTGGAGGAAGTTGCGCCCCTCTGCAGCCCCCCTCTGGATCCGCCAGTGACTCATTGATTGATACGCTGACGCGAGAGAGTTGAAGACACAAATATCACGGATCTCTTTCAAAGAGGACATGATACAGAACTCGTATTTTTAAACAAAGTGCAGATTTGATAAGCGGTAAGGACATTGTGATGTATGAATGAGTCATCCGGTCACTACGAATACAAGCAGGTGTGGTATACGCTGTAGTGGTAGGACAACCACCGTATCTAGGTGATGGATTTATGCTCACTTTCTTTGTACAAATCTAATTTAAATTATTAAGGTTAGGGGCGTAGCCCGGAGTTCGCCCAGGGGGATGGGATCAAAGGGGCCCTCGTAGTCAATGGGGGCCCATATTGTGGTTTTGGGGCGAATCCCATATACTCATTCATAATAAATGTTATTTTCTCTATTATGACGCTTTGTATTTGAAGTTTGCTCAAAGACTCTGGATATTATTCTAAAGTTCACCTTTGTAACAACTAATTTATCATTTTTCCTACCGTCACCACCAATAATGGCCATGGCATTCATTTGACGTCACCAAAACGTAAGCTATCCTCCTTCAATAATGCAGTGACTCACTCATGTCATTGAAAAATTGTGTGATGAGACATTATATTTAAAAATATAAGCATTAAATGTTCGCAAAAATATTGGACGTTTCAAATGATATTAAAATCTATAAAAATTAATTGTCAAGATATCTATTTGAGAACTTGTCCGTGTGAATGGTGGGGGCAGGGATTTTGTCCCAGAACCACGTTTATGTAGGACCCGAAGATTCTACGTTAAAGGGGAGGCGGCGCCATAACGATGTTTGATATCTGAATTTTGACGTGACAAACTCCACACCAAAACGACTTTGACGCAAATATCAGCTAAACTCTAACAGGCTGTACGTACAAAGACCATTCCTAAAGTAAAATGCACTAAAAAAAAACATCGAAAGATAGCAAATGACAAGGGGTGAAAAACAAACACTTCGGATTTGTGAAAATTTTGAATTATGACACTAAAAAATTACAAAAATTGGGGGAAAATGACCTATATTTTTATTTAAAAAAAAAACGGAAGATATGTAACAAAACCACATAAGTACAATACCCAAACCAAATTTCAACGCAATAGCCGTTTTCGCAGAGGATTTATTTTTACCCGGTAGTACCCGGTAGTACCCGGTAACATTTCGTGCGTTTTGGGTAACTGAGTCGAAGAACACGGCTTTTACCGTATATTTTGGGTGTCAATTAAAACTTTATAATTCATTAAGTTTCAATTGATACCAAAAATATTCGGGAAGCGCCGTGTTCTTAGACTTAATTACCCAAAACGCATGAAATATTACCGGGTATTACCGGGTAGGTACTACCAGGTAAAAATAAATCCGGTAGTACTGTGCTGGCTGCTTTGTCGCCCTGCCGACATGCTCAGAGGGCCCTCTGACCTGCCCAGGAGCCCTTCTGTGCTGGCTAGGGCCTGTTCGACGTGTTCAGGTGGTCCTCTGACCCGCTCAGGGGGGCCCTTTCAGTCTGGCCAGGGGTCCTCTGACATGCACAATGCACATGGCTCTTTTGAACGTCCACTAGGGGCCATTTAAAGGTCAGCAGAGGGCCCCCTACTCTAAAACCAGCAGGGCCCTCTAAAGACCGACAGGGGCCCTCTGCAGATCGTCAGGGCCCTTTAAAAGCTGGTAGAGAACCCTATCCACACTGGCTGGGGTCCTATTCATACGGATTTACATACATAGAAAGGCCTTTGGCAGGCAAGCAAGGGCCATCATTTATTCGTTTTACAAATTTGTCGGGTTCACGAGCGTTCTCTAATGCCACGTAAGGCGTTTTGCGGCCGTCTGACACCATTCAAAACACTTTCGGCTCCAAGGGGCCCTCGCTCGGTCGCCAAAGGAGCCCACGCCCCACCTGGCCTCCAGGGGCAAGGAGGGCATGAGTGACCCCTATAGCCTCCCCCGGCTACGCCACTGATTAAGGTCATCAAAGTGCCTTTCACCCAACGAAACTGATGCATAGAGAAAAGAGATATGCTGTTCAATATAGGTATTATACCATGCCACATAGCATGTCACACATTTATATAGCTGATGTTAGCCCACTAAGTTATAATATAAACAGTCAACTCCTAATACCTAATTGATTGACAAAGATGTGTTTCGTATGGATAACTTCTGTTAAAAATACGAAGCGCGTCATAGTTAATATATGAGGAGTTGATTGTTTATATATGTAAATTAATCATATGAACTTATCAAAATGAATCAGATTATCAAAATGAACGTTAAAACACAAGTAATAATAATTTAAACTGCAAATCGTGTAAGAGTACCAAATAAAAAGGCAGCGAATAACTTTTTTTGTAAATAGAACTAACATGGAACCGGCTATTTTGTGAAATATATATATATATATATATACATATATAAATAAATATACATATATAAATATATATATATATATATATATATATATACATATTCTCCTGGTGTAGCTGCGATAATGCTGTTATACGGTAGAAGTATTATTCAGAAGAAAGGCGGCGTTTAACCACTAGAGGATCCAAGTGGGGCGACAGGGCCGTCCCCATATCGCCTAAAATCGGCGAAATTTGTCACATTTTCCTATGTCGCAGGAAAACTTAAAATATTTTACAAAAAAACATGTTCGTTCTAAACCGTTAAATAAGGTACAAGGAAATCAAATCAAATGAAATTTCTAAATTTGTTGAAACTTAGTTAAATTTAGACCCCCCCCCCCCAAAAAAAAAAAAAAAAAAAAAAAAAAAAAAAAAAAACACACACACACACACCTGCAGCCCACGTTCTGGATCAGCCAGTGTGCTTAACAAATACAAATTGTTCACGCTATAGCTGGCCAGCTGAGTCAACGGTTTAAATCAACGTTTAAATAGCCCCTTTATCTGAACTGTACGGGGCGGTGCCTGCCTGCATGAGCACACCACCAATAGCACCACATCGCCACTGCTACCCACGTCACGAGCCACCACGTCAGCATCTGTCCGTACCTGTGCTGCAGCAGTTCCAAGGCAGGGCAGCCCAACGCAGGCTAAAACGAGCACTAGCGAATTCACGGGGACAGGAACACTAGCAGCCTTAGCAGCACCGGCACACGGACGAACCCTCTCCGCCAACGCCCACCGACAGACTGAATCAGCTGGGCGCCGGCCGGTCGGCGCATGCGCATCACGTGGCTGTGACGTATGCCTATGGCGCTGCTTCTCAGTGGCTTCCAAATTTATATGTACTAGATGCAGTCGGTGGTGCTCAAACTATAGGCATCAGGCATGTGCCTCGTGCATGTTTCAATTATTATAAGTGTATAATTGTTTTTTTTTGTGGTGCGCGAGCCCCCCTGACAGGCACATAGCCAGGATTTATACCAAGGGGGGGCACTTCGGGAAAATTTCAATTTTGCTCCTCAGCCATATGCTGCTGCCCCGGGGGGGTGGGGGTCAGAGGGTAGCGGGGGTCGTCAGAGAATTCCCATTCTAATCTAGGGGGCATTGCCCCCGTCCCCCTTGGCTTACGTCCCTGTACCCTTGAGTCCAAAGGTGCACCCCCTTCACTGTCAAATTACCCCCTCAGATTCAAAACACCCTTCTACTAGTAGAATCATTCCAAACACTTAAACTTTTTCTGGCTGCTGCTGCCTGCACAACTTTGTTGCATGTTTTCTTGCCTCTATACGTCACCTCTCAGGAGTTCATGGCTTTCTGAGCTTTTCACGCATATACCCACGGGCATTGAAAGCGGAGGGGACGGGGGGACGCGTCCCTCTAAACCACGGCAAACAGGCCCGCTTCCCCCTAAAATTTTATATACTTCAGAATGCCTACGTTCCCCCAACTTTCAGTGCGTGGCGACGCCCCTGCATTTATATTACTGGTGCCAGTTTCAGAAAGTGTGTCCAATGTCCGACCGATGTCCAAGACTATAGTCAGCTGTCCGTCTGAAACTGTCCGAAAATCATTGTTTGTCCGAAATTTGTCCAAAAGCAGAAAGATGTGTGATATGGAATGTAAAACATTCAGTGTATCATTCCCAATATATGCATAAGTACAGGCATTTGTGTCAAAGATCGCTACAGTTAAGATATCCGAAAGCCACAATCATCATATCATATTTGTATAGGGGAGAACGGGGCTAGTTGAGCATAGGGGTAAGTTGAGCCAGCCCCTTTATTGGGTAACATGACAGCGCAAGCAGGACGGTAATGCCATCCATGGAAAGTTCTTGGTACCTAACCTTTAGATTGTCAGCGGACCGTCTCGGTGCGGTTGTTTATTCCGAAGCTATGAAGAAAAACGTAAAATTATTGGTTGCCAGGACTAAAAATCGGATGTCCACCATATTTCTTATAACTCTTAGCTTTAAGCGGGGAACGAAATGGTTTCTATAATCCCCCTAAGGCCTAGAGGTAGGAGGGCCACTAAGGCATGCACGTTGCAGGGGTGACTTTCTTCGCAGTTTCGGACGGCATTGAAGTGACGCTGCACGGGAAGAAAAGGTTCCACTGACAATGTCGGGGGCAAGTGAGCAATCACGGTCGGGTAAGTTTGAGCAATCACGGTCGGGGTAAGTTGAGCCCGGCGGCCGGCTCAACTGGTTGTATTTCCGTGATCGTCTCCGTGACTTCAATGGGTGGTAAAAGTCAATTCAGTTATCACTTTCAGAGCTAGCATGGTAATATAAGCCCTATATTTGAGAGGTCAAATGAAATATACTGGCCGCGAGGTGTGATTATTGCCCCTCCCACACTTACACTCGATCGTGTCACACCTAATTTGGATCGAAGAATGAGGCTGTTGAGAAATGTATCAGGTTATAACTGCTCGGGACATACTGCAAAGGCACTGTAAAGTTCGCTTTTATCGAATAATTTAAGCATCAAAGCATGACTTATGAATTGTTACGTTCTGCTCAACTCACCCCGTAAGCTGGATCAACTTACCCCGTTACCGGGGCAAGTAGTGCCAAGCGATTTATTGTCATTAAAACGTAAATGCAACCTTTACTTCTGCAAGTAAAATAAAACTTTCGCTGTCAGTTTTTATAGCTAAAGGATTAGGTCTTCAGTCTGGCCGGAGAAATAATTCAAATTGCCCGACATTAAAGCTTCACAGGCAAAATGGTAGAAAATAGGTTATCTTACCCCGTTCTCCCCTACAGGTAAATATTGATTGATAAGAAGTAACTGAGTAAGTGATTTTCACGACAAGCCATCCCTGGGCATCAGATGTCCGAAAATGTCCAAAGAAATATGCTTTTGTCCGTCCAAAACCGAACCGATCTTCAGACAAATTATGATTTCCGAAAATGTTTGCACCGATTGGCATCATTAATATATTTACCCACCCCTGCCTGTTCCTGTGTATTTTGCATATCATGAAATAAACTGGAGTGACCTTAAATCCGGATTGATTTATTATCTACACTCCTATCTATTCAAAAACTGGACAGTTGAATATCAGACAACTGATGTAATTTGACGAAGTGAAGAATAACTAAAACGAATATTTACAGATCGTTTGTCCGAGAGATTTGAACCTTGCAGGATTTCATAAGGCCAGAAGTACCTACAATTCGCATATCTCTGATTTATTTTGTATATCAGTGACCTAAGGTCAGGGCCCGGTTCTTATAGAAACACTTACCAGTAAGTGTGACTTAGGCCAAAGTGACACTTTACAAAGGGAGGCTTTCGACATCGGTTCTTATAGCCGCAGTTAAAGCCTCCCTAACATAAGTGTCACTTTCTTTAGGGCGACTTTGGCTCCATTTAGTAAAATGAGTTTTGCATCTCTAGTTTATGTTCATTCGGTTTATGTGAGTTGAGGAGTGAAGTGAGGCCGCGAAGCGGCCTCACTAACGTAGTCTTACCAGATCGGGCCAAAAATCCGACTTCGTCGTGCTTGCTTGCTTGCTGCTTGCTTTTGCGTGGGTTTCAGGGATAATCTACCGTTGTCCGGGTTTCACTGCACTGGATTTTATGCAAAAGTATACAATCTGATAACTTGGCGTCTAAAATAACACATGCAGGTATAGGCTACGTGAAAATATTTAACACAACTGAAGAAACTCTCACCATCCATAGATAAAAAAATGAATATCAGTTGCAGATAAGCACGTGCTTTAACTTCGAATTCACCTCCGCAGGTGAGAATCAGAAATAAAAATAACTAAGTG
>VOPJ01002646.1:0-21547 GCA_014673585.1 Semibalanus balanoides
TCACTTCATATTTTGCACCACAAACGACGTACATTTGATACATTTTTTGAAGGTGGGACAGTCCCTTTAACACGCGCCTTGGATGGCCTCTGATAATTACATGCTCTGGAGGGGGGCAGATTTCAGCCCTTATGATCTCAAAAACCACGCAACGTAGCGTCAAGTGGAAAACTAAGTTAGATGGCTTGTCGCTAGTATGCAGCATGCGCTATAGTTGCGGCTTCTCTTTGTTCTGTTGCAATCTTTAGTTTAGCGCTGAAGTGATCATTGTGCGTGTAATGATGTTTCTGATGACATAATAGCCGTTTTCACGATGGGTTATTTTGCGCAAAATGTTTTAAAACATCTTAAGATATTTTGAAATGTTTTAGTATGAAAGTTTTAGTATGCTTATTATTTCCTTAACTACACAACTTTTGCAAGCGATTTTTGTCTTGAAACGTCTCTTATAATTTTGTAATATGTTGGTAAGAATATAGTATGTTACAAAATTGCGGTTTGGTGGTAATTAACAAAATAATTATGTATAGGTTAGCTGTGATGCCAGATATTCACCTACTGACAAATTTCAGAACATCTCGGCCTCGGGCACGCTATTGGTCGCTCAACAAAACGAACCCCACTTACTCAAAATAGACTCGCCTCCAGCGAATCGTTTCTAGTGCATTAATGCGTCATGCGAAGCCAGACCTGTGATCCATGACGCTGCCAGATTGAGTAACTGATATGGCGGTATGCTTAACTGAACGAATGGACACTAGATGCATATGTTCTTTAGAAACGGACAGTTTTGTATCATAATCGTGTGATGAGCTCATTTCATGTTTCCATAACTCTTGAATAATGATAATATCGCCTAAATCAGTTACTTATTTTTCTTGGAATACATCGTATACTAAAACTTTCATTCTAAAACATTGCAAAACATCTTAAGATGTTTTAAAACACTTAGCACAAAATAATCCATCGTGAAAACCGCTAATGACATTTGCCGTTTTCACGATGGTGATTATTGCGCGAAATGTTTTAAAGCATTTTTAGATGTTTTAAAATGTTTCGACGATCCATTCCTTAACCACAACTTTTTTACGCACGTTTTTTTGGCTGGAAATGTTCACCATATTTTTGGGTATATTGGTAAAATATAATATGTTAACAAACTACGGTTTGATGATGATTAGCGAGAAATATTGAGAAAATGTTTTGGTATGCAAGTTTTAGCATATTATTCATTGAAGGAAAACAATCACGGTTTAATAATAATGAAGCCATGTATTGAGCTCATTTACAAGTTTACGATGCAAAACAAACCTCTTTAAAGAAGAAATGCGTCTAGAGTTTATTTGTTCAATTTCATAATACATCTGGCAACGTTATGCCATCGCGGTGTTGAATACGGTGTTGGCGAACGTGTTTAACCGCGCGGCGTAGGGTTTCTCCTCGCCGAAACGCGCGGCGTAAGGGGGGTAAATATTAACCCCCCTCTTATCTTCCGAACCAATAACCGCCAGCGAGAACGCGCAAGCGGCGATCGAAAAGCTCTCAATGAAACGAATTCGAATGCATACCCGAAACTTTGTCAAGTTAGGTCAAAATGTAAGGTCACGGTCAGTCATATGGAAAGTTCGAGTTAATTGAGTTAATGGTTCATACTTTCAATTAAAATCCTTTGATTAGACTGTCAATGCACATAAAGCTTCAAAGGTGTAAATACATCTATTTGCATTAAGTAAAAGTGAAATTGCAGGCAAATGTCAAGTTTCAGGTCAGGTCACAAAGGTACTGTCCCGAAGAGGTCAAATAAAGCCTTGTGACGACATGTTTTAGGGGTTATTTTGCACGTAAGAATCGATAGAAACAGTCTTTTTACAACTTGACCCCGTCAAAGTCATCTAAGGTCAAAACTGAAAACTGACTAATAGATGATAAACAATGCATGTTTCCTAGGCTTAGTTTTTTGTTCTATTAAAACACAAAAATGACATTTATAATATCTGTATCGGTCAAAATAATTAAAAAAACGTTATTTTGAAAAATTACGTCTTACCTACATATGCTTGGAGAGCAATCAGTCACTGAAAAATAAATTTTACTTTGAAATTTGGTCGGGGGTATTCATTACAACTTGGTTTATCATATATATATATAATATTCGGTTTTGTGATACCTTTTCAATTTTAATTTGGGGGGAATTTCTCTGAAAAAAGTTTTTGGATTTTTGGGGGTCAAGAAACCTTAAATTTTGGGAAAATCCGAAGTTGTCAATCTGTAGAGAATTAAATTTCCTTTCTAATAACAGTTTTTTGCGATTGAGGCGATTTGCTTTAAAAGCTTATGTTTTCCTCACGATGCATCAAACATTTATCGTTATTCAACCAAAAATGGCATGACATGAGTCATCAAAACGTCCATTAATCTCCCAAAGTTCTCAATTTTTTTCGATGAATTTTTTTAAGGAAGACGTCAAATTGGATGCTGATTAAGGGTACTGAATTTTTACGTCGTAATCTATTACGGTTTTTAAAGTTATTGCGGAAATACGGGAGGGGGGGGTAATATTTACCCCCCCCTACGCCGCGCGGGTTTTTTTTTTTTTAAGTTCGTCACGGGAAGATTGAAGATTTCCAGTCAGAAGCGTACGTGACGTATGCATCCCTGGGTTGAGGGATGCGTACATCACGCCGCCATATTATGGCCGCCGCCATCGTAGCCATGACGTTGCCAGATGTAGTATGAAATTGAACAAATTGACTCTAGACGCATTTTTTCTTTAGAAAAGATTGATTTTGTATCATAAACTTGTAATGAGATCAACAAAAGGTTCCATAATGTTATTAAACAGTGATCATATCGCCTAAATCAGCAATCGTTTTCCTATAATGTATAATATACAAAAACTTTGAGACCAAAACAATTTTAAACATTTCCAGAATATTTCTTGCTAAAATTAAACCACCAACCCGCAAATTTGTCAACATATTATTTTGTACCAGCAATATAAATAATGTGGGTGTCGAAAATCGCAATGTTAAAAAATTATGAATACAGGAATTGAACGGCCACGACATTTTTAAACATCATAAAATGTTTAAAACATTTCGCGCAATCATTTATCATGTAAACGGCTATTACGATGTTTCTGAGCAAAATGGCCAACCACAGTGCTTTTCTTAGATATTATGCTTTTCAGAATCAGCACATCAAGATCTGTCTATTTAGTAATGTTTTTTGTGCTTTATGGTATGGTATGGTATGGTATGTATGTTACAGTACGTATAAGAAATCAGTGTAGATGCAAACAAACTAGTATTGATGCAAACGTCCTGGTGAGTCAGTATAGATGAATACGTACTAGTACAGTTGTAAACGTCCTAGGACGGATGAAACTGTACTGACCGGTCAGTATAGTTGCATACATACTGGGCTGTCCAGTTACGTTTACATCATACTAGTACAGTTCATACGTACTTAAATTCTTAAATGGAAAATATCTCTGAATGCTTGGTATGATGTTACGGCCCATATGAAAACCCGGTCAGTATTCATACTGCCCGGGCAGTATTAATACTGACCGACCTACCGGTCAGTATGCATACTGACCAGCCAATATGAATACAACCCACTTTTTTGCTCACGGCGTGACGGCCCATATACAAACTCGGCAAGTAGTGAAAAAAATAAATACTGACCAGGCAGTATGAAACTGACCGGGCAGTATGATACTGACCGGGCAGGTATGATACATACCCATCGGTTCTGCTCACGGCCCATAAAATATACATGGTCTGTTGAAAAAATGCTTTGCTGTGACTTATTCCCCTCGGAAAATCGATAACATGAATATCAAGTTTTCGTTTGGTGCAATTGCCTGTCGACTTCGAAGCGAGAGATATAAGATACAATACGTTTGTTATTGAGGTTCCTACTTTGCATTTCACTATGCAGCAAGCACGTTTTATAAGTATAAGCTGTGCAGCTGATGAGAAGGGGGGTGATAAAGCCTCTTCCCCTTTTTTCCCTCTCTCTCGATACCGATCACACTCGGTCAAGCCGAGCTCAAATAAAAATGGCTTATCATACGCAAGTCCTTTTCGCACAATATCATTGTTTTGCTTTGGTCACCTCGGGTCAGGTCGTAAGGTCATGTTATGTGAGGTCACCTCCAAAACTGTTTAAAGATTATCTCACAGCCACAGGGCTTATCCAAACTAAATGAAACTAACTGCATACAATGTATCCAGGAAAACTAACAATGACATTCCTTGAATCCTTCATTGGTTTGTAATGTGATCACGTTAAATAACCCAACCTTAGGCCACCGATAATACAAAATCGGAGATAGCAGAGATGCTGCTTTTGAATAACATGCAGATAGTTTCATATCGTTTGGATAAGCCCTGTGACTGTGACATGATCTTCAAACAGTTTTGGAGGTGACCTCACATAACAACACCTTACGAGTCTACGACCTGACCCGAGGTGACCAAAGCAAAACAATAGGATTGTGCGAAAAAATACTAACGTATAATAAGCCATGCTGGGTTTGAGCTCCGCTGACCGATACGTGATGGTTACGAGAGAAGGAAAAAAAAGGAAGAGGCGTTATTCCCCCACCCCTCATCAGTGACGCTTATAACGTGCTTGCTGCATACTTAAATGCAAAATAGGACACATCAATGAACAACGAATTGAAGTGCAAATGACACTTTTCATCGCTTCGAAGTCGACAGGCAATTTGCACAAAACTGAAAACTTATATTTATGCTATCGAACTTCATGGGAATAAGTCACAGCAAAGCATTTTTTCAACAGACCGTGTATATTTTTGTATGGGCAGTGAGCAGAACGGTGGGTTGTATTCATACTGCCCGAGTTTGTACATATATGGGCCATGACCAAAACAGTGGGTTGTATTCATACTGCCCGACCAAGTGTGAATACTGACCGGGTTTTCATATGGGCCGTAACATACATATTACATACCAAGCATTCATAGATATTTCCTATTTGTAAATTTCAGTACGTTTGCAACTGTACTAGTATTGATGCAAACGTACTTGACATCCCAGGATGTATGGAACTATACTGACCAGTCAGTACAGTTGCATCCGTCCTAGGACGTTTACAACAGTACTAGTACGTATGCATCTATATTCTATACTGACCCACCAGGACGTTTGCATCTATACTAGTTGTTTGCATCTACATTGATTTCTTATACGTACTGTAACATGTATATGGTATCTATGGTAATTTTCAGTATGATTTATGGTGTCAACAAAAATTTTGATTTCTTTTAACTGGTATAAATCAAAAACTATTTCTTGTCGCTCTTAGATATTACCTATGATTTTTAGAATCAGCGCGTCAAGATCTGTATGTGTATACGTTTTCAAAGTGATCTTTGGTGTCAATGAATGTCCATGCGAATTTGAATGTGAATTTCTTGCAACTATATGCGCTTTATATACCTACCACGTAATTGTAAATTATGTGGTAGGTATGTAAGCATTGCTGCAGTTTGACATTTCAACCGTTCACGAGCCACGAAGGCACTTACTATCCTAAAAGCGCCTTAGCGTCATCCATTTTTAAGGATCGGTCCGGAGTGACGTGACGGGTTTGTCCAGTCGATAAACCGGTTTGAAATTCTCCTTACTCAACGATAACATAAATATTGACTGGTTGTGAGCTCCTTGATGAAGAAAAAATAGTGTTTCCAATCACTTCAGCCTTACTTGTGGAAAACCAGCTCGAAAAGCATTCGAATCAGCGGAAGAAGTATTAGCAAGAAGAATGCATTGGTGGACGTCACAAGACTTCCAAGATAAGATTAGTTTATTTTTCGCCGACTGCATTTGTGACGTAAGCTGCAATGTGGTTATTTCAGCAAAGCATAACAAAACAGATCATTGTCATGAATTGATTATGATGTCCATATATAAAATAAAGTAGTTTTTATGGTAAAATATCGATAGTATTTGTTTAATGTTAGTCGCTATGAACTTTAGCCCGCATTCGACCTCTCAGCCCTATTTTTAAACATGATTAAAAGGACATGCCTTTCCGGATGATTATCGCAAAAAAACAGGCTTAAACAAGACCTTAAGGGACCACTTAAGATTTTTGTAATTTGTCATTAAACTCTTATCCAAAAAGCGCAAATAACAAAAAAACAATAATTGAATTTCATTACTTTAAGAATCTAAAAACTGTTTACGATTTTACACACCATACGTACATGAAAGCGTTTGCTCAAGGTTTAACTGTAATCACATGAGAAGGATAATCAACTTGACCTGATCAACCGTCAAGCTGACGCTATTGCAATTGGATTGAACGCCGATGCGCTGTATACTATTGTTAGTTCTTTGTTAACTGAATCTACCGGCAATCTTGCCGCATTGAGTCAGTTGCCATGGGAAACGTGAAAACAGACTCTTTTCCATTTGGTATCTCCGGAATCAGAGGACCAATCATTAAGAAAAACCTTTTCCGTCGGGAAGAACTTATCAATGCTTGGAGAAATCAAAATTCCCTTCGTAAAAGTTAAAAAAAAAACTTTCTTGCCATTAACTTTCCTTCTTTTAAATTAACTTTCCTTTCATGGCCTATCATTTAAGCATGGATAGAAATAAGTATTCTCATCCATGATTTTAAGCTAAGTAGTGGTGGCGGACTCGACAACCTCATTGGATGGAAGCAAAACTGAACTTTGAACGGCGATCGATATTTGGGCGACTGGGCGCGAATTCAAAAAACGGACGTTCATTGAGTGCATATAGTTACAAATGTCGGCGCTCTCTCTCTCAAACCATAATTAAATTTTACTTTGAGTGGACAGTGTCCCTTTAACAAGTGCCCCACTGTGCCTCTGCATTTCCCGCGCCCTACTGGGGGGTGTTTGACCCCCCTTCTATCTTGGCTCCTATGTCAGGTAGGCCAAATAAAAAAAATTTAAAACCGTCATCAAAAATAATTTCAAACCTATTTCAATTTTTAGCTTACGTAAACACTAAGGTCATCAGGGGTCGTTGAAGGTCAAATTTGCCAGTTTGAGGACATTGCTTCATGAACCCCCAAATATATCGGGAGCTATGCTATCTAGAAACAAACGGTCAAAACCCAAAAGACATTTGCGATCATTGACCATTGAAATTTGCAATCGGCTAAGTTGTACCCAACTTAGACCTCAGGTCAATAGTTAAGGCTCTACTGATTTTAAAAAATATTGTTTTTTATACTGAAAATACTGACTCTAAAAATACTGATTTTTGCCAAAAATATACTTTCGCAGATAACTTTTCACCTAGCAAAGATAACGCAATACTGCTTGCGTGTTAGTCTCGTCAAGGCGCTTTGAAATTGGTTAATTTGTACCATGTTAGGTCAACTTGAAAAAATTACCTCAGGTCAAGGTCAAGTGGCGACCCAAGTAGGTCATGTTGCATATTATGAGACGTGTCTTGACGAGACGAACACATTGGTGCAAGTTGCACTTTTTTATCTGCGCATTATGCCCAGAGTTGATTGACAAAAAGGTGTTGGTGACCTCAGATAGCCTCAGATGTATTGGGTCTACTGAATAAAATATGCACTCTTAAATAATGCATTTAATATCCTATGATAACATTACCAGAGGGAATTTGGACTGGATATTCTCGGAAAATAGAAAGCATTTGAATATTTCTCCATTGACTTGTAATGGGGAGGTCACAAAATTAACCCGATCTCAGGTCACCGATATCAAAAGTCCGAGATGAACATTTTGTAGATACTGATGGCTTAATGTAATAATAAAAGTGTGATATAGATCCATTATAAACTATGGTCATGGCACGACCGCAAACTTTTTAGGATGTGGGGTCACTTGATCTGACCTGGTGACCTGACCTCATACGACACAAAACTTGAACTTTTTCAAATGTGCGGAAAGGATCAATGACAAGTTATATCAAATTTGGCGGCGCTACGCGCCGCCGTTTTTTCGTCATCTCGATATAACCGCAGGGGGCTGTTCACCCCCCCCCCTCCCCAGTGAGGCGCCGGTTAATTATATTTTTAACAATATTCATATAATTATTCAATAATATAAATTATCAATATACACTGTAGTCCAAATGTTCTGTACACTTTATCGACACAACCCGATGTCGATGCGCCCGGCGAATAATCCTTTGTGAAAACAGTTAGTAACAGCCCTTTCAGTGTACCATTCGAATAAACTCTCCAGTTCTTTTGGTCGATATTTGTTTTCGTCTGCCGGAAGCTAGCTTTGAAAGTATTCTTAAAAAGCCTTGCTTTAGCGCACCCGTTTAATTCAATGTCAACATTGTCCATCGGTGCTGTCTGTCGGTGCTGCACGCAGTGGAATCTAAGGAAACCATTTATGCCCTCGCCCCTGATACCGGGGGCGAGGGCATTGGATTCCACTGCGGGCAGCACCGACAGACAGACAGAGTACAGAGACAGAGGTGGTGTCGATGAAGTGGACAGAAAATTTGCACTACACTGTACACCGATGACCTGATGGTGTGGTACACACACCCCAGAAGACATGTGCATGGATCTTAAAGGAGGATCTATGATTCCAGAGGATCTCTCGACAAAACACAATGTTGGATCTATAATCCCACTGGATCCCACGACAAAATACAATAGTGGATCTTGGATCATAGTGGATCCCTTGATTAAATTTGGCAATGGGTCTTGGATCCAATATTAAACAATGAAAATGGATCTGATCCTTACGGATCTCGGAGCAGACAGGATCCGACTGATAAACTATGTCATAATTAGAGTATTGTTTGACAAAATCTAGGTACGAGTAAAGCAGTGGTTCCCAGCCCTCCCGACATAACTAACCCTTTTTCAGCAGTCAGAGGAGGTCATTACCCAAATCTTCAAAATGTGTACCAATTTATCAAAAATAACGTTAATTATTGTTCCCCGATGTGTTGATGCACGTGTTTGCACACCTTCATCGAAGCGTTTCAGCTCTCAATAAAAACAAACACTGAGAGCTCACAATTCACATGTATAATGGTGGGCTGACCAGTGCTGTCTAGCCATTTTAAACAGACAGGGTTCTGTTTTAAAGCGTATAGTAAAAATATTGCGTAAGACATATATGTGCCTTCTGAGCAGCTGTTATACTGTCTGAGTATGTTGTAGCCGAGGGCAGTATCAAAGCTGTCTTAGCGACTAGCGTAACATTTATGGTTCAACTTCACAGACCTTCGTTACCCCCGCAGAATGGCTCCGTTACCCCAAATGGGGTCATGACCCACCGTTTGGGAACCACTGAGCTAAAGGCATACGCCCATGCTAGTTCCATTTACAACCAATTGAAACGTACTGACAATTACTTAAAATATGGGTTCCAAAATACATACCTGAACATCGGCGGGACTCGGATCTCAGTGGATTCCAGTGTCAACTGGTAACTGCGATTTCGGATCCCGGCGGATCCGTCGACCAATGTTGAAGACGTATCTATGATCCCAGTGGATCCATCGACAAATTGTAAAGATGAATCTATGATCTAAGTGGATCCGGGATTCAGATCACTACATAGATCCATTTTCTGGATCCGAGCACATGTCTGCACCCCAGTGTTGATCGTTCCAGCCAAATTTTGGCAACATGTCCTAAATGACATATAAATATGGTGCCACATATATTATATATATATGTATATATATATATATATATATATATATATATATATATATATATATTATATAATATATATATATATATAGTCTGCCAATTCCATGTTTTCGTTCATTTGTATAGGGGCAAGGGAAACGGCATCCAAGTGACGTTCCACCCCTGCATACGTGGTTCTTCCTAAAAACGTGACGTCAGTCGAATTCGGTCAAATTGCCGAATGACTCTACCTTCTTATAGGGCCTTGGGGGCGGGGGATTGCCTGATTTGCACTAACGACGATCCAACACTGGGTAGTGACAATCTTTTCCTCCTGTCACCAAGTCTCAAACGAGTCTATTTCGCCATAAATATGCATTACATAAGGTCCTGTACCATGCCAGATAGTCGTCTTGTTATTTTATTGTTTTCCTACATGTTTACTGGCACGCGAAGATGCGGTCGGCTAGACATCCGGGAAGCCCAATGATGACTTTATCAGTCCCCGTCATCCTACATTGAGTTATGTACGCGCCTAAATTGACGTCACGGCATGGCTGCAATGACAACAGTTGCTGCTTCATATCAGTAAAAATAAGGATGTCAATTCTGTTTGTAGCACTGTGTTGCCGGAATGGCTCGTGTCTTGTTATGTCGTGGAATAACCAGTGGAGGTAACAGCGATTCTCCGGCGGGCGCCATGCGCCTGCAGCTGGTGATGTGATCAGGGGCGACAACAACAACGGAAACTTTCCAAACGGTTGTCGGAACTCGGATGCGTGTCATAAAAAGCAGCACGGAAGACGCTTGTTTACCGAAATGTTCTAAAGCCGAAGTTCTTGGAGCTCAAGCCTCAGAACTCCCCGTAATCTTGAGAGAAAAAATCGATCTGCTTAACTTTATGACTGTAAAAACGGCGGTGCAAAAGGAGCCGGGCATCTGTGGGAAGTGGCCCGGGGTTGTTTTACCAGACATGTGTAATGTGTATGTCAATCATTCAGGCTGGGAGGCGAATAAGTTTTGCGCTGGTGATGTGACCGAACAATAGCAATATGCTAAGAAACAAGTAATGGTGTCGATCTGTGACCAAAATGGCCGAAGTGTTAAAAAAATGTATAAGCCTGACCGACCGATCACCACATCGGTAACAATTGTTTTCGCTTACCCGAAATTTCGGGTTAGCACACTGCCACCCAACTGTTTGTCTATCAATCGAAAAATTGCGTTGCCCCCCCCCCCCCGTGACCTCTAGACGTCCTCAGGACAGGACGAGGACACGGGCACAGGACATTTTTGGGCATTTCTCGGTCATTTTGGTCACATATCGACTCTACTAGAAACAAGGACATGCAAAAACATACTTCCCCATGCGAGCCATAAGTGTTGATTTATTTACTTTGGGAGTGGCCCTCATACCCCCCCCCCCCAGTTGGAGTTCACCCTCTCCCCCATGTGCCCTCGCTCGGCAATTGTTGGTCACTGGTGGGTGTCAAACAGGCAAAAGCTAAAACTCGAAGGCGCCTGAGATCGGCAAAAATTTGGCACATTTTCTGACTGAAAAGAACATCTAGGCAACCTTTATTAAGGGAAGTTAGGTTTATATATGACTTACATCTTAGTCATGCATAAAAAAGCGAAATGCGATGCATTTTTAGCATGAATGTAACTCTGTATGATGTTGGTGTGGGAAGCTCCACACTAACTTGAAAGTTGGTGTGGAAATCCACACCAACTTATAATACCAACATATAATATAATATATAATGTAATATAATACCAACTTATAATACCAAATTATATATGTAGAAGCGATGCAATTATGATAATCCAAGAGGCTTGTTGAGGGCCGTGAGTACATTAATTAGACTGTCCGCTTCTATTTCCGACAATTTCCGTCCAACAATTCGTTTTTGCACCATTTAAAAGACGAGTGAACGAAATTCGGAAAATAAAAAATAAGATTGTGTGGGTCTCCTTCCAGTCCACACCATGTTTGAGAACGTTTCTACACCCATGATTGTTAGTAGGTACATTCCCGCGCCGTGCCGATGTATTATCCCACGCCGTACTGGTGGGTTCCACGTAAAAGCTTCTAATGCAAAACTTCCATCCTCAAAACTTCCAAGCAAAAAGTTCCAATGCAAAAACTTATAAACGTCAAAACTTCTGAGCGTCAAAACTAACAAAGCCAAAACTTCCAGAAGACGAAACTGCTAAAGAGAAAACTTCCAATGCAAAAACTTCTTCGCGACAAAACTTCTAAAGCAAAAACTTCTAAGCGACAATACTTCCAACAGTCAAAACTTCTAACAAAAAAAAACTTTCAAGCGTCAAAACTTCTTATGCCAGAACTTCTCAAGCAAAAACTTGAAAGAATCAAAATTTATTCAGAAAAACCTTCCAAGCGTCAAAACTTCTAAGAAAAAAACTTCCAAGCGTCAAACCTTTTAATGAAGAGCTTCCAAGCGTCAAAACTTATAATACAAAAACTTCCAATAGTCAAAACTTATCAAATGAAAACTTGTCATGCAAAGCTTACAAGCGTCAAAACTTACAAAGTAAAAACTTATAAAGACAAACTTCTAACCACACCTAATCTAACATATACTCTAACCCGCGCACTGCAGGGAGTTCGCGCCATATACGAACTGCAGGGGGATATTTCCGCCGCCGCCCCCCCCCCGAGATCTTTAAAACTACGCCACGTAGCGAGAAGCGGGAAACGTCGTTAGATAGCTCGAGACAAGCTCTATCGAAAGTTTATCAGTCTTTTCTTAGGTCAGGTCAAAATTGAGTTTACCAGAGGTTAGATTTTCCGATTTCAGAACTTCGCTTAAAAAAAAAAAACATATCGGAAATTAGGATAGCTGGGAACCAACACAAAAGATCAATCGAAAGTTCTTGAAAAATGAAATAGCCAGCATGTCCCCAGATTTTAGATCAGGTCAATAGTTTAGGCTTCAGACTATCTAAGGTCAAAAGGGCTATGTTTGGCCGAGCTGATTTTCGTGAATAGCATTTAACATAACAATGATAGGGAAATAATTTTGACACCGTCGTGTTTGTTTCGTCAAGGTTCTTTGAAACATATTAATAGTAACCTGTTAAGGTCAACTAATAAATGTGTCCTCAGGTCAAGGTTTTTTGGTAATGGTGACACAGGTAGGTCATGTTGCATATAGGGAAACGCGATGGCTCGAAGAGACAAACATGTTGGTGTCATCCGATCGTCTCTATCTTTATTCTACCAATAGTTATTTTCAAAACAATGCTGATGACCTCAGATGATCTTGCATAGATCACTGATGCGACAATTGCAACCTGAGTCATCAATCAATGAGCTAAATAACATGATTCCGGAAAAGAATTGGGCCTGATCCCATGCAATTTCTTGAAAAGGAAGCATTTGTAATATTTCCCGTTTCACTCATATGGGGGAGGTCAGGAAGTTGACCTGAACTTAGGTCATCGATACGAAACATCCGAGATAAATGCATTGCAGGTACTGATAATTTTATCAACTTCTGCAAATTTTAAATATTTCGGGATAAGACTGTGGCTTTGGCACGACCACAAACATTTCTGGAGGTAAGGTCACTTGACATGAACTTGTGACCTGACCTGATATTTCATGAAGCCAAAACGTTTACAAAATGTTGGTAATTGATGCCCTAACAGATGTACGAAATTTGGCGGCACTGCGCACCGCCGTTGTTCCGTTACTCCTGAAAAATATGAGGGGAATCAATCCCCCTGCAGTACGCGAGGGGGGTGCTTTTGGGATAAGAAGTTATTTCATTGGAAGTTTTGTCACGAAAAAACTTTTCCTTTGGAAGTTTTGACGGTTGGAGGTTTTAACGGTTTGAAGTTTAGATGGTTGGAAGTTTTGATGCTTGGAAGTTTTGATGCTTGGAAGTTTTAATGCTTGGAAGTTTTGATGCTTGGAAGTTTTGATCCTTGGAAGTTTTGATGCTCGGAAGTTTTGCCATTAGAAGTTTTAGGATTGTAAGTTATTTCATTGGAAGTTTTGTCGCGAAGAAGTTTTTGCTTTGAGAGTTTTGACGGTTGGAAGTTTTGACGCTTGTTAGTTTTGCAGAGGTCAAGAAATCCGGCCACACGTCCACGCTCGTGGGTAACCATTCAGCCCATCCAGTTCAAAGTTCAAGTAACCAATCCAGGTAATTCCTCCCTCATACAATATTTACGCATTCACAAAGTTTCTGAGAAGAAACTTGCTGATATTATTCCCTTTTTACATTTCTATGACAAAGCTTCAATTAATTGACGTTAAAAAGTTTTGATTTTGGTGCTGCCTCAGTAAATATGGTGGAAAATAACATATTGTACTTAAATATATAGTAAAATATAGGTAATGTGGTGTAACTCAATAAAAAAACTGTGGTGATAGCATGGTTTCCTGGGTAAGAGATGGTCTTGATCATGCGTCAATATATCTCAGGTAGTCAGGAGACACGGTAGCCCAATGCAGAGCTGGTACTACAAATAAAACAGAATTTGTTTTCCAATTTAGACTGATTTTTATAATGCAATTAAGAGTCATGAAACTTACAACAAACTTAGTAGGCATATGGTTAAAATAGTGCAAGTAGTATTAAGATCATACAAGGCAGGAAACGTACTGGTTAATTTGACTATATTTGGGCAGTACCTCGAAATAGAGATGTTTTCACAACCAAACCCTCCACGCGAATTTACCCAGGTAAACCAGACAGGTAGCTAGCCCCAGACCCCAGCCCTGGCGCTCTGGCCAACCTTCTTGCCCGGGCTGCCAAAGCGGGGAATCAGAGGCGGATCCAGCAAAGCTTTTTTGTAGGGTTCACTTAAACTTGTGTTCAATCGCATTTTGCGTTATGCGGGAATGCTAAATGCAAGAAAATATAGATAAATCATTCAATGAAAAGAAGCGATCTCAGTTGCTCTGAAAGAAGCGAGTTTTGATTGGCTCCCTTGCTGTATCCGCTTCCTGCACGCAGTCATTTACCGCCTGCCCAATCCATCACAACAGAGTATACTGAACTGGACCCAGCGGGGGATGAGGGGTGTCTGGAGGGGATTAGAGGGACTCTGCCAAACCGCGGCGACGCACGGCCCCACGAGCTCGCCGGCCGGTGCGCGTAGTATTGTATGCAGCTTGTGTATGTGGTGTCTAATGCCCCCTCTCTGTAACGCGTTCCGAGCGTCCAAATTCTTACGGTGCCCACATTCCGCCGCAAGCTGTGTCCGCGCCCGACGTGTCGGCGTACGGGTACGGGCGTATGTTATGGACATCTGCTGAGCAGCTGAACCTTGAGAGAAATCATAAAGGTTTTGTGTGGGACCGCTGCACTGCAGAAATTCCGTCAGAACTCCACAAACATGATCACAAACATAGCTAGAGTGGCGATCGAATATATTGCTTTTTTCTTCAAAACGAAGGTAAAATGCAAAAATGTATGGTGCTTGCGCAGGGCGCAGTTTCTCGCAAATCTGTTTTGAAGGGTCTGGAACTCAAGTCCTCAGCCCTAGACCAAACCAAAAACGTTTATTCTCACATCTCAAGGCTGATTGATTTTTCCCATCATGAATAGGGGTCTCGTTTGATATAGTCAATCACACAAATTGTCCTCAGACGCCGCTCGTCTCTCCAGCTCGCCCCGGCCTGACCGCTCGCGTCCGCTCGAACCTCCATCGCCCGGAATCGCCTGCCGCCCGTCCTCGGCAGCTCACCCGGCCTGCCGCTCGAAAATATAAATGGCGAATGAATATCTTTATTTGGCTCCAGGTAAACCATGTGGAGTTCCGTAAATTCGTGGGTAACCAGCCTGGCACTTTCTTGACCTCTGTAGTTTTGCCATTATAAGTTTTAACGCTTAGAAGTTTTTGGATCGTATCGGGTCGTCTGTAGTGGTAAGCGGCTCATTTTCGATAGTAATGGGCAGTAATGACATACTGGGCTTGGTCAGTACTGGCTCTGTTTTATGCATTTACAATAATTATTTGCATAAACAATCTTTTTTGTTTGTTTTTTTTCAATTTCAAATTGAGTTGGTGAGTTAAAAAGGGTCATACCAATATAAGAGCTTTGATAAATATTTCCCTTCTCTAGGCGGTGCGGCGGCACCACAGGCCGGCTCGTTTGGGGTGCGGCTAGCCCTAGCAATGTGCTTTCGACTATTTGACGGGAACACCACTTTTTATTGTGTGGTGACTGGGGTGGTGGGAACCACGCTTCATGCCATTGTACAGTGTTTGAGGCAAACGCTGAAACTTGATTACCTTCAAGCCATATCTTTGTTTTGGCTGCCTTGTAGTAATGGGAGCCGTGGCATACAAGTTTAGGTTTTGTTTTATTTTGTAAGTAAGCAATTTTATGGGGGTTCAATGTTTCAAATTATTCTGGGGTGGGTGGATATGTTGATTTAGTTAGTCTTATGAAGTGTAAAAGGCTGTAACTTGTAAGGTGATGTGTAAAAGGTGAATGTTTTTCATGTTTGTTTGTGCTTTGCTGTTGTGTTGATTGTTGGTGTACAAAGGAATCGATAAATTTTATCTTGTTTAGTGTGACTTATTAAATCAATATTATTTTATATGATGGATGTGGCTATTCCAATCTGGTAGAGGCTAGAGCTACTTTTAGGCTGAGCTCTTAAAAATCAGGCCACAGTTAAAACAGGCCAAGTAATTAATTAATTTGCTACTGACATGGGAAGTTACTGTGAAAAAACATTGCAGTGTTAAATGCTTATGGCTCATGTTCTTTTCTTCCAGATGAATTAATTGTATGGATGCCAAAGCTGACCAAGTGGCAAAGTGGCCTTTCTCCAGACTACAAAAGTATGGCAATATTCAACAAAAGAATCTCATAGTCGTCAGCACGGCTTCTTCCTGGCTGGTGCGGATTTGGTGGGCGGATTTTAGTGAAGCTGGTGTGGATTTGGTGTAGTGGCGGATTTGGTTGGTAGGTGTGCGGTGCAGACCTGTAATGGTGTGACTGTGGGTGTGGTTGCCAAATGCTGGCGCTGCAGGCAACAGGCGCATGAGGCAGATAACTTAAACAAAGCTTTTACATGCTTTTTTGGCTTTAGGGGAAACTAATCATCAAATATGTCCTGTTGGTTTCTGACCCAATAAGGGCCGTTTTACCATGGTTTGATGGGTTTGGATGTGGATCTTTGGCTGTGTGGTGCAGGCTGGTGCAAATTTTTTCCAGTCTGAGTTGGTGCAGATGATTTTCCATCAATGGGCTGTTTGCGCCTCGTCGTCTCCTGTGCCACACTTTGCATCTTGGAATCCCTGACTGGATATTTGCATTGCAATGTTAAGCTCAGGAAAATGTGGTTGGAAGTTTTGTATTAACCTTCAACTATTCAGTGTTGGCGTTATCTCAATTACTTGAGTCTTGGTTCTAGGAAGAACAGTCCTGAAGACCATGTTTGTTTGGCAAAGGAGGAAAACTGCTTGGTTCCAGTGTCATGCAGCCTCCGTGTTTCTCCTGTTTCTGTTCTGTATTAATTGTATTTTCACCATATCACATTTTGGCTGTGGAATAGACACTAATGGAAATGGTCTCCCAGCTTTGCAATTTATAAGAAGCTGCATGAGTTGTATCATTGTATGTAGTTTGTCAAACAGCAAAGCCAATAAAGACCCTTGTTGGGATTTTTTTGTGTGTTTGGGTCTTTGGGAAAAAGTATGGGTGATGTTTCTAAATGAACTCACGTAATGTCCGATTGTTCTTGGCGCTTCTAAAAAGTTGTGCATAAATGTTAGACAAATCCTTGGTATTTAGTATAGTGGACACTAGATTATATCGCAATAACATCCAGTGGCGGATCCAGAAGAGGGGGCCATGCCCCCTTGGGGTCCTCGAACTTTGAGGGGCAACTTCTGGCCGTTCCTTGAAGGGATACTCCTGCCGCCTGGGGGGGGGGCATCTGGCGATCCAGAAAGTGTTATTTGACAGTTTGGGGGGCCATCCTAAAAATTATCCGGCCATAATTCTGAAAACTCATCGGATTTCGCTGCTTATGCATCATAACTGATTTAAAACCAAAATTTCTCTAGTAAAAGTTGCTTAGTTTTTACGGGACAAACGTTCAGGAAATGTGTCAATTTGCGCCGATTTTGGGTGGTTTAGGGGGGGGCCATGGCCCCTTTGCCCCCCCCCGCTGGATCTCGCCCTTGGGGGGGGGGCCTGGTCGCGCTGAGAGGGCAATCCCTGACAGACTGAGGGAAGCCCTCTGGCCGCCTAAGGGGCACTCTGACCAATCTGAGGGCCCGTTTGAGGGGCAGCTAGTGCCGACCGGAGGGGGCACTCAGGNTCCACTCGTCAGTCAGCAGGAGAGGACAGGGTCCGACATTCCACTCGTCAGTCAGCAGGAGAGGACATTGTCCGACATTCCACACTTCAGTCAGCAGGAGAGAACATGGTCCGACATTACACTCGTCAGTCAGCAGGAGAGTACATTATCCGACATTCCACTGGTCAGCAGGAGAGGACATTTGTCCGACATTCCACTCGTCAAGTCGCATGGGAGAGGACATGGTTCGACATTTCACTCGTCAGTCAGCAGGAGAGGACAGGGTCCGACATTCCACTGGTCAGTCAGCAGGAGAGGACATTGTCCGACATTTCACTCGTCAGTCAGCAGGAGAAGACATTGTCCGACATTCCACTGGTCAGTCAGCAGGAGAGTACATGGTCCGACATTCCACTCGTCAGTCAGCAGGAGAGGACATGGTCCGACATTCCACTCGTCAGTCAGCGGAGAAGACATGGTCCGACATTCTCGTAGTCGCAGGAGAAGACTGGTCGAGTCTTCACTCGTCAATCAGCAGGAGAGGACATGGACCGACATTCCACTTCGTCAGTAGCAGGAGAGGACAGGGTCGAATTTCCACTGTTCAGTCAGTCAGGAGTTACAGGGTCGACCTTCCACTCGTCAGTCAGCAGGAGAAGACAGGGTCCGACATTCCACTCGTCAGTCAGCAGGAGAGGACATTGTCCGACATTCCACACTTCAGTCAGCAGGAGAGGACAGGGTCTGACATTCCACTCTTCAGTCAGCAGGAGAGGACAGGTTCAGCTGCAGCAGCACATCATCATCTCACCTGTCAGTAGCAGCAGCACGGCCAGTATCTGAGTCGGTGTGGCACTGGTAGCCATTTCTGCCTCGGAGCGGAGTGGCGCTACTGATGCCAGCTGCCGATGGTACCTTTCTGCTGCTGGTGGCTGTCTCGGTGTCTTGGTGAACGGGGACAACGGCGACGTTTGTCTGGCCAACAGTCTCAGCGCCTCCCTGACTGGCTTCGTATCTGGCCATCGGCTATCATTCTTATCACGTATCTATCCTAGTTGAGCTCACGAGGATCAGCTCACGCCATCACGGGTTAGAAAACAAGTTTGCGCAATCATTCAAGCGAAAAGCGATCATTCGGTTCGTTTGAACTATGAAAGCGCACTGATAGCATGAGTACTCTGTAAGATTAGTGTGATGAAATGAAACATTTACATTAGGTGGTATGGTGGAGAAGCAACGCTCACACACTCCCAACCTGATAAGGGGGATGCCAGAGCGCATGCAGCAGTGCATCCGAGTCGTTGGGGATACGTAGGGAAATGAATCTTGATCCGTCGTCAGCTTGTCTGTTTTTTTTTTTCTCTCTCTTTTTATTTTTGTGGAGCAGCTGCTCATGGGTGCGGCTAGCCCTAGCAATGTGCTTTCGACTATTTGACGGGAACACCACTTTTTATTGGGGGTGGGTGACTGGCGTGGGTGGAACCACGCTGCATGCCGATTGTCACCCTGTGCTGTGAAAGGCAAACGCTGAAACTTGATTACCTTCAAGGCCATACTTTGTTTGGCTGCCGTTGTAGTATGGAGCCGTGGCATACAAGTTAGGTTGTTTTATTTTGTAAGTAAGCAATTTTATGGGGGTTCAATGTTTCAAATTATTCTGGGGTGGGGATATGTTGATTTAGTTAGTCTTATGAGGTGTAAAAGGCTGTAACTTGTAAGGTGATGTGTAAAAAGGGTGAATGTATTTTCAATGTTTGTTGTGCTTTGGCTGGTTGTTTGATTTGTTGGTGTACAAAGGAATCGATAAATTTTATCTTGTTTAGTGTGACTTAATAAATCAATATGATTTTATATGATGGACGTGGCTATTCCAATCTGGTAGAGGCTAGAGCTACTTTTAGGCTGAGCCCTTAAAATCAGGCCACAGTTTTGTAGCAGTTAACCTTTAGTCGCCAAATAAAACCTTAAATCCTTATTCGTGATATTATTAATTTTGCTTACTGACAATGGAAAGTTACTGAAAAAAAACCATTGACAGTGTTAATGCTTATGCTCATGTTTTTTCTTCCAGATGAATTAATTGTAATTGGAGCCAAGCTGAACCAAAGTATGGCAAAGGGGTGGCCTTTCTCCAGACTACAAAGTATGGCAATATCAATCAAGAATTTCATAGTCGTCAGCACGGGCTCTTCCTGACTGGTGCGGATTTGGTGCGGATTTAGTGAAGCTGGTGTGGATTTGGTGCAGTGCGGATTTGGTGTAGTGTGCGGTGCAGACCTGTAATGGTGTCACTGTGGAGTGTGGTGCCAATGCTGCGCTGCAGGCAACAGTCTCATGAGGCAGATTAACTTAAACAAAGCTTTACATGCTTTTTTGCTTTAGGAACTATCAATCAAAATATGTCCTGTGAATTTCTGACCCAATAGGGCGTTTTAACATGGTTTTGGATGGGTTGGTGTGGATCTTTGGCTGGTGTGGTGCAGGCTGGTGCATTTTCAGTCTGAGTTGGTGGCCTAGGCGGTAATCAGCCCCCGGTCTTGGGGGGGTAACTTTTTCCGGCAAAGGTACCCGATCCATTTTTTCTTTCACTTTTCATTTGTGGCTTTTCACCTTATTTTCGCGCATCTGGAGAGAGATTTATAAAATTCACGATTTTTTCTCGAAAAAAAAAGCTATTTTAACATAAGTGTTTTTATTTCGGATTTTTTTTAATACTTTTTTGGGAAAAAAATCGAAGAAAAAAATCGGGGAAAAAATCGGGGATTTTTTTTCGTTTTTTGGTGAAAATGCGGGGAAAAAAAAATTCCCCCCCCCCCTTTTTTAAAACACACAGAACACCATTTCCGTAGCATATACACACGTAAGTAATCAATAATAACGTTTATCTCATACAATCTCGCAAGGGCGTCACCGATAATTATTGAGGGGGTCGGATGAAATGACGAAAAAACGTATATCCGTTTGTCTGCGCACTGCCTTTGCAAACATTTTTATGTGGATTTCCATGTTAAAATACGCATTTGGGTTTGAATGTTAGTTACTTAAGGTGTCTTAGGGGCCGATGTCCACGTCATATCGTTCGCGTCGCCTTTTTCGGAACTCGGCAGGTCAATGCTTAACTTGTAGCCAGCTTGAAAATTAATCCCTCGCCTCCAGGGTGGGCCTGGACACACCTCCCTGATGTTTTTTCTGAAATCACTTTTTAACTCATGCGGCGCTGGAATTTCTTGCTTCTTGCTGGAATTTCACTAGCTGAGTTGACAACAATTATACGTATGCTGGCAAAATTTCACTGAAATTGGTTCAGTCATTGGGAGAAAATGACGTTTTAGTGACGATTATAGTTGGTAGAAAGACGGTAACTATATAGTAAAAATCGTAAAAATAGAGATTTGCAGCAAATTGCTAACAGAAAGCGACAAAGATCGAAAATGCCATTTTAATTAGGAAAAGGCTAACTCGGATTTCCGAAATTTTGGTTTTCTAACCCCTAAAAACTGAAAAAAAATGGGAATCACTACAAAAATAAAATTGTCAAAGATTTTGAAAACCAAAAGATAAGTGAGAGAACTAAATATGGGAAATACCCAAACCAA
>VOPJ01002647.1:0-38179 GCA_014673585.1 Semibalanus balanoides
ATGCGCCACAACTTGGCTATCTCAACTCAAAACCTAATGTTAAAGGTGAACTATTCCCTTTAAAATGACTAAACAGCCTCACATTCATTTAATGTGTCAGCCTCACATTCGACTGGAAAGCAATCACAACTAGATCCCTGCCTATAAATTTAAAGCATTTTATAATGAACAAGTACTTTTTATCTTCCACATTGATGTGATTACATTTCAACGATTTTATTCATCAGAAAACTGCTAACGGAAAAAAATTGATCCTCAGATTTTTTTTTTGGGGGGGCGACGCCCCTCCTCGAAAAAGTTGGGGGGCTGACCCCCTGCCCCCCCCCCCCGGTTCCTGCGTCATTGCACCTCAATACCAAATGTTTACCATATCTAAGCAAATGATCAGGACACTAAGACCAATTTTGAATCATTTTGAATATCTGTTTCCCGGCAAGTGGACAACAGAGTACAGAGCAGAGCACAGCCAACTGTACAATGCCCGACATTAATTATCTAGCCGTGACGGTCCCACAGTTCACTAGCAAGGGCGAACCAACACAGATAATCCTAATATAATATAATAGCTTGTTGTCGAAGTCTAAAGGGAGTAGTTAGGTCATAGGTGTTTACTTGATGGATGTACTATATCTGAGTTAGGACCTATGATAGGTCTGTGGATTTGTCATGTGTAAAGTCACCCGTAAATGACTCATCCCGTCGGCAGCATGTAAAAAAAAATACACAAACCATGATAGGAGCAGTTGACCGCTGGTCCAGGCGTCGCTGCGCTGGCCATCGACTTTGTCTCTGGAAGAGAGATCATACCGCTGGATCCGCCATGACTACAGCGTACCACCGCGCGATCCTCCACCACTCTTCACCACCGACCGATCACTGCCTGCCGCTGACCAGCTGACCTGACCCTGACCCCAGGCCCAGACAGACAGCCAGTCAGCTGACCTGACCCGGCGCCGCGCTCCGCCCCGCCCCACTACCACTCCGGGGGAGACAGCTGACTCCGCTGGATGACGTCATATGTCACTCGACTGTGGCCTTTATGTTTCAGCGTGCGCTGGTCACATTGGGATGCATCACAAGACACGATAAATTAAAATGCATAATATAATGCCTATAGTTAGTCACTTAGTGGCAGACACCTTCACGTAATGCATGCAATACGTGGAGGTGTACCTGCCACTAACTATAAACTATAATTATCATATGCATTTGAATTGATCGTGACTTTAGCCAACAATAAAATTACCGCTTTAGCAATATGCTTTCATGTTTGTTTCCGCGTTTTCTAACATCACATTAGAGTATTGCGTCAGCAATATCAGACGCTCAACTACCGAACCTTTTTTTGTGTCGACTTACTTCGTCTACGAACTTAAAATATAACGCAACAAACTCAAAAACATATATGTGTGAACTGTTGACATTTTGTACTTAACATCGTCAATCTCTGATGAAATAGCAGCAGAATCAGTTCCGCACTCTGTGTGCATTCGTCATCCACACCGTAAGATCGTCCGCGCTGGTCGTCTCCTTCCAGGTCCAGATACCAGGACCACGCGGTACCACAGATAGGACACGGGCATGACAGATGTGACGTGCATTGGTGATGTTTTCCCCTTGAGTCGTGACGGGGTACACTGCGCGTGAGCCTCGGCGACGAAGAAGTCGTGCCGTCACATGGGAGTCGCGCGCTGTCGCACCATTTGAAGGCAGGCCTTGAGGCAGATAAAGTCACCCGGCGTGGAGAACGGTCAGCGAGGCATGTAGATGCATGCTCTTATTACTTGGTTCTCACGGCGTTTTCTTTTGAGACGATTATTATGCAGATGTCAGTCTGATGGTCTTGGTTCTGGTTCTTGTGATGATACTGATAGTCCAGTAGCTTTATATTTTGGGTCTCATTCATTTTTCTCTAAAGCGCATGCATATCAACATATCAAGCCGGCACCTCGTCAAAGGAAATTTTTGACTGGGGGACGTCAGCGAACCTCGCACTCACCATCATTTATCCGGTATTGACGGGGTCCAAAAGCCGAATGTATTGGCGGGGGGGGGGCGGATATTGTTCCCTCGTTATCTCCGAAACCAATGATCGCAGTGAGACACGCAATGCGGTATTCGAAAGCCTTCAGTAATACGAATCTAAATCACACTATACAATACAAATTGAGGTCACACGTCAGGCCACGGTGAGGTAAAAGGTCAAAATTGAGGTATATAAGTGCATGGGTCATACTTTCCATCCTAAGTCTTCTATTTCGACCATGCTCACTCAAAGTACACTCAATGGTATGGTACACATCCTACATGGGCTAAAATGAAATTGTTGGCAAAGAAAAGGTCAATATCAGGTCACAAAAGGTCGCTATGCAAAATATATCTACGAAGTTGCATGCAGCATATGTTGTATGGGTCATTTTCCACGTATAATTCGATAGTTATAGTAATTTCAGCAGCTTACTTCAATTATGTGAAGTTAGGGCCAGGTTGAGGTCAAAGACAGGTCACATGAAGACACAATTTGAAATTGTTATTTTTCATACACCAGTTTTGTCTCCGAAATACAGTGCAGACATTTATTTGTCCGTATTTGGTCAATAAAAGCACAAAAAATACAATTTCATTAAATGACGTCATGAGTTATTTTAGATACCATAAACAGTCAAAAATGGTTACATATTTTAACAAATTTGGTATGGTAGTTAGTCATATGTTGTGCTCCAACATTTATTCTGATGTTTCCATATGTCCATATGTCTAAGAAAACCCTCAGGTAGACAGAGGCCCCTTTGGCCGGCATAAGGTACCCTCAGGCTGACAGAGGGTCCCTCAAGCTGACAGAGGGCACTTCAGGATGACAGAGGGCCCCTCAGGCTGACAGGGCCCATCAGGGTAACAGAGGGTCCCTCACGCCGACACAGGACGCCGCCAGAAGGTCGCCTCAGGCTGACCAACAAGATCTTTGTTCTATATTTATCGGATCGAATACCACGAGACTGACTTAGAACTTCAGCATATTACGATAAACGACATATTAATTTGGTGGAATTTGGAAACTAAAATGCATTACACGTCAGGATATCTCATCACTCTCATGTTCCGACTTCGTCAGTTTCATCACAAATGTCACAGAAAAACATAGCAACGGATAGTGCTAGGTTATCCTTGCTCTCGGGAGCTTATCGACATAAGCTATCGTCTATTTTTCTAATGATTGGATAATATTTCCAAGGTACTGGATGTTATTGTATAGTTATTTTGTTTATAATAATTTCCATCACGGTTCAATGCGCCGTTACTTGGTCCAGCAGCCTTCAGTTTTTCACGTTTTTCTCAGTTTGGATCCTTTGTGACGCTATCTACGGTTTTTCAAAAACATAGGGTAGAAGTCCGTGTATTACGTGACGCCACTAATTCCACTAATTTATGCTCTTTCCTCGAGTAGACGAAAATTACATTCAACGATTTGCTTACTTCCATTTCTGACCAGAAGCGTCAGGCCGATTTAAAGAAGGTACACGGGTTTTTTCGCGCATTACGACAGTTTCATCAGGGCTTAAACGCCCTCTTCCAAGTCAATGCCGGCTTAAGCATAATTGCTGTCAACTTAAAAGTTTTTTTTTACCAACCCAGACTATCTATAAATTGTCTGCCTTCATTTTATCTCCATTTGATAACCGTTAGCCGCTTTTTTGACGGCTTGTAAGACAAACTCTCTCTTTTCTCCAAAGCGCAGATGGTGCAATGCTCTCTGCCGTTCAGTTCTGTGGACTGCTGCGACGTTCGCTGTCCCCCCCCCCCCCCCCAGTGGCCAAATTTCAGCTCGACTGGGGAGGAGGCTTAATCTGTGAGTGGGGGATCTGGTCCCCTAGTTAACAAGTCAGACGAGTCCCTTTATCAAGTGCATCAAATATGTGCGAGAACAATTTGGTTTGGAGTATTTTCCTAGAAATTGATAATTTGATCGCGCATTATAATATATATTTTTTACAATTCATCAAATAGGATATAGATCCACTGCATCAATAACATGGTGTCTGTTACAGCTAGCTTTTCTGAGTAGAAAGTACATTTATTTCTGTTTTATTTTATATATTAATTAATTAAAATAATGTATGCGACCAACGGTATGAGAATGGCGACTGGACGAACCTGACAGACAAGTGAAACCCCGACTTCGCAACACAGGAACTGTCTTATATGTCCATTGTCCATCGGCCAATACTGCAACAGTTTGATAATGTTGAAATAAGTGATCCGGGACAAAAGATCAGCTAAATGATGTAATCATCTGCAATCATCTGTCTGAAAAGATTGTGTCATATCTTTTTACAGCTTTAAGGTTTTCTCTATAGCTCTCTCTATAGCTCAATAATGAAGAAATTGTATTTTTATGTATAAAGGCAAGATATTTTTCTAGAAAAAAATCACCACTGTTTTCAGCAGCAATTGCTCCATATTTTCATATTTTGACTACAACCGGCGTATATTTGACAACTTTCAGAAAGGCGAAACATTCCTTTTAAAGAACACAGGCTGGTTCCTTGATTCGAATCTGATTGAATCGATTGGAACCGTGCAATCAAAATCCCCTGGAATGAAAAAAAGAATCAATTCACCACTGTATCTTTTGATGAATTACTCGTGATTTAATCAAAACCAGCATAGAGAACAAGGCTGATTGAATCACAACATAATGTGCAAACATTGTTTCCATGGTGAATCTGGGCCTTGAATTGATCAACAATATGTTTTGAATTTCTTGAATCGGAAATGAATCATTTCTCGAAAATGTTAACCATGAAAACAAACGGTGACTTAAATCACTTCATGTTACAAAATAAATCATGATTGAATCGTGAAAAGGTTGAACCTAATAACCAGTCTGAAAGAATAGAAGAAAAGGATAGAGCACACGAATTACATAACTGAATGACGCTTGTCGTTGCAGAACAATAACAAAAAGGTAATATGGAAAGTATTTTACCCAATTTATGTGCCAATTTATATGCTAATTGTAAAATGCCACATTCCAAGCAGCTCAAAAGCAGCTTCGAAGGATTGGTTGCCTTGACCGCTAGGAACTGACGTCCAAAAATACCTCGTCTTCCTCGTGTGACAGCCTGTTTACATGCCGACCGACACGGTTCATTCTTACATCCCGGACTCTGAGTCGTCAGTCACGACCTCTGCATCAAGTACGAGGTGCGTCCAAGACCAGAACACGAGGTGCGTCGTGAGCGGACGAGGTGCGTCGTGAACGGACGTGCCCGCAGAGCCAATTCGCCAGGATCGTAGCTTGCAGCGGACGAGCAGCTAAACCCACATACTTGCACGAAGCAATAGCAAAACCGTTCTCAGGGCACACTGACTCACTTTGTGGAGTGGAATCCGGTTTCACGCCGCGCTTATTATGAGTAACTGCAAAGGCTGAGAGGATGGCGCATTGTGACGGTTTGCTTGCTGGTTAGCTTCAGCGCGCTGTGGCTGCAAAGCTGCTCTACAGGATTTTGCTAATTTATGGGAATGAACATGCTGCAACGCATCTCGTGTTGCAATGTGAGAACTGTGAAGCAAAATGAAATCAAATAATACAATAATGTATAGAGACTTCCGATACAAAAATATCACCATCGCTTTCAGCAGAAATTACTTCATATTTTCATATTTATACAGTTAACCAGCGTATATTTGACAACTTTCAGAAAGGTGAAACATTCCCTATAAATAACATAGACTGGTTCCTGATTCGAATCTGATCAAATCGATCGGAATAGTTCAATCAAAATCCCTTGAATGAAAAAATATATCACCGTATCTTTTGANACACACACACTACGTACACGCACACACATTCCACTCTGTTCGCTAAGGAAACAGTGGCAAAATTAGCGTTGCAGCGAAGCTCAAATCCGTCAATGTCTAACGTTTATCACTCGAATCAATCACACCTGACATCAGCTCAGCAAACCAGTCTGAGATTAACGGTACACATCTCCGGACATGGACCTTCTCAGGACATCATACTCAGCATGACTTCTCATAAATCAAAACAGTAAAACGACACACGCTCCCATGAACTAGATGGATGCCAACACGTGGGTATGATACGATTATATATCCCAGCATATCATATATATAGCTACTTTTTAGAAATCCTCCCGAGGTGGCATAATCCCTTTAAAACGTAATATGCTGGTCTAATAGAAGACCACTACTTACATCAGCGTAGTGTGGAAATATTTGCCTTGCGTGGAAATCACACACAAGCTTTGCTAGTGTGCATGGTTATTAAAAAGTGCGCATGTGCGTTTAATGAACGTATGTTAATTAAGATGCGATAATATATGGTTATTACGTATATCAAAATACCTACATTTACACCTACATTCATGCATGAATATTGAATAAGTCCTCTAATTTCTGTCTTTCTTCATGAGTCACTAAAATAATAACGACGCAAACCGCATAGTTTTCCCTGCTAGTGAAAGGATGTCTTTGCAACTCTCAGGTGACTCTCTTCGCGTGACGTCACTGATCGACAATTGATTAACGCTGATTGGCTGATTGACTGACGTACACTGGAATGAAGTGGTACATCACCTGCTACATACATGAGCACGCAAATTTGCGTGCAAGGCATACAACACGCTAAGGTAAAAGCGCAAAGGAAAGAAGAATGCTCCTGGCCCTTAAGATAAAATGCTCCTGGTCAATTCTACCACTGAATTGATAAAGATCGCTCCTAAAATCTTTCTTTGTTTATATCTCTTGAAAGCGCCGCAGCAACGATGTCGCCTTTATGAGTTTACTGATCATAATTTGCTTGTTTTGTAGAGCAAACAGTTTACCCTAACAATTTATGTTCCGAGAACTTTGGGAGGGGCTTTTTACCCCACCTTGCACCACCTTACCGTAATGTTTTCCATCAATATATTAACGATACAAATAAAATATTTGTAATTACTTGTCCCTTTATGTTGCGCTGAAAAGGCAGCTGAGTTGTAAAAAGAAAGTTTTCTACAAACGTATTATTCAACATATTGTTTTCTGCGAAATGGTATGTCGAAGCTGATTTCTCGATGCATGATGTTCAAGTTTTATGCTGCTGGGATCAAGGTTTTAGCAATGAGTTTTTGCTAGTTCTAGTGAGTTGCGTTCAACACGATCAGTGGTCGTGGGAGTTAATAGCTAAAAAAACATGCTTACTAAGCTTCACAGCACGTCAGTCATATTTTTCGTTTTTAATATTTATTTTTATTTTATTTTCCTGGAATCAATTACATAACAAGTACTGGAATCAATCAAATTACATAATGAAACCTGCTGAGGGTGAAATATTTTTCAGACTTTTCCACATCTCAGACATAAGATCCTCGCTAACTCTGAAGAAATACTGTTCGTTTTCGGTTGTGAGACATGTTTCCTTGAACAGCAGTCAGGTACCTGTGACAGATGCACCGTTCGCTTGTGCAGCGTGCGAACATCTTAAGTGAGGCTTCAGTATGAGACATGAGTATCGCTCTTCTAGCTGCAGCTGTCAATACATAGCAGACTATCTTATTTAAAAGGTAATGTTGGGAGGATAAATTATCTTTAAAAAATACTATGTTAAAGCTTTCCGTTTGTTTCACCCCCAATGTTATGTATTCTTCGAATATAAGAATCGAGACGGAAAAAGAAGAAACGGAGTTTCAAAGCTCATATGAATAGCAGAATTTATTTTCAGTTAGCTGGAAATTTATCCAGGAATGGAGAGTAGTCCCGCTCTCATTTAATGGCGGTTTAACTCCACGAGTTTATACGTGAAATTGGGTTAGCAAGGATGGATCCAGGATTTTTTCAAAGGGGGAGGGGCGGCAGGGTATAGGGGCGCATTTTTCGGGGGCCTGTGGTGCATTTTTTGGAACTGGGGCGCATTTTTTTTCGGGAAATTTGGGTGCCATATCTTCTAACATAAGGGGCGGATCTGTCCGATGAGTCCGATGCTAGGATTTGTCCGATGAGGCTGCATTTTTGCCGTCATGAACCTACAGGGGCGCCAAATGTTAATTCATAACAACAAAAATCCTGTAAAAATGCAAATTTCCCGATGATTACTCATTAGTTGTTTGCATTTTCTAAAAATATAATTTTCTTTAAACAGATTATAGTGAATTAATTTGAAGGCACTCTCAAATGTAAGTATGCCGGTGTAAAGTATGTTAAAAATGTAAGTATGGTCACAGGGCTGCCGTCACTGGGCGCAAGAGTGCCATCACTGGCAGGAGTGCCATCACTGGTCAGATAAGCACCGTCACTAGCCGAAGGGGGCGCTTTCACTGGCCAGAGGGACGCTGCTACTGGCCGGAGGGGCGCCATCATTGGCTGGGGTGCAGTCACTGAGCGGAGGGGCGCCGTCATTTTCCGGTGGGGCGCCGTCACGATGGGCGCCGTCACTAGCCAGAGAAGCGCCGTCACTGGTCAGAGGGGCGCCGTCACTTGTCAGAGGGGCGCCGTCATTAGCTGGAGGGGCGCCGCCACTGGCCGTAGGGGCGCTGTCACATGGCCATAGGGGCGCCATCACTAGCCAGAGGGCGCCGTCACTGGCCAGAGGGGCGCCGTCATTAGCCGAAGGCCCAAAGGAGTGCCTTTACTGGCCGAAGGGGTACCGTCACTGGCCAGAGGGGTACCGTCATTAACCAGAGCACCGCCACTGACCGGAGGGGCGCCGTCACGGTCTGGCCATAGGGCGGCATATGGCTAGGAGGCGACACATGGCCATGATATGTATACGGGCGGCAACTGACCGTGCAGCAAACGTCAGATATTGAACCCCGTAAGCAGGCCTATTTCAGCGCCTTCGGTGCCGAAGCTGGTCTGCTTACGAGACCCCTCCGCGCCTTCGGCGCGGCGGACACAAGGGGTGGGGGTCGGCCGCCCCCTACGCGGCGGGCACAGAGGGGGTGACCACCCCCGCCGCCCCCTGCAGCCGCCCCTGTGGGTTATCCAGGCCAATAATGGAAACATCTAAAAGGCTAAAGGCACAGTACAAATATATGTTGACGATGTTATACTCCATCAGTTTCATGGTAATAAATCTTCTAAGCCTATCCTCAAACCAAGTCTCCTACAATTTATTGTCAAGCAGAGTAGCAAACTTTTCGATGAATATCCCTCTAATAGTTAATGAAGATATTCAATGACATTTACTTTTTTCGATCGACCATCTCCTTATATGTTATGTTAGATCAAAAAGTGTACATATATATTATTAATGCTCCTTGCTAAAGCACTACGTGATACACTTACTTTTGTCTTTTTGAATAAACAATTTATTTTATTTTACTTTATTTTTGTTTAGCTTGCGTGGTTTGCTGTTTTGCGTGATTGCGTAGCTAGCGTGGTTCCTCAACACCAATGTGGCGTGATTTAGTTAAAGGAACTTGCTGGATCTCGTTGCGCTTTGGTAGAAGGGTTGCGAATAACGCCCCACCCTGGTTATCTTCCGAGCCAATGATTGCAGCGAGACGCACAAGGCGGCATTAGAAAGCTCTCAATGATATATATCTAAGGCATACTCTAAATTCCCAAATTGTTAGGTCACGGTTAGGACTTAAGTCAAAGGTCACAATGCAAGTATTTGAGTGTATATGGGACATACTTTCCATACAAAACCATAGATTGCGACCATTATCACCAAGGTGCTCTCAAAGGTATATTACATACACATCCCGCATGAGCAGCTAAAGTGATAAATTTGCCAAAGGCAAAGGTGGTCGTGTCACAAAAGGTCACTATGCGCAAAATATTTACGAAAATCATGTGTCACATGTTTTATTTATTATTTTAAGCTATAATTGTGTAGTGATAGCCAATTTACCACCTTACCTCATTTTAATGAAGTTAATGTCAAGCTTAGGTCAAGGTCAGATCACATAAAGTCAAAATTGGAATTTGATAAATTTAAATGAGAATGGATGTTTTCGAATTGCGGGCCAATTTCGCCTCCGAAATGCGATAGTGATGTTTGTTTTCGTAGTTTGTCATTCAAAAAAGTTTGATTTAAAAATTATGATATGAGTTACTCATGCTTTATGAGTCAAAAGTCAGCAATCAATGGTAATATTATGTTTGCATTTGGTTTGGGAATCACCCATATGTGGTTTTAACTATTATATATCCCGGTGTTTTAACCCTCACCAGTGCAAGAAAGGGGGTGAATGTTACCCCTCCTCGGTTTTCGGGAATAACTTTTGTGCTTATCAACTGATTGCAATGACTCTTTAACTTTTAAGTATTATATTTTTGAACAATTCGACACATGATGTTTTTTTTCTATACCCCTCATGACCAGTGACCAATGACCTGCTTCTCAAGGTCATGTCAGGCTTAACTGGCGTCCAATAGTATCGATGCTTGTAAGTTGTTCAGTTTCGTTTCCTAGTGTTTGTTGCTCGGGAGTATATGCACATTGTGCACATTGTACAGGTGTTACAACGTGACATTTATGGCTTTCACTAAGATCGTGACCTTCGATGGCCTGATATGACTTCTTTGGCCTATGGCAGTTTCTACTTTCTAGGACATCTTGTGACGCTGATTTCGAATTTAACATTCATTTTGCATTATTGCATGTTCCAATGGCGTCATGCCCTTTCACGGGTCAATCGAGATCACTGACCTAAGATGATCAAAGATGACCTTTTTGGAATCTGGTAGTTTCTTGACATTTTGTGATGCTGATTTAAAATTTAGCACTCATTTTGCATAATCGTATGCTCCTTCATGGTCTAGCTCGATTAAATTCAATTTCTACATCTTCACCATTTTGATGGTATCCGGGTCAATGACATGACATCAATGGTCACATGATAACTAAGAACCTTAAAATCGGGTATCAACGGCTTCTCCTCGTCACAAGAAGCTCGTTCGTTTTTTAATGGAAGCCGCGGCGAAACGCCAGGGGGTCGAACCAACACCCCTTCCCCTCCTGCACGGTCACGTAGCCGTGTCGGACGCTGCACTGGCAAGATATTAATATCATAAAAAAGTAATATTCTGGATTCATTTTTCATTGTATTTTTAGGAGGCAAAAATCAAAAATATTAAAAATTGGAAATCGTCATCTTATAGTCCTTGATATTTGCTATCTTGGGACGATTTTGTCATTAAATTTTGCTTGAAATATGGACTTTGTACGGATATGTTAAAACTTATATGTTTTTATTGTAACTCGTGTGTGGCGACGTCACTAAACTCATCAGATCTACAACATTGTTCGACGAAATTGCTTCATTTCTGCCCTACAGACATATAATTGTTGTAGGAGGAAGCGCATCAATTTTCCTTTTTATATATGTATCGTGTTTTAAGCTATTGCGAAAGTTTTCCAGGGTGTATTGCCTCTCTCTCTCCCCTCACACACCCAATAAATGGCGGGTTAACAAAATGCCTCAATTTGTGTTATATTTCTTAATTCAAGGAACACAATTAAAGATGAAACAATCATAAAGCGTAGATAACTGATGCTACCATATGTTGTGATTTTGCTGTTTTTCGAACTCCATAGCCCAATACAATTTATGGGCTTACGGATGAAGCCACTAATATATTTCCTTGTGTTCTGTCAATCAATCCCAGGAACAAATGCACTTCGTTTTTTTTCAGGTTAAGCACACAACTGCATTTGTGTGGCTTCTGTCTTTGTGCGGTTTATCTCAGCTTTACGGTTTCATTTGCTATAATGTTTACGGATAAATCAGAACAGCTAACAAACAGAGGGCAGGGGTGTTATACTGTCAGTAGTAGAATGGCGAGAACGAGTAAGAGAACAGGAGAAGAATGAGCGAGCAAGATAACATATTAATAGAGCAGGGGTAAAAATTCAAAGTCTCGCTCGTCACTATGCGAGGTTTGATAAATGTTCCGAACAGGATATGCCGTGCTTTGTTTTTGTGGCGAGCCACAACTCGTGAAGCTATTATAACTGTCCTAGAGCGAATACGCTAGGAATGTCAATATGAAAGTAATATCGTGGTATTCGAGAAAGCCAGCCATGATTGCAAAAATATCCCTCATTACCAACTGCAGCCTGCCACTTTCTAAGCAGTTCCTGAAACATTTTATCTACAGCAGGAAACCGACCCGGCAGAAGCAGCCTTAGCAACCTAACCACATAGTTGTATATTCTTCATTTATATGCATCCTGTACGGACAGTTGATGCTGGAAAATTAACTAATGATCTAAGGGGTTATGCTCATAAAAGGAAATTCCAGCCGAATAGTTTTCGGCGTTGGGCTTATGGCACCTGACATACCACCATCAGATCTATACAGGATCTCGTCGATATTTTTATAGCATCGGATTAGCCTTAGGCTGCCTAACGGAATCTCCGTCTTGTGTGCGGTCTTCGTGACATTTGCACACATGACGACCATGATGATGCTTGTTTCCTGATTTCGAACAGACATTATATAATGTCTGGTCGAACTCAGGACACAGCCGAACTACATACAAACAGCCAGGTAGGTTATATAAGTGGTCGCATACCCATACTACAGCTACTACTATAATGCACTGGGTTTCTAGTAAGCATATTTATTCTGAAGGAACTGGCCCCAACCAAAACACAAAAATTAGAAGATGTATGGCGCTATAATTTATGTAGAGAAGGACTGAAATAAACTTGAGCTGTTTTACGGCAAAACTCGAAGAAGTGCGAGGAGATGAAACGGAATGGTCTATTCTGGACAACACGCGAGAAAAAGAAAGAAAGAAGAAACATGATGACCATGGGCGTCGCCACCACTAGGGACACTAGGAACATTGTCCCGTTATTTCCGCCCTCCCCTCATATGATCCCATGTTAAAGAACACGTGCACCTGAATAAATCCCTAGCAGCTTTCAGATCGTAGCGACGCTCTGGATGACGACGCACCACCGGGAAAACAACAGCCGCTGCTGCCACCTCTGCGCCGTTTCCATACCGTCCTGAGAGTGCAGGACCGTTGGCGCCATGGCCAGGGACGTCTCCCGGCAGCATGAGATGGTCCGCCGATGGACCGTCCAGATACAGTCTCCCCGTCAGACCGGTTGCATCGGATCGGTCATAAGCGTTGTGCGGTCGGAGCGGTCTGTCCAGTCCTCTCTGGCCCACCGTTGGGAGCTGACCAGTGCCAAGACCTGCCCAGCTCAGTCCAGTGGCCTGCAGTGATCTGACAAGATGAAGGTACGCTGGGGGGAGGGAGAGCCGGTTTTGGCTGGCTTTGGTCGGGATTGAAAGTGGATGGCTCTAAAAGTGTTGGTGCTTGGCTTCTGGAGAATCGCCACCACTACAGCTACTGGAAGGGAGAGTTGGAGTGAGAAGGAAGCGGCTAACGGATAAAGTTGTTATGGGCTAAAGCTCAGTGTGAACTCAAGCTCAGACTCGTCATGTCCCATAAGGCATCAAGGATCCTTTTTACAAACTATTGGCGCCAATTAAAACAAAACCATTTACATAGATATTGAATGTTGTTGATTCAGGTTTCTAGTTTTGGGCGGGGTTTACAAAGTAATCCTCTTATTACGAAGGTTTCTCGTCAACAGAGATGACAAATTTACATTTGACTCGATCAAACACGGCCGTAAGGACGTTTTTCGAAAGCTGATAACTTTGGAACGAGGCAACCGGATGCAGCCAGGTCTCTGTCTTTCATCAAATCAAATTTACTTTTGGTATGCTGTATTTCGATATAAGTAGAAGCACTTATAACGTGTCGGGGTGAAAATTTGCACTTGTGCACCTCCGCCGCCTTATACAAAATGCAAATTTGTATGTACGATTTGTAGTAATTTGACACGTACTCAATTCACTATGCACGTGCGCACGTGCGGACCGCTACCTTATGTCTCAGAGTTCGAGCTCATGCGGACGCACCGTTTGATAATTGCCCATGAAGGCGTTGTACTTGAAGTTTATGAAGCAGATATCACCCCTAAAATGGTTTTAATATATGGACTGACTACATCAACAGAAGGCAAAAATGAATAAAGAAAGTCTTACCAAGTCAGCACCTTCGGTTGATAGCCCTAGCCTCCAATGCAGTTTGATAGAAAGCTTTACCGGATTCAACAGAAACGGGAATGAATACCAACTGGCTGGTTTCTCTTGCTTTTAGCATTAACCTTATTTAACCAGTTCTCGTGACCGTTGCTATTGGCTATATCTGACCCGCGCCATCTTCCCCAGCTCTCATGGTCGGCGCTGGAGGCGCTTCTGGTGGTGCTTCTGACCGTAGTGACATCACCTGTCAGCTCCGCCGCCGTCTCCTTCGTCTCCATCCAGAAGAATGACGGCATCCACGGGAAGAGCTCTACTTCTTACGGGATCCAGCACGACCATCCCAGACAAAACTCCGCGCAAGTGGAGGTGATACGCAGCAACAAAGTGGGAGTAACCCACAGCCGCCTGCAGCAGGCTCCATTCGATGGCCCGCTTCTTGGAATCAATGACGGACCATATCTGGGACCAAATGGCCCTGGAGGACCACTGGACGGACCGCTGGGTGGTCCTTTTGATGGTCCCTTTGATGGTCCTTTTGATGGTCCGCTGGACGGCCCGATCGGTCCGGTTGGCCGGCCCGACTACGGTCCGGAGCTGGTGCGGCTCCGGGAGGACCCTGCGAACCGTGTGGGTATCAACGGGCGGGCGCCGGTGAAGGATAGCTTACCACGCCCTGCCCTGAGGACCTTCACTGGCACGCCGGTCTATGTGCCGAGCTTCACCAACGACCCGCCCTCCTACGAAAAGTAGCCGCTGCCGGAAAATGGGAAAATACGTTCGACTCTCAAGAGAGCGTCCGTGGTCTTCCGTGGTCGTAGAAAGCGTCCGTGGTCAACGGACTGGAAATTCCCAGAATTCTAGAGACATCTGGGCAGGTGTGACGGTAGGTAAAAGTTTGGAGTACACCCATGCTAGAGCTCAAATTGGAGAAAAATGCCTCAAGGTAGTTGTAAGACGGCACCTGTAAGTGTATGAGGGGGTAGGATGGCCTTGTCTAGCTCGAATGATAGGTGTTTGCGGTCTACGCTGGAAGGTAAAATAAGATGACAGATACCGGTGTTTTACCACATGAGATTATCCATCTGAGCCGGATTAGGTTGCGTGATGTTATCGCAGAGAAACAGAAAGTGATTACTGCTCGTATCTGTATGTATGTTCTATGTATGTACTATTGGTTCCAAAATAAGCGTCCCACGTGGTTGGACGGCACAGCAGTTTAAGGGAGTATACCGCATTGGGAAAAGTATGTGGAATGATGGAGATGAGAGCCACTCATCTGGGCACTCATCTCCATCATTCCACATACTTTTCCCAAGGCGGTATATTTCCTAAAACTGTGTGCCGGCCAATCCAGCGGGGCGCTTATTTTGGAACCAATAGTACATAGCCAACAGCTGTGTATCACTTGATTTGCTCAAGCGCTTGAGCCAACTGCCATATAAAGTATAAGTAGTTTGCCTAGTACGCAGATATGCGTGACGACTTTGTAGATATTATGTCATTGGTTGCATTCATTGTTTGCGTTATGTAATTATACTTATGATTGTGAATGAGATTGATCTTAATACATTCACTTCACCTTACATGACTTCATTTCGTCACATCACATCACATAACTACCGGTTGCCACCCAATAAAGATTTTGTTAGTAAAATAGAGAGAAAGAGAGAAAAAGTGAAAGAGAAAGAGAAAGAAAAAGAGAAGAAGAAGGAGAAGGAGAAAGAGAAGAAGAAAGAGAAGGAGAAAGAGAAAGAGAAAAGGATAGAAAAAGAGAAAGATAGAAAGAGGGAAAGAGGGAAAGAGAGAAAGAGAGAAAGAGAGAAAGAGAGAAAGAGAAAACGAGAAAGAGAAAAAGATAAAAAGATAAAAAGAGAGAGAAGAAACACGCAGCAGTGAACAATTGAACATTTGAACAAATTATTAATCAATAACGCCTATTAAGGCTATAAATTATATTTCAACCATGCCTCGAAAATTTTCAAAGATGCAAAGACATGGTTAAAAAAATCAACCACCAGCACCGTAGGCTTCAGCACATCAGTTCTATACGATCTAAACCCATATCTAGGCTTTTACGACGCCAGCAATTTCAGAGTTTTACACTTCGTGATTACAGTTACGATTGCAATGACACGATTATCTTGATATATTTATGTTAGTGCTTCGCAAAAACCGCTAACTTCATGAGCACTAGTTTTTGTATCTGTAAAATGAAAATTCCCCGGCCCGGACTGAAAAATCTACCTAGACCCACGTAATTATGTGCAATAAGGCACCCCAACATCTGATGAAACGTTTAATTAAATACATGGCAAAAAATTCGGATAGCTACCAAATAAACATAAGAATTGATAGGAAAAATGTGCGGATTAGCTTTTTTAATCATAAATGTTGCAGAAGATAATTATGAATCCTAACTCAGCAGGATGGGTATCAGGCTCATGAAATCGTACCATAGGATCCACCATGTTTTAGTTATACGGTAACTGTGTGCTGAGTCACTGAACAGAGAAACCATTATACATGCAGAGCTTTGCCTCATACTTATAATAAGTAGTCGAGATACCCGCAAGAGCACAGGTGTTCACCAGTTTCCAAATTTTCAAGACCAACGGATACCTCCTACTAGATCTAATGATTTGTGGTATTTGTGTGGATGTGCGCGGGAGTGATGGTAAAGTTGGTTAATGTACATATTGAATTTGCATAATCGGTAGGGGGGGTCGCGGGACGTAGAAAAAAAACAACCAGAATTTTTAACTCTATTCTTGTAACCACTTGTATTTGGTTGATAAGTTTCCGTGTACATAATATCACTTGATTTCATTCTTTCCCGTGTAAAATCGGAATTTAGATCATTCAAAAGTCTACAACATCACGATAAGTTTAGCCTTTTTTTTGATTGGCTTTTTAAGAGGAGAGTACCACCCTTTCTGAGACGTGTCTCGCTTAATATTGTGACATGGTTGGTTTATAAGCTTTGCATAACAGATTGTGTGGTATCCTAATAATTTCAGTCAGAAAACATTAATTTAATGTATTCGTATAGAAATACAAACAATTACTTCAAGCTTACCCAGTAGACAGAGAGCTGATAGTTTTTCATACCCTGATAGGTTTGTGCTCTCCGCGACTTTATATCTCCTGTTACCCATTCTCGTGTGTGCTGTCTTTTAATTGGTTAATTATACGAAACAACACCGGCTAGTTCTAATGTATTATCCGAAAAAATTTAAGGGAACATCTTCTTAACCCTAACGGCTAATCGGGTCATTTTACCAGTCTCACTTTTTTCACAAGGGTGTCCAAAATTGCAACAAAATCGAAGAATCATGACCGTATTATTTGTCCACGTAAAAATCCCGTGTTTCTAGCTTGCTCCGGTGTGCATAAAATACTGAAGTGGCGCCAACAATGTTCGGCATGTTAATTCGGTTGTTTTCACCCCCTGTTCCACAGCATTTCTAATATTTTCTAAGATTAGTATCAAAAAAACATGCGTAACTTTCATCATATGCAGCGCTGGTCTAAAATTGCTCATATCACAATGCAAAAGTTAAATTTGCACGTTTAATGCGGTTTTTTTACCCTTGCCATCATGCTGTCGAAGAATGATGCGCAAAAAAAAAACAATTTTATTCCGGCTTTGATTTCACATCGCCTTTCAAATTTCCAAAATCTTATTCTTTTTAGCTTCAAGATGCAACCGCAACAATAACTGAATCAGTACAAAAAAAAGAGTTATATGAAATAAGTGATAAAGATTACCTCAAATGTATAATTTTCATCGTAAAATTTGGCATCATAACCTTGTACCGATTTGGAAACCCAAATTATATCTCTTAGCTCTCTACTCCCGTATTTCAGGCGCCCACTAAATGGTACTTGTGCTTATGAAGAAATAAAGCCTAATGGTCACTAACTGAATTGAACGCGCGCATTTTGCATGAAGTGGTATCAGTAAAGTGACTTATAAACGTCAGACATCTGACTATTACGTTTGTCTGGTCGCAAACTGTTTTATATCTATAAATCATTTAGAACAAATAACCGTAGCATTTGAGAGATAGATAATGACGTTTGATACGTCATTCTCGTAGAAAATATCGATTATTATGTCCCATAGTATAGAAACCAATCGACATACTCAAATGGATTGTTTTGCCATAAGTCAATTATCTTAAACAATAAACGCGAAGACAAACGGTCGATTTATAAGCGGAATGAAAATAAAGAGATCACAATAAAAACAAAAAGACAATTGGCACGATCTCCGTTTCTTCTTTCTACACGACAAACACAAGATAATATAACAGATGAAAATAAGAAAGAAAGAGCTTTGTTGGAATAAATCACTAGTCATAAAATGTTCAAATAATCTTTTATCTCTCCAAGAACAATGCATTCATAAATCTACAGATTAATCTATGTCCATCGCGACACATTGAACGAGTCCAAATGGAACCACATGCTGCAAAACCACATTTCATCAGGCAATATCCTATCAACCTATTTGAAATCCGAGTAGGATGGCTCCCTAATGTGCTGAACGTAAGGAAGACGCCTATTAGATGCGTGTAACAAGTACCCCAATCAAAATAATTCTTTGACCAGATCTCAGACGAACAAATAAGCATGTATTTGCGTTGTATTTCTAGCCGAAAAAATGGGTTATTATAGAAGGACTGTACTCCTGCCAATATTATTTACAGTCTCTTCTAGTTTTATCTCTATCTAGATGTTTGTCTGTGACATATGGAAAACCGCTATTCTGGACCGTCGAATCGAGTTCAGTTACTCTTTGACCTGGGAGGTTCAGGTTCAGCCCACTTTCACTGCGCGCTACTGATCACATGCCAAAATTAGTCTATACCTAAAAAAATATTATCAAGATGGATTGCGTGGCCAGAAGGGAAGGGAGGGACCGGGGCCCTATTGCAGCCCCCAAGGGTACCACCTCAAAATTTATGGATAACTTATACCATTGTTAACGCACCTAGGACGTGGCATGGAATATAGATCGATTCAAAATGCCTTCTCGCCCCGCTTGCTTTCTGGAATGTGCGCTTCGCCCTTGCGTTCTTTGAAACCTCCGCAAACACCTCAAGACCTAGCATACATTACCCGTTTAACGATACCGCTATAATAAGCATCTCATGTACTCACCCGAGACAGAGCACCAATCCAATAATGCTGGTTTCTTACTTTTCGTGTGAGCTGCGAGTGCTCTATTGTGCTTGATTTAGGAAGTCAAAGTTGAGGAGGCTGGTACAAAGCACCCTCACCCCCCCCGTTCGCGGCTGAAAGGTTGATGAAAAGCTCCCGTAAGGCACAGAGTTAATGCTACGATTCGCCATTATTGGCCTCCGATCTGATATTCCATACCTCATATTAAAATTATACCAGCTCTACAGCTGAAATATAATGAAAAAGTCGTTTTGATACAGTAAGGTAGCAACAGTGATGCCTTCAGGAACTCGGGAATTGTCACGTTGAGCCTATTTGTACCCTCAACCACTGCATATTGTGTTTGAAGGAGTGGCCATGCGTGGCTATTTTGAATTATAAGCAAACCCTGAAGCAATCATTTCCCTGGTTCCCGGACCTATCCGCATCGGCATCCGCGAGCCAGAGAATTCTCAACCACTTAGAGTGCGCCTGCCGACAACAAACTCGAGTGACTAACTATTTGCACGCTGAAATCCTGACCCCCCCCCCTCCCAACTTGAACATAGCTCCTGCGTCCCTGCTCATGAATGATTCGCGTGAAATAAGAATGATTCAATCACATATAATTATTATATCAGAATTATTCACAAGTCTGCTCCACACCACCTATAGCCTGTCTGTCGGTGCTGCACGCAGTGAAATCCAATGTTGGGGGGGACACGGGGCTACTGCAGCGGTCGCCCCCAATAACAGGGACGAGGGCACAAATATGTAGTTTCATTGGATTTCACTGCGTGCAGCACCGACAGACAGACAGGTGGTGTTGAGGAAGTGAACAGAACATTTGTTCTGCACTGTGCATGGCAGTTCGAGGAACAATTTGTCTAGTCACCATTCTATAAAATATTTTGTAATACAAATATATCGCGGCGAGATCGACAGGATTGAAATGATGCGCCTTACGACACAGTTGCTTCAATATTTGATGGTATTTCAATAACTTATATTTTAGGCTTACTGGTTTTCCACCACGTTCCGGAAAAGTATGCTCGGAATGCAGGAAAACTGTTCTTTAGCTCGCATCAAGACGTGGTTTCCTCTGTGACCACGCGCTGACATCTGCTACTGATAGCTGCAGGACTGCTAACTCCGGGACAACTACCGTTTTGTAAGTTTCCTTGTAACAAAACTGCCAACGAGCGGCAGTGATATCATGACATCATAAGTAATCACCATAGATCGGTGCGCCACCATTTTTACACTCATCGATGTTATCGTCTACACCCAGCGTCGTTTATTTTTATTCGTTTTCATACCTTAGTCTATCCGATCAATTGACTTAGTAACCTTCATCGAATTCCGGGTTCAGCTGGATACCAGCTGAAAGACCGTTAGGACACTAAACGAAATTGTTCGGCATCTCTCATCCAGATTTAAGGTATGATAGACTCAGATTAAAACAAAACAAAGTTATTATTTAATTAATTTTTCATTAATTTGAGTTAAATGTAAAAATAAATTTGTAATCAATTGTCAAAGATCATATTCCTATTGAGCAATTGAAACTTAAAATCGAAGATGTCAAAACATAAGTCGCATAACTATTTTTCGCATTGATGAGGAGAATTTAAGCTTATCAATATATGGTTACTGGCTGCCCTAGAATACGACGACCCAAAATTAATTTTAGAAACATTTATTTTTAATTTGTGTGTTTATTTGTATATTTAATAATATTTTTGTCTGGATTATTAATTTATTTGTTTGTTTATATATTTTTATTTCTATTTAATAAATTCATTTATATATTTATTTACCTAATTGATTTGTTTTGTTTTGTTTATAATGTTGGTTTTTTTTTTTTTTTTTTTGTTTATTTATATCTATGTAGTTATCTAATTTATTTTAATATTTGTTTAATGTGTTTATTTTTTAAACCGATTTATTCATTTAATTATTTATATATCCATTTATTTATTATTTTCACTTAATGAGGCATATCTGTTACATGCAACGACTTGCAATTTAATTTAGCAGATATTGACAGGGATCGTGGAATTCCAACGTGCATAATGTATGTCACCAACGCATTTAGTGGTGCCAATCGGTGCAAACATTTTCGGAAATCCGAATTTGTCCGAAGATCAATTCGGTTTCAAACGGACAAAACCATATTTCTTTGGACATTTTTGGACATCCAATGCCCAAAGAGGGCTTGTCGTTAAGATCGCTTACCCAGTCATTGGCGGATCTAGAATTTAGTTTTTGGCGTCATGGGGGGGGGCATCACCCCGAAAAAGTTCATCAAAATTAAACAAACTCATCGGATTCTGCTTCCTCATGCATTGCTAGACGTTTTGAAATAAACTTTCCCTGTACAAGTTGCGTAGATCTCCTTCTACATCATGAAATGTGTAAATTTGCGCCGATTTCAGGCGGTATGGGGGGTATTTTCCCCTGATGCCTCCCCCTGGATCTGCCAGTGTACCCAGTTAGGTACTTTTAATCAATACATATTTTCCTCTATGTAAATGGATATATGATGATTGTGGCTTTCTGATATCTTGACGCCAGTGCTCTACCCAAGCTCACGTGTTTAGGATGAGCTAAGTAATATCGACTAGGGCGTGCGTAATGATGAATGGGATTGTTGTGTGGTGTCTCGTGGTGTCCAATACAGCGGCTTCTACTTACATTACTTTACGGTCAGTAGCAATGGCAGACTCGCCATTACTGGCGTTACTGTAGCGATATTTGACCCAAATGCCTTTACTTATGCATATATTGGGAATGATGCACTGAATGTTTTACATTCCATATATTTTTTTTTTCTGTTTTCGGGCAAATTTCGGACAAACAATGATTTTCGGACAGTTTTGGACGGACAGCTGACCATGGCCTTGGACATCGGTCGGGCATTGGACAATTATTTTCTGAAACTGGCACCACTAAACGCATTAGTCTATATTGAAAAGTGTGCTGCTATAGCCGGTGTCAGAGTATTCAAATGCTGGTTGCAGGAGTGGGGGTGGGTCGAATGGGTCTCGTCCAGTGGGCATAATTTGCAGGGGCTTCACGTGCCAGTGGTAAATATCAGGACATAGCCAAGGGGTAGGGCACTGGGCCATGCCCCCCCTCCCCATGAACAAAGCAGTTTAGATTACATAAAATATGATTCTGCTGACGACCGACGACCACCCTCCCCCGCCCTGCTCAACAACTTTTCGCTGATGCAACGGAGATATGGGCACTTGCCTAGCGACTCTAGAGAAACATGAAATCTGTCTACAGGAAGCGACCTTGCAAGATACTAAGAAGTGAAGGAGAAATTAGCAACGAGGATAAATTGTATGAGCCCCACACTTAAAAACTAGATCCCTCCACTGACGTTTCCCCCTGATAAAATCCTGGCTAACGCGCCTGGTAAGTAGTCCAGAATTTCTTCCTGAAGTCTATGAGCACCATAGCGACCCACTGCAGTCGCCTGCAAACCCAGACCGCAGAACACAAACCGAATTCAGACAAGTGCTGACTTCCAATAGGCCACATCCTTGCAGTGTTTGATTGGTGTTTCAACCTGCAACTGGGCGTCCGGCTACTTCAGAAGACGTCACAAGCGTCTGCGTGTCATTAGATGTGACGTGGTATGTCTGTCACCGTGTGTACCTCATTCCAACTGCTATCTGAGGCATGGGTGTAACGTTGTATGCGGTTGGTGTGGAAAGCTCCACACGAAGTTAATAAGTTGGTGTGGAAAATCCACACCACCTTATTGTATGAGAGACGCAGTTTTGATCATGCAAGGGTCTTTTTGGGGTCGTGTGTATATTTTGACTGTCCGGTTATATATAACAATTCATTTTTGCTTCATTTTAAAGAGAAGTGGACGAAACTTTGTGAAAAACATATTAATGAAAATCCACGCCAACTTTGAAAACGTTTATTCACCCATGATCTGAGGAGCTACACGGGAATAGCAGATTCCCTCCCGGCTCCCTCGTCTGAGAAAACTGAGGGGCGTCGTGCGCCGACACCAACACCAGGCGTCATATGGAGCATAAAAGCTTACGTGGATAATGTGGGATAGAAGTAAAACACTCTTAATCGGTTAGTTTACACAGCAGCTCAAACGAGTGGTTTGTTGCTTAATGCAGCACTGCCAGTCTGCAGTCCTAGTTTGTTCGCAGCAGAAACTGCGAGGCATGTTGCCAATCTCCCGATCCCATTTTTTTCAGCAATGTAAGTCGATACAAAACATCGTGTTATGGACATTTCATGGGAAGATTCACCAAATATTTTGTCGGAGATGTTCTTCAGCGTCTGCCATCTGATGATCTGGGCTTCTGCTACTGTCTGCCATTGCAGACCTGTACTTTGTCGAATCACAGTCGAATCTCTGCGACGGACCAACAGTCCCGCCACTTATATTTAATGCTGAGTGAGGCTCCGGACGGTCCGGCCCAGTCTATCTCACGTCGAGCGACAGTCCCGCCACCCATATTTAATGCCGAGGCTCCGGCCCAGTCTATCTCACGTCGAGCGACAGTCCCGCCACCTATGTTTAATGCCGAGGCTCCGGCCCAGTCTACCTCACGTCGAGCGACAGCACCGCCACCTATGTTTAATGCCGAGGCTCCGGTCCAGTCTATCTCACGTCGAGCGACAGTCCTGCCACCTATGTTTAATGCCGAGGCTCCGGCCCAGTCTATCTCACGTCGAGCGACAGTCCTGCCACCTACTGGAAAACGTTTAGCGGTCTCTGCAGACAGTGCCGTGGTTAGACGGTCCCTAGCAGTGACGTGCTGCCCTTCAGCTTTCCTCAGCGAGTGGACTGCTTCTTCTGTCTTCTGGATATTGGTGTTCCTCGTGAAGTATTTGATCCATTGATAAGTTGCTCATACACAGCCTACTTAAAAGGAAATATTCACCTCTTAATTTGTTAGCAACATTTCTTAGACTTCCATTATGGTAAAACAATGATATTGACGTTATTTAGATTTAAGAACTAAATAAAATTATTCCCTCATTCAAAGCTGTAGCCTGTAAGTTTGGAGAAGAAAAGTACCTAGTGAGCTTCATGAATTTCACTGGCAACGTCATCCTTGCCTACGTCATATATGCACCTAAACGAGTCATAGGGCCAGCAATGATTTTTTTATATAAATTTAGTTCGAATATTTTGTATGGATGACTTTCCGAGGTCAGGACCCGCGCTAAGCAGAGCTTTGTGCGCTGGTCCTGACCTCACCACCCGATCGCGCAAATCCTGTTGGCCGGCAGAATTTAGAAACGAAAGTTTTACGTGCCCGAGATACCTGGACACGGTCCAGGTATGAATTAAGTGTTCCAAGAAGCATGACAATTGACAACATCCCTGATTGGTCAATGAAACAAACCGCCGACATCTGTAATAAAATAGTATTTTTGATAAGATTAATTTTTTAGCTGAGTCACATATAATTTCGTAAGAGTCAGAGTTGAGTCACCTGAATCAAAGTTGAGTCGACTTATTATCACTGGCGGATACAACCACCCAATACGGGAGGGGGCTAATTTCACCGTTGGCCTCCGGGTCCTTAACCCTGGGGAGGGGGATAGGTCGAGTCGTGAAAAATATCATTTTATCTCATTTTGTGATATTTTTAAAGATCTTTGATGAGATGAGATCAGATGAGATTAAATCGCCGACACGACGTTTGTGGGCGGCGTTTGCGGGCGGCGCGGCGTTTGCGGTATTTAGCGTTGGCGGGCGGTGGTTATTGCGCAAACATCCCTCTAAGTTGCGGATAAAAGCAATACGGGGAAAGCCCAAAGTTTGATGAGAATCAAAAGTACTTGCAAATACCGATCGTTTAAGTCGGATCCCTTATCAGCTTTAACTTAACTTGAAATGTTTGTATGCAAAATGTGATGTATTTATAATATATTTTGGTCTCGTCTGTCGATGTTAAGTAATAACTTCAGTTTTGCGGAAGAGGTGGAGTTTTCTCTTTGAGGGAAAATATCCACCTCTATATTGTTCATACGCAAACGAATGATAATGCGTTTTTTACCATGTCGGAGGGAGCCTCCTCACCTAAATAGTGTTAAAACCAGTATGTCGCAAGAACTAATAAACGATTTTTGGATTTTAACATTACACCTATGGGCGATGCGTGGAAAGAATCGACTTCAAAATACCTTTGTCCCCCAGCTTTCGAAAGGTGGTGGCGCCCTTGGCATGCTTTGCTGCTTTTGGTGACCTTCTTGGGTTGTTTTTAATTCTGCAAATTAATCGAATTAAATGCATTTTTCTGGTGCTTTAATTTGATGAGCTCTTCAATAAATCACTGCCGAAACTAGGACACTGACCAGTTACAAGGAAAACAAGCAATACCGACTATAACCATAAGAAATTGAAAGGTACATGAGGCTTTCCTCTAATGCACATGACAACTAATTAGCAAGTCTCTGCATTCTTACCTATGAGGCTCTCACGAAATCCTTAACATTCATGTCCAGCATTCTTAATCTAACATTCGTCAACATTCTCTCATTCAACATTCCCAAATCAACATTTCTTAATATTTTTGGTCAATAAGAGCGAGATATTGTCAATTAGGAAAACTGCAAAGGCATATGCCCATAAATCACATTCCTGCTCTGTAGCAATTAACTAACTCGCTAATCAAAGTCCCAGAAGCAATTTGACGTCAACAAGTATTATATTGAAGTCGGCAATCGAAGGCTTTGGTTGGAAAGTATGGCCCATTAGCTAAAATACTTTGATTTTGACCTTTGACCTGACCTGATCTGACATGTGACCCCAGTTTGAAATTTTCGAGCGTGATTTAAATTCGTCTGATTGAGTGCTTTCGAATGCCGCTTTGAACGTTTCGCTGCGATCATTGCTTCGGGAGATAACCAGGGGGCGTTTAACGCCCCCCGCCTGCCGTCAATGGTGTTCAGATCAGACCCCAGTCAATGCCGGGCTTACATTATAAATGCCCATTATCGGACACTTACACCTAATGTTTAAATGTTCTATAACTTTTGATAATTTCTCAAGCATATTTTTTTTTAACTTCCTTTCACTTGATAACTGGTTGTCACAACGCTACTTTTGGCGAACATGCCCATCATTTAGGACGGAGACTATAACGTAGTCGCTTATTAAGCAAAGCCGAATTGTGAATATGCTAATTTCATTGTACCATATTGCAGGATTTTTGTAGTGGCGCAATACGTTGCTGTGACGTTGAATGTGCTTCTCTACATCATTAACAACCTTGTCTTTGTTACGACGTTGTCACAACGTAATATTCACGTTCACGTTTGACAACGTAGCCACAATGTCATGTGCTAGCCGGACGAGTTTCGCTTCACGTGTCCAAGCAGGGATGTAGTTTTATGAAAACTATTATGAAGGTCAGGCCTACTTAAATAACAGACCTCATTTGTTGCTGTTGCGAAAAGTTTTTGAGTGAGGTAATCAGCACACAAAGTTGCCGAGGGGTAAGTCAAAATAACAGCACATTCCTTGTGATTCCGTCATTCAACACTTTAGGGGTGTTGAATTCACGATTGAGTGCTAATCAACATTGGAGATGCTTGAGCACCTCATAAGAATGGAAAACGACATACCTGTGTTTGAATGATTGCAAAATGTGCTCATATCCCGGTCCGCCATATGTTTCTGTTTTTTAATTGATTGTTCTTGCTTCTTGATCTAGATGGACAATGTTGTTGTTGTTGGTATCGCTGCTGTCTAAAGTTGGCAACACATGCAGTATGAGTAACTATCATATAAGAAGCACATCACGTTGTCACAACCAATGACGACGTTGTTAGAAGGTATATAGTAGTCGGATGTAGCCGAGCACCTCTCCGGTGCCCACTGTTTGAAGACTAACACTGGCGAGTAGAATGCGTACCTACTTCTATAAGTTGAATGGCAGTTTACTAGATGGTGATATCAAGAAATAATTAGTTTTTCGTGTTATTTTATCCTCCCGCCAAAAAATATTGCTTAATACTTGGTCGGAAGAGTTTGCATTTGGGTGATGCCTCGAATAACAATTTTAAAGGTTATTTACCTTGAAGATCTCACAGTGAGATCTTCAAAGTGAATAACCTATATATATCCCAATACCCCATGGTCCCCATGCAAATTTGAAACGAAAGCAACGTTTCAGAAAGTAGGACAGAAGGCTATATAGATTTTTAAAAACCATATGGTGCATTCCATGTCAAATCGCACACAAAAAGAGTGGTTTCGTACCCGACCGTCGATTTTGAATAAAAATTGGTAATGCACACCGAGTGTCCAAGTAAAATAAATGATGCACACTAACTTTTTAGGTCCCGAATGACCTCTAAGGTCAGATTTAGAGGTCATCAAGGTCACGACTTTTTGGCGTAACTTGGTAATCAATCAAACGCTTATATATCTTCTGTGTTAAATGTAGTTAGCGGGAAAACAAAACTATCGAATATTATTAATTTATCGAATATTTTTACAGTATTTCACCATTCAGAAACGTCGAAAAATTCGTTAACTAATATGAACCTTTGACCTTGTAATGTCAAAGTCATAAATGCATTTATTTTAAGTTTCGCCCCTCCTCTTAAAAAGGCCAAAGACTTGGTACAAGGAATGACCTCGACATCCTCTAAGGGTGTGCAGAAAAAAGGGCGGAGACTTTTCAACTCTTTGAGATACCGCCCTTTGAGTATGGAAAGGGAGCGAAATAGACAAATGCCACGAGGCTATTTCCATGTTGCTTGCGATAATGAAGGTTTCTCTGCTCCGATTGACGTGAAATTTAGCGGGTAGCTTACATTTGATGTATGTATTCGGTTTCCAGGTTTTCAGATCTATCTGACCTTGCATGACCTCACATACCTTGTAAATGTGTTTGACCCCAAAAAATTACGTTTTGCATGCTAGAACGCCATATACCTGAGGTTCTACGTTTATTAGTGATTCATTTTAGCCACCCAATGTCAAGAGTTATGTTTGTACCCCCCTTACCGACCACCTACCACCAACCCTGTGCGTAGCGTTATTTGTGAACATCCCTTCTCATGTATACAAATTGGGCAAAAATTTCCTAGCATAGGCCGATTTTGGAGTAAAGTCCGAAGTGTCATTTTTGCTAATGCCCATGCAAAGTGTCCATGCGATGGTATTGGTGGAACGTTAAAAAATGTTAGGCAATAGGGAACTAGTCTTTAAGGTAACGCTTACCGAAACCCTGCAAACATTTTTTTTCTTTAGTTTCTACAAAATCATGCCTCCGGGCAGCGCAATCGGGATAATTTTCCAAAAGTCCGAGGGATAAACAAGTGCAATGCTAAAGGCAGTTGGAAGCAGTTAGAAGTGCCACTGGAACATACCCTGTGTATCCGTCTTCGCGGAATGGCATGGTGATCGTGAAATGATTTTATAACAGTGAAACTGGTCGGGGGCAACATAACCTTGAAATTGGGAGGGTGAAAATGAATCAAAATAACGTAAAGTGATTTAAGAGCGGTTCTTAGCATTGGTAAAACGTATTTGTGTGTCATATACTATTGCAAGGTCATGTGAGGTCATGGGAGGTCATATTTATCTGAAACTCGGAACAGAATGCGCGCCCGCACCCCCACCCCACCCACTCGCCCCCCACGAATCAAAGCGGAGAGCTCCCAATAATTTCACAGTCAACCGACCAGAGAAACACCGCATTACGCCAAGCAGACATGGAAATAACCCGGGGCATTTGTCTATTTCGCTCCCTTTCCATACTCAAAGGGCGGTATCTCAAAAAGTTGAAAACTCTCCGCCCCTTTTTTTCTGTACATTCTTAGAGGATTCGCGAGGTCATTCCTTGTAGCCAAGTTGGCCTTTTTAGCGAGGCAGGCAAACATTAAAACATTAAAAATAAGACGCCATTTTATGACTTTGACATTAGAAGGTCTAAAGGTCATATTAGGGTCACGTGACTTTTTCGACGTTTTCTGAAATGGTGAACCTGTAGAATATTTGATAAAGTTTGATTCCGCTAACTCCATAACAACAGAAGATATAAGCGTTTTGATTGATGTCAAGAACGCAAAAAAAAAGTCGTGACATTTGACTGACCTCTAAATCTGACCTTAGAAGTCCACCGGTCAGGGCCTAAAAGTTGTGTGCACGTTTCTTTCATTTGACAACTACAATGTGCACCAATTTTTTTTTATCAAGATCGGAAAGGGGCGGGGTTTTTCCTTGTGCGATCTGACATGGATGCACCATTGAGAACTTCCTGGGTACGGAGTAGTCAGAACAGGTCCGAGTGCCTAATCAGCAAAATTCCACATGGGTGTGCTCCAGCGGTACTACCATTCAGACCATGCAGTCAGATAAATTACGAGAATGGTTTGCAACGTCACGGCGTCACACATGCAGAGTCAGCCCGCCGTTACCCCATCCGTTGGTGTGGAGATGGCATAAGGTTGGAAACGGCGGACGCGTAACACACACCCAGGCCGTATAAGATAACCCACGCATGTTGCAGAGTGCAGACGTCGGAGGAAGAACGCTGGTTGGATGCTCAGAGGCAACTAGCGTTGTGATCCTGAGTCAAAAGTCAAACGACTCGGTGGCTTCTTATAAGAACCGTTTAAATTTAGTACGAATTCCCATAGGGAATGTTGTTTATGGGGATCAGCGCACATGCCACGCAACAATTTTTATCTTACTGCGACTGAATTCGAAAACACGCGATTACGCCGTAGAAATTCAGAAAACGTTAAGCAAACATCGCGTGGCGCGTCACCACGTCTTTCAATAACTGTTGCTGCAGTATAGTTGGAATTACAATTAACGTCACGACCGACGATACGTAATATTGGAACATCGTGGATTACCAAAGCCGCTTTCCGTTGATTTGAGGTCATTTCATTCATTTTTCAATTAATGGTATTTTTAAATTAACAGGAAAAGTTACATACACAACAAATAACATAGTTGGATTGGCCGCAAAAGCAAAGCAAAGCAAAAGGTCACTAACGTCTTTGCTCTGGCGGACCAAGTGGGAACCAAACAAAGTGGCCATTGCCCCAAACCGCTTTGAAGTTGGCGCAAAATTTACACTTTTTCTTGGTATAATAAGAAAATCTAAGCAACTTTTAACTTTAGGAAAGTTTGCTTAAACCCCGCGCGGCGTAGGGGCTCAGCCGAACGCGCGGCGTAGGGGGTAAATATTTCCCCCCTCTTATCTTCCGAACCATGGACCGCAGCAGAGCGCAAAGGCGGCGATCGAAAGCTCTCAATGAAACGACGAAATGCATACCAGAAATTTCCAAAATTAGGTCAAATGTCAGGTTACGGTCAGGTCATTAGAAAGTTCCAGTTACTTGAGTCATGGCTCATACTTTCAATAGAATCCTTTGAATTAAGATATCGATGCACATAAAGATCTCACAGATGTAATACATTCTCTTGCATTAAGTAAAAGTGTAATTTGTCATGTAAAAAGGTCAAGGTCAAGGTCAGGTCACAAAAGGTCACTGTCACGAAGAAGGTCAAAAGAAGTATTGCGACAACCATGTTTTTAGGGGTTTATTTTGCACGTAAAAATCGATAAGCAAACAGCCATTCTTTACAACTTGACCTCCATAAAAAGTCAAAATCAGGATCATCTAAGGTCAAAACATGAAAACTGAACTAATATGAATAAACAATGCATGTTTCTAGGCTCCAGTTTGTCTCATAAACACAAAATTACATTTATATATCTGCATCAGTCAAAAAATTCCAAAAAACGTAATTTTGGGAAAAATGACCGGTCATTACCTAGTTAGCTTGGAAAGCAATCAGTCACATGCGAAAATGAAGATATTACTTTATTCCGGGTTGGGTATTAATATTACACTTGATTCTCTTACATTATTCCGTTTTATATACTTGAGAACAAAAAAAGGGGGGAATTTCTAAAAAAAAACAGTTTTTTGGAATTTTGGGGGTCAAAAACCCACAAATTTGGAAATCTCAAATTGCATTTTGTAGAGAATTAAATGGCCTTTCTCTACAGTTTTGCGCTTTGCAATTTGCCTAAGTTATATTTCTACGTATGCACATCAAACAGTATCGTTATTTAACCAAAAATGGCATGACATGACGTCATCAAAACGTCATTATCTCTCCAAGTTCTGAAAAAAATCGAGTTTTTTAGGGAGACGTCAATTGATGCTGTATAAGGTACTGAAACTTTTGAAACGTCCGTTATCTCTTACGGTTTTTCCAAAGTTATTGCGGAAATCCGGAGGGGGGTAATATTTTCTCCTAACGCCGCGCGGTTAAAGCAGGCTAGCCACGCAATAAGCAAACGAATTCGAGGAGTTCCAGAATTTGTGCACCTTTTTTTGGATTCCCCGCCAAAAAAACACCCGTCCACCTCAAAAAACAACCGTTCTGGATCCACCAGTGGTCCCTATGGCCAGGGGCGGATCCAGCCCCTCTGGTTGGGGGGCATTTGTTCCGCAAAAGGGTTACCCCATTTTGTTCTTCCAATGGTTGTGGCTTTTTCAACCTTATATTAGCATTAGAGATTAAAAATGCAATTAAAAAAGGAATACTTTAAAAAAAACGGGAACAAATCGGAAAAAATACTGTTTCGTTTTTTTGGGTAAAAAATCGGGAAATAACTTAAAAACACACAGAACCATTTCCGTAGCATATGCACACGAAGTATTAATAATAAAACGTTTATCTCATACCAACTCGCCAGGCGTCACCGATAATTATTGAGGTGGTCGGCTGAAATGACACACAAAACGTATATTGCGTTTGTCTACGGTGGCATGCCTTTGCAAACATTTTTTAGATGTGTATTTTCCATGTTATAATACGCATTTGGTTTGATGTTAGGTACTTAGGTTGTTTTAGGGGGCCGATGTCCGCGTCATATCGTTCGCGTCCGCCTTTTTCGAACTCGGCAGGCCATGCCTTACTTGTAGCCAGCTTGAAAATCAACCCTCGCCTCAGGGGCCTTGACAGGCCTCCCTGATGTTTTTCTGAAATCACTTTTTACTCAATGGGCGCATCTTGCTTGAAATTTCACTAACTGAGTTGACAACAATTAAACGTAATGCGGCAAAATTTCACTGAAAATCGGTTCAGTCATTTGGAGAAAATGGCCTTTTAGTGACGATTAAAGTTTGGTGAAAGACGGTAACTATAATTGTAAAACGTAGAAAATAGTTTTGCAGCAAATTGCTAACAGAAGGCGACAAAGATCAAATTATCCATTTTAAATTAGAAAAGGCCAAATCCGGATTTCCGAAATTTTGGGTTTCTTATTCCTAAAACTTAAAAAATGGGGGAATCACTAAATAATAAGTTGTGTCAAAGAATTTTGACAAACCAAAAGATAAGTGAGAGAACTAAATATAGGAAATACCACAACCAAATTTAAAAGCAATGACTTGCAATGACTATTTGTGATTGAGTAAAAACTCATGAAGTAATTTTTTATTCACTTTTTTACTTATTTTGAACAGACTCACCCAACAAATGAAATACCACTTTCTGTATTTCTGAGGCAAAAACTGGTCTATAGGGCCAAAGCTTTTTATTTACATTTATCAATTTCTCAATTGGATGTTTTTTTGACGGAAAGGAAAACCGCTATTCTTGACGGAATCGAGTCGAGGTCATCACTTGACCTGGAAGTTCAACAAATGACCTGAAACCCAAAATTACATACGCGTTAGATTCTCTCACATGACCGGCAACATGCTGGTTCTTCCTACGCGTGCTCTATTGATGCTTGGTTTGGAAGTTAACAGGGAATCTGTCAGCCCCGCACCCCCAACCCCCAACCCCGTAAGGCGAAGTGACACGGTAAGGCGAAAGGTTAATAATTGTATGAATGGCCTTGGGACCAGACAATTACCGTCAAGGAGAGCCTCTGCCATACACTTAATGAATTAATTTTACCATTTTCTAATTTTTGTGGTGTAGCAATTGCGAAACTTGTGTGCATGCCGCAAGCGGCGCGAAATTTTCCCATTTTTTGCATTGTGAATAGCTTTATTTTGACTGCCTTCAAAACATTTTAACAAATAAATTGTTACCTATCTTTCCTCGGGTATCAGACTCACCATGTTCTCACCAAGGACCTCACCATGTTTATTAAGCTCACCTCACCAAATACCAAAATAGTACCAAACAGTCTGTTATTGAATAATGTGGGTATTCACTGATATCCTTTCTGGGGGGCAAAAAGGTTTTGCCCCACCTTTTTCGCTTCGGGGCATGGCCGGATTGGCCCCCAGGATCCGCCCTGCGGCTTGAAAAAGTTTATAATTTTTAAAGGGAGTGGCATCCTGTTGGTCAGTAATCACGCTGCCAGGGAGAGCTCTGCCAGACGCTAATGTATTCGCTTTCCTATTTTTCAAAATTTGATAGGCAATTGCCAAAAGTTGTGTCATGCCGCGAAGCGGCGCGAAAATTTCGCAGTTTTTTGAAAACTGTGAAAAGCTGGATTTTTTACTGCTGCAAACGCAATTTTTCAATAATTTTCAAATTTGTCCGACCTTTTGGGGGGCAAATCATAGTCTTAGGTCCCTTTGGGGGCCATGGCCCCGTGGCCCACCCCCCTCCCTGGATCGCCTGGCTTATGGCTATTACTTAGTATACCCATGCATGCTGCCAATGCTGTGCGCAATCTGTGCTAGATTCCAGTCGACCGGAAGCTAGCGACATCTATAAAAAGATGAAATCACGTGATGATGTGTATTATTGATAGATGGCGCAGGCTGTCGAATAGGCAGTGTAGCACTGCCAGGTACTAACCACGATCAACACGACGACCGAGGCCGAAACAAATCCAGTACCCAGACAACATTTAACTTGGCCACTGATCGGGCACAATGGTTTAATCCCATTGTGCCCGATCAGTGCCCAAGTTAATTGTTGGCTGGGTAGGCATGGAGATTAATTTGTTATACCAGCATTCGGTCGGAGAACTTCTGGTGCCTTTTTCCACTCGAGATCAGTCTGGTCAAAGGACGTGGGCTGAAACACGATCGGGTCTGCGTGCGACCAAGCGGCGATATCGGAGTGAGCTGAAATTCCCGACACCATTGCAAATTATATATTACTTGCAAATGATAATGTGTGCATATCGTCATTAATGCTTTCATATTTCAGCATTTGCCAACAATGATTTATCATATATTATCTGGTAGTGGTAGTGCGTCTAAAAAATGTCTGTGATAGTCCATTCCTTTCCTATAAAATATAAAATTGCCTAAGCAAATATATTGAAAATGTGACATCCATGTCGCACTAGTGCAGAAGTAAAACAGCATTACATAAAACACTATCTCTAGAGGTAGAATATCAAAAGAAGTGATGCATTGCTCAGACGAACACATACCATCTCTGAATACATACCATCAATCAATACAATTATAACTTCTATAAAGGTACCCTGCATATTTGGTTTATCAATCGGGCCCTTGTCAATACCGTACTCTTGCCAGACGCCAGTTGAACGTCAAGCGTTATGTGCCATACATTAAGTCTAACAACATCGTCGATAATGCGGAATGCCCCTGTCTGCATGCTCAACCCTTGTGAACGACAAATGCGGCATGATTTAGACCATCCGTCTCTCTTCAGAACTCTGAATGCTTACCGGGCTGAAAATAACCACCGTCACTTCAAACAGACTGAGTAAGGCAAAATACCGTGGTTAACTAGTCGGCGAAATTACGAAGCATTTCAGTCGAATTGAACGTAGAGCTTAATCAACTCAGTTACTGGAGCCCTGGTAATTTTAATGGAAATGTATGTTTGATTTACAGCTTTTGTAGTCTGATATTTACTTCATTTGCATGTTACCGAGAACAGTTTAAACATTCCACCAACGTCGACATCAGCGTTCGAGGTATGTCGAGTAAACCCAGGGCTACCCGTTTAGTTACTTAGTTTACATTTTCATATCTTTGATGGACTGTGAGAAGCATGAGAAGAAGATTTTCCCGGTATTTTCTCGTCAAGTGCGTTTGTCGGTAACTACATATTTGCATGCATGACAAACAGACAAAATGTTGAGGGCATCGCCATCATGACACTTTTCCAAACACCGAGGCACTGAAGAAGGCCTGATATCAATGATTCATGGCCCTAACCTAACATTGATCAAACATAACACATCAACAGATCAGCAAGGAATAGATGCTTGGCCCAATGCCCGACTTATATTCCAGTACACCTGAAACGTTTCTCAACCTTCGCAAGGGCAGTTTCATGGCAACATCACACCTGCCGGGACATTCCGGCTGACGGGCTAGAATTGGTCGCCGACTTCGTCTGAACCAATACGCTCTGCGGTACAACCGTAGGTACGGCGGTGGTCAACCGCTGGCAACGTGGTCTCCGGCCATACAATGGCCTCTAGCAACACCCGCGCACGGACCGAGTGGTACGAGTACAAACGCTCACGGTGCGTCCCGGTCTATCTGCGCGTGCACCAGCTGCGAGGCATAACGTGCTTATTTTTCGAGCTGGCTGCACATCCAACATTGTGCCAGTCTGCCCACTGGACACGGTCAAGTCCGCCTGCATTCTCTGGGCGGGGTCGCCACCGGATCACCGTTTGCGCCGGCCCGAGGGATGCAACTTTGAATTGTCATCCATTAATGTGAACACAAAACGCTCGTCGGATTGTCATTGTTGAAAATACAAGTTCCCAGTTACGCCTGCTGTACTGACTCTAACAGGGGTGCAGGATCCTTTTCAGTTAGGGGAGCTTCAGCCCCCTCCCCCCAACTTGCTTGAGGCCAGAGGCCGTTCCCCCTCAACTATGACAAGGAACTGGTTCGAATACAGGGATAATTGTGTATTTTGTGGGTTTTGATGATACTTGAAGCGTTTTTTCCCAGCCCCCTCCCGCATCTTGTCTGGAGAAGCTAGCCCCTGCCCCCTGGACTCCAATATCCATCTTAGTTCTCAGTTCAGGCTGCTGACTCAAGTACCCTCTCTGAAATAAATACAGACGTTTGGCTCCACTGTCTGTCTCAGTTCCGACTAATTTCCACAGTATCTGTCATAGTTCTTACTTCCTCCTACCATTAGCTCCAGACTCCAGTGTCCGTCTCAGACCTCATCCCCGACTGGTGGCTCCAGCGCTGTCTCAGCAGTGAGTTTCGTCTGCCGGACTGGCGGTTGGGGCGGCTCCAGACCATTACTGCCGCTCGGCGGAGCCATTCAAAGCCAGGCACGAGGAAAATCGATACAGGGACGGTTTCACTGATCTAAGGAGGCTGAAAGAAATCGATAATTACACGTGGGTCAAGGGGCTCCGGGCTCGCTCAGCCCACCGGTATGAGAAAGAGAGAGAGAGAGGATAATTGCATTCACGGAGCGCAGGCACGGGCCATTTTAATGGACGACGTTTTTCATGCAATTGGTGTGCTATTCGTGCCCGATGTTGGATCTTCTCAGCCGGAAGATGGCGTTGTTCGCGGCGGAAATGTGATGCCCTTCTGTCGAGAACAATGACATTGATGTATCGATCTTCTAGTCGAAGAAATGGGTCTTTGTATCTGAAGTCAGCAAGCTCCTGCCTAACGAACGCAATGCTTCATGAAGTGCAGAAACGAAGTTGAGATGGCGATTTCCTATGCAGGAAACACTTAATTAATAATGTGTTTGTGGCGTACCTTCTTAATTATTGACATTGACATTGGTGAGTACCTATAACACCACTTTTGGTGGTGTTCAGCGGTGTCAATTTATGAAAATGATTGGAGGCCTTAATGTTAACTTCATAGATTTTAGCCCTATACTTACCATGCAACGCTATAGGCCCAATGTTAAAATTAGAAATCATTGGGGGGCCGCCCCCCCAATAGTATACAAATCGACATCGGTGGTGGTGTTATACTCATGTGAAAATAAAATACAAATACTGATCATTAATTTTCCATTTCCCTCACTCTCCCCACCTCAACGAAGATACTTCAATGGAAGTCACATTAACATAGAATTGAGTTGGAATGGCCAAGTTGTTGGAATTTCATTGAAATTAGTATTGTGAAGTTAAAACACCCACAGAGGTCTAATCGAAAGTAAATTTGAGTTTGGTTTTGACATCTGCAAAAATAAATTATGCCCCCTAGTTTTGGGGTTTTTAGGGTAGCCTCTTTAAAGCCGATGTCGTCATCCCTTTTATAAACATGTTGATGAAAAGTAGCACTTGGTTTTACATTTGGGCATTAGCCATTAGCCCATACACTAGTCATACATTTGCAGCGTGAAGGTTTTTTTCTATTTCCAAAAATTCCTTCATATCACGTCATCAGCCCAAATACTAAAGCTTAGTTTTTTCAATGATAATTGAGCACTGTTTGGGTGAGAAACAAATGTCAGAATTCGTGTGGCAGCAATTACTTCATATTTTGCACCACAAGCGGCGTACATTGGACAATTTTCAGAGAAGTGAAACATTCCCTTTCAGTGAATGCCTTGAATCGAATACCCGTTCAATTGAAAACCAAAATACGCACATTGCAGCTGAATCAGCATACATTTAGAACATTCTTCTGAGCAGTTTGACCGTTGACGTACCGTCCCGCCCCCATACTTCAACAGATGACACATCACCCAGCGAACATGAACGATGCTCGGCGGATTTATGACGCCTACCGATCGATCATAATCACTGTTGACAGGTCATGCCACCCATTTTCAGCATCAGTGGGAATCACTGGTGTAACGTTAAACACCCATCGTGTGCAGGTAGCGCAGTGGGCACTGGGCATGACGTTTCGCACTGTAGGACTTCAAATGATTCTATGACAGGATCGTAGATAAGCTAGAATAAAAACAATCGAAACGGCCAGTGGATCCACATGGTAGACGTTCACATAGACAACTGAGAGAGAATCGACTTAAAGGGATTATACGGGTTTCCGTCCTGAAAGGAAATGCACTCTTTTGCAGTTGTATGTGCTTAAAACACGT
>VOPJ01002648.1:0-54061 GCA_014673585.1 Semibalanus balanoides
TGCCCAAACAGGTGTACGAAATTTGGCGGCGCTGCGCGCCGCCGTTTCTCCGCTACTACTGAAAAACCTGAGGGGGGGGCGGAAATCAACCCCCCCTGCAGTGCGCGGGTTAAGCACGCGGTCAATGGCAAAACAGTATTGGGTCATGCACTAAAACTGAATTAAGGTGTCGCGTCTTATTAAGGAAACCTTTGATGTGTGAGTTGATAGCTGATGCCATCGTGAGAAGGACAAGTTGAATTGATATGATCATAATATGACAGAAATATATTTTTTTATTCGACTATAAGAAATTAAAAAAATCTGAGCTTACGTGGCTAGCTCATTATCCATATCGTTGATATGATAATGTGCTAGCCATGAAAGCTCGGATTTTCTTATTTTGGTATATTTCAACAATACATATATTTCTGCCAAATTATGATCATCAACTTATGATAAAGGAAACTTCTTTTATGCTTCCCGTGCGGTTTTACAGTACAACAACCACGTTTACACTAAAACTCTTTCAATATCCTGTTCACTATACGGATAACAAAAGCAAGATGACAACGGCGGCTTGTTTAAAGTTTTGTTTTTACGAGCGGATATAGTGTCAACCTGCAACCGATTTTATAATTTACACAATTAACATGCAAAATTTATACCGACCTTTCAACGTCATTCAGTGATATGTGTAATTTGCACAATCAACAAACACAACTTTTCTGCTTTATTCTGAAGCGAATGGAAGATCGATACGTGCTAAGTGCTAACTTATCCAGATAGGTCGAGTTTACAATAATGCTCAAGAGTTTTATGCTTGTACAGTCGGATGATTACAGGGTTTTCTGACACTATATGGCTGGCATACCTACAGCTGGCATACCTACAGCTACAGCTGGCATACCTACTATATGGCCAGTGGCGAAGTCGCAAAATAGGTTTAAGCTCCGAACACAAAGCATTATATCGCTATATCAAGCAGCTTGTTGCCCGATGCCCATGACATAAATTTTAAGTTTTAACGCTTCAAACAAACTATGCCTTGCATTGCTGCTATACAAAATTGATACGTTGCAAGTTACTTCCATCACGCGGGAACTAATGGAAACTGTTTTAGTCCGTCATCCCGTCACTTCTTTCGACAGAAAATAACTCGGAAATTATATCTGCAATCCTTTTAATTTCATTAAGCAGTTAAACAAATCAAAACTTACAGTTCCTTGTTGAAGGTTAACTTGTCTTGCCATGCTATCATGTGACGTGTTCGACTCGTGGCCTACCGCCTCTGCTCACAGAACCTGTGGCGCCACAGCTGTTCTTGGAGACAGAGACAGAGACAGAGACAGAGACAGAGACAGAGACAGAGACAGAGACAGAGACAGAGGAACAGAAGACAGCAAACAGAGGACAGAGACAGTACGACATGAGGCACAGAAGCAGTGAGACCACACGGAGGACAAGATGAGCAAGACAAGAGACAGAGAACAGGATACAGCAGAGACAGAGACAGAGACAGAGACAGAGACAGAGACAGAGACAGAGACAGAGACAGAGACAGAGAGACGGTAAAACCAGCCACGGACCGACAGATTAACCAGCGGACCCCCGTTGCTATGCCTGCCTGCTGTCCACTGAATATATACACGACTATCACTGTTTCCAGACGAATTTAAGTTACATTCACAGTATCTGGGTATCACAGTACCAGTCTGGCGCGGCACGGAACGCTGCACGGCACTCGCGAGCGATCCGCCACTTATATGACAAGCTGGCCGCCTATTAGAAGCGGTTAATGCATTAATGTTTGGCCTGAATGGCTATTGGTTGAGGTCCTCCAGCCAGGTACCTACAAATAGAGACCTCTAGACTATAAACGTTTCCCGGACATGTCGTTAGAGCACGGCTCCAGGTAACACGTTCTTTCCTTACCACTGACCACATACCACTGAACAACAACAAATTGTCCGGGCAAACCCCTGTCTCAGAGGCTCCGACAGTTCAGCTCAACACAAATGACGTCTGAAGTGGCTCATCAGCCGGGACATGTCTCCTCAGATTTATATCTTAAGATGAAATTAGCCAGAAAATAGAGCAGTACGTCGTCATGGAGAGAATTGGAGGAAATATGACATGGCAGGAGTTAGAGGACACGGCAAATGCCAGACTGAGTCTGTCAGTGATAGACTGTGACAGACTGACTGAAGCTGAAACAGACTGACTGAAGCTGAAACAGACTGACTGAAGCTGAAACAGACTGACTGCAGCTGAAACAGACTGACTGCACTTGCGACACGTCTGTCTTCATCTTTGACAGACTGTTTGCGTCTTTGGCAGACTGTCGGCGTCTTTGACAGACTATCCACGTCTGTGACAGGCACCCCACAGCTGTGGCAGCCATGACAGCCATGACAGTCATGACAGTCATGACACCCATGACAGTCATGACAGTCATGACAGTCATGACAGCCATAACCAGCCGCCGTGACAGCCTCTGTGACAGCGGGGACAGATCTGCACCGGCGCCGATTGTGTCTGTCCAGACAGTGGCGTGTCTGGCTGGGTCTGTCCCGACAGTGGCATGTCTGGGAGGGTCTGTCCCGACAGTGGCGTGTCTGGCTGGGTCTGTCCCGACAGTGGCGTGTCTGGGTGAGTCTGTCCAGACAGTGGCGTGTCTGGGTGGGTCTGTCCAGACAGTGGCGTGTCTGGCTGGGTCTGTCCCGGCAGTGGCGTGTCTGGGTGGCTCTGTCCCGACAGTGGCGTGTCTGGTTGAGTCTGTCCCGACAGTGGCGTGTCTTGGTGGGTCTGTCCAGACAGTGGCGTGTCTGGGTGGGTCTGTCCCGGCAGTGGCGTGTCTGGGTGGGTCTGTTCCGAGACCAGTGCGGTCTGGGTGGGTACTGTCCTAGACAGGCGTGACTGGGTGAGTCTGTCCCGACAGTGGCGTGTCTGGGTGGGTCTGTCCCGGCAGTGGCGTGTCTGGGTGTGGTCTGTCCAGACAGTGGCGTGTCTGGGTGGGTCTGTCTAGACAGTGGCGTGTCTGGGTGTGGTCTGTCCCGACAGTGGCGTGTCTGGGTGAGGTCTGTCCAGACAGTGGCGTGTCTGGCTGGGTCTGTCCCGACAGTGGCTGCCGTCCGTCACCACAGCAGACCGGGCCAATCGTCTCATCTCTCGAGCCTCTGCCAAGGCCGGTGACGTCTCCGGCCGGCGCGTGTCACACTCCAGCTGGCACTGAAGCAGCCGGCACCAGCCGGTACCCACGGCAATCGATACTCCATCGGCCACTGTGACGCCGCCTCCGCCGCCGCTATTCATCGCCCGGTGGGTAGGTAATGTACATTGTACAGGCCTTGTCGCCTTGATGTATTGCTCCGAGTGGCAAGGTTCACACGGACAATGACAGGGGGCAGAGCTGGGTACTGGCACGCACGGAAAGGCAATACTGAGACTGCGGTTCAGCTACAGCATTACGGCAAGGTTTGCAAGTTGGGCACGGGGTTATCGTATCCGAAACACGGTTAGGATAACTAGCGGAAAATGTTAAATGTGGTAGCGTTACTTGACGCCTTGCCTTCGTATAAACTGTAAGGCAATCGTTTACATTGGCACAATGCAAAGAACAATGCAGAACAAAAACAAATGAAAGCTTCGTCGCAAATGCATATGCCTATCATTGTCAGCTAGGTGTATCAATGCAGGTAACGAACAATGCTGATGGTAAACAATGGTAAACAACAATAGTGATGGTAAACAATGGTAAACAACAATAGTGATGGTAAACAATGGTCAACAAATGTCGACTTTGGAAAACAAATGGTCGTTGTGGACGGAATAGACCATTTGTGTGAAGCGATGTCAAATGGAGTGGACTTGTGTTTCGACGTTGATTGTGCTGATTGCTATGGACCTACATTGACGTTGTGAGCTGATGTTGACTGATGTGATGTGGACTGATGTTGACTGATGTGATGCGGACTGATGTAATGTTTACATCACACACAGAGATAGAGGCTCTTTAGTCTTTACATAGCAAAATAATCAAGTTGATGGTCACGGGATATGCGCTAACTACGGAACCACCCGCCAAGTCATGACTCACGATCTGTCGACTTGACACGCTCACACGCGGCAAATACTCAGGAAGCTTGGTCTTAATAGACCATTCACCATACTTATCGGGAGGAAGATGACTGAGGTTGTTTTTCTTGGAACCAGCTGGCATGGTGGAAATCTTCCTCCAGCCGCTGCTGACTTTAGCTCTCATTGTCAACGTTTCGCCGTCGCCCCCATCTGCGTTTTATTTAATTAGAGAAAACTAACAGCGCAGCAAAGTTTCCAAACTTTATCGCAATCTGGCTTGCTCCAAAATTAAGCAAAAAGGATGACAGGCAGGATGCAAATTAAATGTGTGTGGTTATGTGCACAGCAGACTGAACAATCGTTATCCAACAAAGCACTAGCCAATTTAGAAGCCTAATCTGTTCTGGAAATAAACGCACCGGGACAGGCAATGCCAGCGCCCGGGCAATAATAAACAGATATCTGTGGAGGAAGAAGTAAGTTTGTATTTGTAGTTCATATGACACGTGACGTCATACAACTCTAGCGGTTGTTCTGGCTCCGCCTGGGGCCTTCTACAGTCTCTGACATTAGGGGCCGCCGCGCCGCGCAGGCGGCTGAGCGGATATTAGCGAGGCGTCGTGATAAGAGACTGCGTGTCAGAGAGTGTTTCAAAAGCCCCGAATGTCATGTCAACAAATCAGCCAATCAGCGATTGGAGACACGATGCCCACTGCTATGCAAAGAGAGAAACACGTATGCCATAGTTTTCAGGCGATTGATATACGTGGTTCTTCTTTTGCACGACATGACTCGTTTCGGCTTCTAGGACTCCGGTAAGCAAATTTGAATAAATTATGGGGTTTCTATGAAGATATGAAAGCTTCTCAAGTCAATTTCCGAGCATGAAGTATAGCTTGGCTATCTCAACTCATACCCCATTGACAAGGGGAACAGTTTCCTTTACCTTTATTGCGAGCGAGTTGCTACATCCTAAACCGAAATAGCATTGCACAGTAAACATATATGATACGTACTAGGTATCATCTGGGGAAAGCTTATCAGGCACGGTAGATAGCTATTACAACTCTACACAGCTTTGTGTATGCCATCCTGAATCAACAACTGGATGTGTACATACACTGGCTGTGATTGCATCATCATGTACAATTATTGCTTGGACATCCTGGCCAATATTAGCTGGTGTGAGCTGATGTGGAATGATGTGGAGTGGCACTGGGTAGCCTTTAGCCGACGACAATCACAAACTGTCGAATGTAATATAGAGCGTGGCTGTTCAGAAGCTGCTGTCATTACACAATACCAATGTCAGCCACTGAGCATCGGCTGAGCTCGCTCGATTAAATTATTATGTAGATGCCCAGTTTAGATGATAATTCGATAACATCGAGTGACCTATTCAGAAAGGAACCTTGCGAAGACTAGCGTGATGGCCCATTTGTAACAGATATCAAGATTAGGTGTCAAAGGGTAACGACCGAAAATAGATTCCGCCGATGCACAATGGGACTAAAAGAACACGACACTATTGCTGTTTGCGTGTTCTATATCCCAGACCTTTATCAGCTATATATGCATATCCTGTATACCACTATATATTTTTGCCTAAGAGCCTATATCTACAATAGCAAGCGCTTCTGCTGTTAATTATTTTCACACACGTTTTACACACGTTAGGTAAGCACGTTTTACGAAGGGATTATCATTATCTTCACAAACCATGATAAATCATTCCGCTTCGTCACTAAGAAGCGCAGCTTCAGTTAAGCTCCGTTTGAGTGACGTGTTCTGTCCATGGAATGCCAGGTAAGCCCTGCCTTTGTTGGAGGATTTATGGTTTGGCTCTTGGCCGCGATTTTGGCATGCACTGTTACAAGTTGGCCCAAGCATAACCGTGGGATTCTGCTGTCAGAAGTCTGCTGTCATAACTCTGCTGTCAGAAGTGACGACAGTCTTACATGACATCCTTGCAGAAAGCTGTTGGCATAGGACGTGAATCGCCTTTTGGTGACGGAGTTGAATTTTCTAGTGAACCTAGACAAGAGACGGGACCGAAGTCTGGCAAAATATGTCTTAGCCCAGCCACACAAAGGCGCGTTTTTCATGCGCTGTGTTGAAAAAAAAAAAATATATACATATATATATATATATATATATTCGTGAACTTGGGAAGCATGTTGTTTTGTAAGCATATTTCGTTAAATTGCACGGCTGCTGTGGCATTGATGTGCGTTCTTCCTGTCTTGCTCGAGTGATCTTACTGGCTGTATAGTATCTTTGGTGTTAGGTTTGTTAAAAAAGTAAAACGCATCGGAACATCATGAAAAAGAAAGATTGCTTAAGAAAAATATCGATATTCGACCGGTTATCGATTTAACTTTTAAAATCGTCGTCAGCGCATTCAACAGGTTACATTGCACATCACCAATAACATATAAAGGTAATCACACAAAACACTTAACTTATCTATATTTAATTATCGTTTAAGTAACCATTTTTCATAATTATTGTCTACGTTTATTCTCTCAAATTCTAGAATTCAAAATTTTATTCCATACAATTTATCACAATCCAAAAATATATCAAAGCCTCCGTGGCTTTCTAACTCGCATCGATCGTCTTTGGAAATTATCAGCACCGAAATTTCATATCGGGTGCTTTTTATCATCCTGTAGACGAGGCCCTCATATAAAAGCTAAGCTTGTCTTTTGATGGTCAGCTGACCGTCAGCACGGGTTTGCTGTTCCTTATGGCGTACGGCTTCCAGATGGCGAGTCTCCTCTTGTCACAGGGCGTAGGTCAATTATGTTGTGTTTATGCACTTAACATCTCTCGCGTCAGCTGGGTTTGTGCTCATGTTCGGTATTGGTTTTTCGGTGCCCTTGTTGTTTATGGATAGGTGAGACGTCAGTCAGCGTTGTTGTTGTTTTTTTGCCAATGTACATGTTTGCCGTGTCAGGAGTTGCGCAGTCTCCTAGTATTTTACACTTATATGGTACACACCATTGGTTTGTTTCAGTGGGAGTTCTTGTCCTCTTGGTGATAGTTGTTGACCATGAACAGTGATGATGTCTTTGTGATTTGTAGTAGATGCGTAGGTTCCAGGTATGTCACATTCTTGTACTGCGTCTGCAGTTTTCGACGCCAATATAGACCTCCAGTGTTCATTTCGTTCCATCTTATATCCAGGCGACATTCTGGTTTGTTGTAGTAAATAACATGAGTGGTTCCAGATGTTTGTGTCTGATTCTCTGCTCATGATATTTATCTACGGTCTTGCTGATTTATGGCGTCAATGAAGCTAATCGGGTAGTGATTTATTGGTTCAGCATCCTGTTTCACACGTTTTCAATCTTGATTCACAAGGGGCCAGCTGAGCAGTGCTTTATAGCTCGGTGCTACGTAAGCCCGTTAAGCGACTCCTTGAGCTGTTGCGACAATCGCTTCTGTTCGTGAAGACACTTTCCAGCAATTCAGTGCGGTTCCCAGCCATTCAGCAGCAGATATATATATAATATTTTTATAATATATAATATATTTATATTATAATAATATATATATTATATATGTATATATATATATATTAATATATTAATATATATATATATATATATATATATATATATATCAGACAAGAGCCAGGAATCAAACAAGATCCAAGATCCAAGATCCATGATCCTGTTGGATCCTGGATCTTGTTCGGGAAATGTAGGTACCATTGGACCCTGTGGATCCAGGATCTCGTTCAGAAAAAAGCATCGTTTAATCTTATGGATCCAGGATCTTTTTAGTTTAAGTGTCGCTGGATCTTGTGGGTCCTGAGCTTTTGTGTGGGAAGTTTTTGGATTTTGCAGACCCTTAATGATGTAGAATGCACCATTAAACCCACTGAGAATACCTTTCAATCATTGCAATTCAAGTGTTAGTTTTGTAATTAGTAAATTTTGGGGATTTTGGTCATTGATTTTGTTGTTGGATCCTGATCTTACAGATATCTTGTGGGTCTTGGATCCTGCAAGACCATTTTGTCGTTCTTCGCACATATTGGAAAGAACTTGTCCAGGATTGCCAATTTGATTTAATTTGATGCACATGTCTGCCTGTGGTGCCAATATCCCACACGAAATGGGTGTTGGTGGCGGGGGGGACTGATGACCAGCCTTGCTACCGTGCTGATTCAGAGAAAATAAATTGCACCGGACCTCGGCGGCTGTAGCTGCCAAGACCAGGACACGCCGCCGCCGCCCCGACCGCCACCGCCACCGCCCTCGTCAACGCCAGCGCCAGCGCCGCCACCGCCACCGCCGAAGCCGCTACTACCGCAGGCTATTGACCCAGACGGAGTCCTGTGGCGCCTCTGCTGACCGCATGAGACGAGGCGAGACGACACACTTCCCCAGGTCCTTTCCGAGAGCCCGACAGTCGTAGGGTGGGGTGGGGGGGGGGGGCTGCTGCTTCTGAGAGTCCCACGAGCGCGCTCCCCAGGCTATATGGGGCACCGGCATCCAGGCACCGGCTTCACCGACAGATAGCGGCTGTTTGTAAGTGATTATTTAGTTGTGAGTAACAATAGCAAGGACGAGCGATATGTTGGCTAATAAGCCGGGCGGGGACATTAATGGCAATGGGACAGTGTTTGCTTTCTTAACACCAGCTGGTGTGTATAGTCTGTCACATGGTAATTTATTTGTCTGAGATAATTTTAGATAAACATTTGGTAGTGATCTGTGGAAAATACGAATCCTGTCCCATTTGATCATGCTTACTTTTACAATTTAATCAGCGGCCCAAATCAACCCTAAGTCCTGTCTTTAGCCTCATACCCATGTCTGGAATGTCCTTTGAATGTTACAGGTCACACCAAGGCGGAGGGGGGGGGCAAGATAATGGGGAAGGGCGAAAGGGAATTAAAAAGCAATAAACAGCAGGGACTCGTGGCGTTACACACGTCATCCCATACAATAACAAAGCTTTGATATACTCGGGCTAAGGCTTACGAACAACGTATACATACTGTCTACACGGAGCTGTTTTGACAGAGAAGCATCAGCTGTTACGCTGCGCAGTGAAGCATCAGCCCTTATCATCAGCGCGTGAAGCTGCCAGAATTGGCGTCAGAGTGATGCTATTGGGAGACAGGGGGCGTGGTCCGGTGAACATGAGTGAGAACAGGGCGTGATCGAGGGCTCTGATCGATCTCTTCACTCACGCCCTATGCCCACTGCCTGTCATCGACTGTGTGACGCTGTCACCGGCTGTGTGACGCTGTCGCTGTGTGACGCTGTCATCGACTGTGTGACGCTGTCACCGGCTGTGTGACGCTGTCACCGGCTGTATGACGCTGTGTGACGCTGTGTGACGCTATGTGACGCTGTCATCGACTGTGTGACGCTGTCACCGGCTGTGTGACGCTGTCACCGACTGTGTGACGCTGTGTGACGCTGTGTGACGCTGTGTGACGCTGTCACCGACTGTGTGACGCTGTCATCGACTGTGTGACGCTGTCATCGACTGTGTGACGCTGTGTGACGCTGTGTGACACTATCACCGGCTGTGTGACGTTGTGTGACGCTGTCACCGGCTGTGTGACGCTGTGTGACGCTGTCACCAGCTGTGTGACGCTGTGTGACGCTTCCACTGGCTGCCACTGTTGCCAGTGGGCACCAATGGTGGTGGTGTTAGTGATTCTGCTGGTACTGGTGGTGACAGCTGTGCCACTGATGTAAACAGCCAGACAGCCTGGCTGAGCGCCGTCAGCGGAACTCGCAGCACCGCGTCAGCTGCCTCAGCTCAGCCACCGTCAGAGCTGTCGCAGCTCGACCAGAGCGACTTCGCTCTGTTTTACCGACTGTCAGAAACAGACAAGCTTACAGCAGCCTATTTACTTGCTTTCAGTTGGTCGGTTGGTCGGCTTTGTAAGTTCCCTTGGCTGACAAGCAGAGTTGGCCCCGGGCTGGCCCTATGGACCATGGGCCGGGCCTGGGCTGGGTCTGGACCGGGCCTCAGCTTAAAGGGACTGTCCCACCTTAAAAAATGTGTCAAATGTACGTCGTTTGTGGTGCAAAATATGAAGTTGAATTGCTGCTTGACCACGATTATTACATTTGTTTCTCACGAATTAGTGCTCAATTTAAATAAAAAATGTTTATTATTTGGGGCTGATTGACGTCATATGAAGGATTTTTGGAAAAAAAGAAAACCTTCACGCTTGTTTATAAGTAGGACTAGTGTAATGGCTAATGTTTATGCCAAAGGTAAAACAAGTCGGAACTGCTTAATCAACATTTAGCAAAGGAGAGACTACGACATCGAGCTCACGGCCACATTCAAATAACATTGGGGGGCTGGCGATGTACAAGATTTTGCAAAATCAAAACTCGAATTCTCTGTGATTCGACCTCAGTGGTTGTTTTAACTTATACCATACATAATTTCAATGCCAAGCACGCGAAATGGCTATCTCAACTCAAATCTTATGTTTAGGTGGGACAGTCCCTTTAAAGGAAAATGCCGGATTCTGGACGGGCCTGGGCTGAGAATGTTGAAGTAATGCGCGCAAGATCAGGTCAGAGCTTAAAACATTTTAAGAGCAGATCACTTCTACAACAACACATTGTTGCTGTGGCTGTTTTTTTTTTGTTGTTAGTATAATTGGTTAATTACTTCAAATTCATAATATACAGGTAAATATGCTAGGATGATGCATGCAAACTTTGTGAAATTAATGATATGCTTAATCTGAACGGGACGGACCAAGCCTGGTCCTCAAATTCATGAATTTTACCGGGCCTGATCCAAGCCTGAGCTTGGTGTTCATGGGCCCGGGCCCGTGACGAGAACTTCTGACAAGTTGTTCAGAAGTCTATATATATATATATATATATATATATAATAATATATATTTATATATACAATCTGCACCTGCAGCTGCGAGTCCCATCTGCCGGTCCGTAGTCGCCCGGGACCAGCCTCTACCCTCCACGTTCCCGCACCACGCGCAACGGCCACCGACGACGCGGAAGTGGTGGGTTCTGTCGCCTCCTCTTTCCGGCTCATTTGGCCATCTCTATCCGGGTTCGGTATCGGCGAGTGAGCCGCGTAACGATCCATGAATGCCGCTGACGCATCGGCAGACGGCGGGTGTCATATGGTGGCCGAGTGGGTGTCGCTTGGTATGGAAGACGCATGCAGGGATTCCTGGTACGGTGGGAGATATGGAGAGATTTCTGAGGTGGGAGGCGAGCGCAAATTTCCGGATGTAGTCCCCTTCCCCTGGCTGACGTCACAACCGTACAAGTCACATACACGTATGTGGCAACGTGTAGCACATGCTTCCGTCTCCTCACAACAGCAGTCTCTGTACAGCAGTCTCTTCACTCTTCCACTCCAATTTCCGTTAGAGAAGCATCCACATAACCCAGCAGAATCTGTCAGAACTTCTCCCACTTGACCACCCAGCTGAGTCCTTGTTTCCTTACGGCATCCGACACAAAGCGGAGTAACTCCGCCACTGTTCCAGACAACACCTAGTCCGGTGGTCTGGTCCGGCCTAGCCCGGTGGAAGTGCACTGCGTTCTGGGAGGTCTCTCGTGCCGTCAGCGTCGTATCGGCGCCGTCAGGCCCCGCCGACGGACGCGTTCCGAGGATAACCTGGCTGGCTCGGCAGCGGACAGATAACGTCGACAAATAGCTGGCCAGCGCGTCGGTAACGACAGCTTTGTTTTGCGTCGGTGGCGTCGGTGGACGGCTGACGCCGGCGGCGTTCCCGTCCGACAAGCGGAGCAAGCTCGACAAGTCAGCCGTGTGACGAGCAGACATCGGTACAGACACCAACGTCCAACATTCCCCTCCGTGGAATTTCCTATCCAGTTGGCTCCAACAAAGTTTGCAATATTCAAAGGCATTGTTGCGTGAACATGGCCACTTCCAGTTAAAGCCGACCAATAAAAGATTTGGCCTGATCAGCTTGTTTTCAAGGAGCTCAAGCCGTGCTGGCACCGGCACCAACACCAACACCAAAAGGTAAATTGCAATCAGCAGCAGCATCTGCCGCCTCCGGAAAGCCAATGAAATAGGTTTCACTGGCTGGATTTTTTAGAACTGGCTTTCTTTTAAGCATTATTCTGAACAATCACGCGCGATTTAAGATCAGCCAGCAGAAGGCGACGTATAGTGGGCAGACGGGACTGACTGGCCGTTACAAATTGTTATCCGCCTCACTCGGCCATAAAAGCCCGGTTAGGAAACGGTCTGCAGCTGAAAAGAAGTGGCGAGGATGGTCTTTGGTAAAAAGAAGCCTACCATGATTAAAAATAACAAAACGGCATTATCCCTATGTAAACATGTGACCTCAGACCCTATGTGACCTCGGACATTGAGAAGAAAAGTGTGTCTTCAAGTTGGTATAACGAGCCTGACGAGTGTGAAAAGTTTGCATACAAAGTGCGTCCAGAATTTGACGAAATATCGTTTGAGTTCGGCTACCAACGCAGCGCTGCCGCGCTGGCGACATATTTCTGGATAGCAGGCTCGCAAGACTGATCTAAGCAAAACAGAGATGAGAAAACACAAAACAAAGAGTATGTAAAACAGGCTCAGGCAGCATTCTTAACCACACTTGGTTTGCGCTTGGATACCACCGGATTCGGACACCTTTTTCTCTGGCAACAGGCAGACCTGTACCTTATGTCAGCACTCAGCACCTCCGCCAAACCTGTGTCGATAGTTATCACTGTCAGTGCCATCGCATTGCAGCACTGGGCAGCGGCATGGAAGAGCCAACGGGAAAGTCTGTAAAACTGTGAAGAAGGGAGAAACACTTGCAGTAAGCTTGTTTAGACATAATTCAACTTATAAAGGAATAATATAGTTGATTTTCAAAAGAAAACACAAATGTATTGCCATGTCTGAGGTCCCTTCTTCATTTTAGAAAAGAAATAGAAAAAAAAAGAAGAAAGAAAAAGAATAGAAAGAAATACAAAAATATGTGAGAGACGTAATAAAATATTAAAAATGGATCTTAATTTTTTATTATTTATGCCATTCAGTGACATCAAAGCTTATGTTAGAAACATGAAATACGAGTAACTGAATTAATATTTTAACTTTCCAGGCAGTATCTCATGGCCTCAGCCCATTGCTAAGTACGGACATGCTCAACAGCGCTGCTAAAACATGCATCGGCGAGTGCATGACCTTATCAGAGACGGAAGATCATGCATTTTGGCGCGTGCATCGTCACACGCTTCAAACTAAGCCAGCACATGACTCCGGCCTTAGAAGCACTTGGTTCGTTGAGAGTAGCCGGGATGGTGAAGGAGCGCGACGCCGCTGTGATGCACACGCTTATCTCGGCAACGGAGGACCTACTAACGTTAGCTAGCCTAGTTCGGCGGCGCTCTGAGGTGACATCTCCAGTGACCCGGGCGTCACAAGAAGGTGAGCTGCAGGTGTGGTCTTGTATTTGTATTTGTATTTACTCTCCGGCACAATCCCAACATAACCATGCACTTACGTGGTAAGTACAACTATTGGCTATTACTGTACGGGTGTCATGCATTGAAACAAGTTGGGATAGAGAAACACACATTCGAGCGCAATCGTACGTAACTACATCACACACGAATACACAGGCCAACTCAATTCACTCTCACCAGTCACCATCGCCGCCACCACGAATATTGCAGACCAAATGCGGCTTAATGTCCGCACCAGCTGGTACACCCCCTCTTCACGTGGTACGCAAAACATGCTCGGTTCAGCGCCCTCACAATGTGGTGGCACGGAGATGTAATCTGCCGGTGCACGATATACAAAACTGCCCGCTTGCCACTGTTGTGTAGCACCGGTGGCGGCGGATGTCGGTGGACTGACGAGTGTTTCCGCTAAACCAGTCGTGATTAATGTTTGAAATTGAGACAGTCTGCAAGTAGAAGTGGTTGTCCTGTTGGATATTTTGTGAAAGTAAAGTTACGTTGTGGATAGTAAATTAAACTGTTTGACGTTGAGCTCAGGATTTTTTTCACCACGTAGAGATGTGGTCAAAACTCCTGCGGCCCTGATATGACTCTCGCCACAGAAATTTTTGTATTGACCTGCACTTGTTTCATGTTTGGTGGTTTTGAGCTGCCGTAAATACCGAAATACAGTATCGTACTGTTGATATATACCAGGCTCTGCACTACCGTGTCAAATGAGCTCGATGGGAGACTATGTCTGATGTGGGACAGGGCCACAAGCACCCGTTGCAGCGAGTTTTTAAGTATGGTAATGTGCGCGAGAGAGAGGTGAGGTGAACCGGTCAAAGGTCACTCCTATTGCGAGCCGTGCTGCTTGCTCCTCAATGGTGCTGTCTCCAACGCGGATAGAAACGGGCGGCATGTGTCCAAACATCTGTTTGAGTACCAAGGACAGAACTGGGGTTTTACCAGCATTAAGTTTCAGGGCATGTGTCCAAACCATTGGCACATAGTAGAGACCGCTCGCTCCATTTTTTGGCTACTATTTCAGGAAGGTCAATTTTCTGCCGGATACAATATCTGCGTGTCATCTGCGTACCTGAATAATGTGCACTTGTGGCTCACATGGAGGCTAACGTCAATTTGAAAAAATCATGACAGTAAAAGGCCCGAGAGCACTGCACTGCTAACACTCCAAAATGGATTTTTCAGCGGCCGTGATATGTTAATGGACCACGACGTTTACAGTTAAAGACACCTTGCTTATGATTGCGGAGAATAGTCCTCGAATCCATGTTGGGGGTCCACACCGTGAAGGGCTAGCCTTTTCGAGGCTTATCGTGATTTATCAACATCAAAAAGCATTTCGAACAATATCTAATAGAACAGCAGTGCAATTTCCCCCCTGTCCAATACTCTCAACAATAGTCAGTCACGGTGGTCAGTGCCTGTTTCAGTTGAGTGTTGTCTGCGAATCCGTGTTGGTGATTCTGAGAAGAGATGGCGGTCTCGAAAAACTAAATAACGCTGCCTCATGAAACAACCGTTCGGCTATCTTTGCAATACCCGGTACTATTTATCGGTCTGGAAGTTCGCAGGTTCAGATAACGATCCTGTCGTATTTGTAAATGGGTTTAACAAGAGACATTTTCCCATGAGTCGGAACTATACCGGTGTTGAGACTTGTGTTCACTACGGCTAGAATGACGTGCCAGAGTACCGAAAGCAGTTTCTTGATGAAACTACCAGAGGCAGCCCGTCCAGATCGCCACAAGTGTTTGATTGCTCATACTCACACAACGCGTATAGGCTTTCGGGAGACACTGACTTGCACTCTAAACTGGTTCAGAACATACACGGGGTAAAAGTGACGGCAGATCCGGGGTCGTTGTCCCCGCTCTGGCTGTCATCACAGAGGCAGCTGTCTGACTTCCAGAGTGCGCACGGAAGCAGCTCGGAGAGCTATCGAATGCCGTGCGGTGTCTGCCTGGAGCCGTCTGCCTGTCGACATCCGGCCTTCGCAGTCCAGCATGTCCTGCCGTATCACAGTCCACGAGTGGCTGCGACAGATGGAGTGACGATAGACAGACGCCTCTTTGTGCATTGATGCTAGGGTTTTATTGTTGTTTATTTCTATCATGCTGTTACGAGCGAGTGAGAAGCGCTCGCTCCTTCTTCCGAGTTATATGACACAAAATATCAGTATAAGCGGCCGTCCCCACCCGTGGAGACGCTTTTGAGAAGCTCATATCTCTATGTAACGGCACGTCCGATTGATAAGCGGGCTTCTTTGCTGAGCAGCCCCATCCAACCTTCTCTGTTTGAGACCAAAGCCAACTCNATATTGCTGACAAGTTCAGATGCTGAGACTGAGTCACAGTACAAGGTGTCCTTTGTTCGTACTGGTGGTCGACCGTTAACATACTAGTCTGGTTCTGGTGAATCTCGTCCGGGAGTCGAATGCAGCAAAAGAGTCCATTTTGATAGCAGTGGAAAGTTACGTGGCCAACGGTGGACTCATTTCGGATACCATTCAACTGTTGGGTCTGTTGTGTCGTTTTCACGCTGTGTCTAGAATTCATTGATCTGGTCTGTTTCATATGCATTTGTATATTTTGCGCCTAGTCATAGTTCTCTGAGATTTCATCAGGGTGTATCTTCTTCTTTTTATGACATATATTTGCTTACCCTGCGTGTACTTGGCAGTATGGTGGGTTTGCTGGTTTGCTGGCTTTCGGTTTTGCTGATTTTTTTGCTGGTTTACTGATTGATCGCTTGTCATGATATGTTTTGCAGAGTGTTTACTTATACCTTATGGTTCTTAACACCTATGACACTTTTGCGGTATGCTGATTGCTTTGGATGACATGCAGATCGGATAATTACTCATCTTCTCGAGTATGTTCAGAGGAGGCGTTTTTTATCTCGTTGGACAACACTTCTTTCGGTATATGCTTGTTGTGTGTTTCATGTTTTTCAAGGAGTTGACTTTCCGAAATGTGTCAAATATCTTTCCGTGCGACATTGTAGTGAAACATGAGCGTGATCTGGTGAGATATTTTGACAATATCAGAACAGCGTACATGTTTTTACAACCTAAAGTTTCACATGTGTTTATAAGTTTTTCTGAGTTGTCGAAGCCATGAGGGAAACTCAGGTTCATCATTCGAGATGATAATGATTCTAGAAAGTTGTAACACCTTTGCTCGTCTTTGGAATGTATTGCGGACATGAATACGCTCTATCAGACGCTCTGCGGGTTGCTTGTGGTAGCCTTTCCAACAAGAAGGAGGCGTCATTTGGCCTCCACCGTCGCTGGCATCAGGACATCGTTTGCGGGACATATATACACCAGTATGTCATGCGTTTCAAACCGATTTCTAGTGGCGATTTAGTACGGGGTGCTGCGAATGCAGCTGTTCCGTCCAAGCTGAGGGTTGGTGTGTTTTCCTATTGATATAGGCCTGCTGCTAAATAATGTTAAATCACGTGAAATTTAAAACACAATTTGCATTGAGCTCAAACTCGTCAGTCCTCTTAATATTTGTATAATTTAACGCAAATTTACAGCAGCGCAAGTTACAACCTCTCGTGGCAACACCCGCACAACTACTCTCCCGTCTCTCCAGTCTCCACACAGCAACGTCTCGCTCCCCCAGTGAACCCCTAGTCGTGTCCGGATGGCGAACAATATAGCTCGGGCCAGCGGGCCGACTCTGCCTCACCTGAGACAGAGCCCAGAGGGGCGCTGGGGACCGGCGTCCCTCTGCCCGCACATCCTTCCCCGTCCCATGCCCGTACATCCCTCCCCGGCGTCCCTCTGCCCGCACATCCCTCCCCGTCCCATCCCTCCCCGGCGTCCCTCTGCCCGTCCCATACACATCCCTCCCCGTCCCATCCCTCCCCGGCGTCCCTCTGCCCGTACTATACAAACATCACCATCACATCACCAACACATCACCAACATCACCGGTAGCCGGGCCACTGGCGAGACAGACCGACAGAGACAACGGAGATGACGGTCACCGGGCTTACCTATTGTGCACACGATAACACAGCAGTTTCTTCTCTGTTGTAGCAATGTATCTTGGCATTCTGCCACAAATACCCCAATAGATATTCAGTAAACGATGGACCACAAGGTTCTTTTATCATAATATGTTGTATTACTACTACATAAAGACTCTTACATGCAACTCATTTTGTGAAGTGATTTATGTATAGCAGCTAAGCAAACCATTATTGCCGATTCCCCGTCACCATTGTCTGTACATGTATATCGATAGCGTGCATGTGCCACGGCAGCTCACCACATATATCATCATATTTAGAGTCGTCAGTGGCTTTGGTAACTTCTAGAGCCACTGCCCCAACTTCTAGAGCCACTGCCCCAACTTCTGGAGCCACTGCCCCGTGCCGTGAGGGCTCTCCACTGTGAGTTTCTCCAGAGAAGTCAGGGGACGCAGCAGCGCCTCCAGCTGTTCGTCACTGCAGCCAACCGGCAGAGTTTCATCCTTGAGCTGCTTGGCCAGTTTGCCGAGCAGCCGCGTGTCGATGTCGAACCCCCGCAGGTCGAATCTTCGTCAGGTTTTGACATGTGTTGGCTGAAACAGTAGAGCCGACGTCAGTGTCACCACAGCTCTATGTATTGTCCAGATCACGGACGCAGGGTATTCGATGCTCGCAGTGTCGAGACTCGGAACCTCAAAGATATTATATACGGCGCCAGAGACAGCCGAAACGCGTTTCCAGGTGCACCGCACGCAAGCACCATTGTCATTAAACTGTGAGTGACAGTAATCTGTTTTGTGGTGTTGGTGTCATTACGGTCGTCTCCATATTGTTTGTCTATCACATTCTGATCCGTACTGTCGCTGATTTCCCTGCATCACCAAGTTCTTCTTCAGCAACACTGTCGGTTGGCTTGTTGTCACACCACTGTGTTACATCTGTACGAAACACACTCGCTTTCCACTGCACAGGTTATTGGGAAGGTCTTATTTGGCTGACACGAGTCATATTTGCTGCACCACTCGGTCCTCTAACAGTCAGACTGCATCTCTGTGGTGGACTGGCCGCCATTTTGAATCTCTAACGTGGACAGGCAACCATTTTGCATCTCTGACATGATTGGGCCTGCATCTCTGACGTGGATGAGTCAGCATTCAGCATTGCTGACGTGGATCGCCCACATTTTACATCTCTGACGCGGATAAAACAGCGTTTTGCATCGTCTTTGATCTCACCGATCCAGATTCCTGGTGGTGGATAGATTGCTCCCTGTTTCACCTCGATGCACATGTATGTTATATTTCGATGGTAAAATCATGGTTCATAATAAATCACTGCCAAATCAGTATCTTATTCCGCATTTGTCTTAACCCAAGAACTTGTGTTGCTCCTCCCTCTGATCGTTTCTCTCTATGTCCAGTCCAAATATCTTGCGCTGCCTCCCCTCCCTTCTTACCATCCATGTTGGTGTCTTGGAATCAGCTCCACCCGATGAGTCACGATGACCGTTGAGCGAACCAACCGTGATGGCCAATGGTCGATAGGTGACACACCCCTGGTGTGGGCTAGCCAGGAGATGAACTGGTCAGGACTGGAGGTGACCTGGCCAGGAGGTGACCTGGACAGACCAGGAGATGACCTAAGCTAGCCAGTTGGTGATCTGGGCTGGCCAGGTGGTGATCTGGGCTGGCCAGGAGGTTCTCTGGGCTGACCAGGAGGTGATCTGGGATAGCCAGTAGGTAATCTGGGCTTGCCAGGAGGTGACCTGGGATGACCAGGAGGTGACGTGTGCTGGTCAGGAGGTGGCCTGAGCTGGCCAGGAGGTGACGCGGGCTGGTCAGGAGGTGACGTGGGCTGACCAGGAGGTGAGCAGGTCTTATACCGTCGCGCCGGACTGCCTGGGCACGCGGGATATTGATCTCGTTCGTTAGCTGGTGGGCACACCATAGTCGGTTCAAAAGTCAATTGAATCATCCCACTTATATTCCATTGCGGCTGTACAAGCATGGTGAATTTTTGTCTCGGTTCAGCTGCTTTCTTGAGCGGTTTGAAGAGCTGCTTCGTTCGACGAATTCTGATGACCGTCAACTCTGGTCAGAGAGGTACTTCATTCAGCCAACTCATCTGTTTCTCAAACTCTATCATTTGCTTCATGAATGTGCGCAAAGCTGTTGCGTGGTACTGCTCTGACATTTTCTGCGGCTGGCTCAAACAGCCGTCGCCATGTTTGAGCTGATGTGCACGTGTTTCATATGAGTGGCACTGTCGTCTCATAGGAGTTTCATCTGAGTGGCACGTGTTTCATCTGAGTGACACGTGTTTCATCTGAGTGTCAGGAGTGACAGATGTTCAGGGGAGACAGATGTCGGACAGGTGTCGACGGCACTGTCGAGACGGATTTGTCCTCGATATTCTATAGCGTGTGATGCTTGTCTGTTCTGTGCTTTGTGCTATTGTGTGCACTGGGACTTTTCTTTATCTGTGAAGCTTATTTTTAGATAATGTATGTTTAATATAATGCGAGTATATTGTTTACTTAAAAACAATATTAAGGTAAATGTGCTGTTTCTCTAGTTATTATGTTCCAGCATGATATACAATAATAAAATGCAGTATGCCATGCATCTAGTTGTTACTAGTCAAGTTGCAGTATGCATGTGTTTGTACAATTGTTTTAAAATATGTTGTTTCTGATCTCATTGAGATATTGAACATGATAGGTTTCATGGCATAGAACTGCTAAATTTGACAATATGAGAGCTATAATCACATAACTTACTAGTAGTTATCTAGTACCTAGAAAATACTGATGAGTGTTACTAGGGTCACATGGTGACACTAAGGAAGAACATACGAACTTTATATTGATAATGTTTTACATCAGCTAGCAATGTAGTTTAACATATATTTTGCAACCTCATGATCTATGTATGGTCAATATAACACAGCGTGTGAATATGCTTATTGTTTTAATGAGCAATATTACATAAGTATTCATGGATAACAGTTTAAAGCTTTGAATTGGGTTCAAGAACCACAATCTACTACCCCTACCGGTGCCGTGAGGGCTCTCCACTGTGAGTTTCTCCAGAGAAGTCAGGGGACGCAGCAGCGCCTCCAGCTGTTCGTCACTGCAGCCAACCGGCAGAGTTACATCCTTGAGCTGCTCTCTGTTCTGCTTGGCCAGTTTGCCGAGCATCCGCGTGTCGATGTCGAACCCCCTTAGGTCAATCTTCCTCAGGTTTTGACATGTGTTGGCTGAAACAGTACAGCGTCGTTAGTGTCACCACAGCTCTATGCATTGTGATCACACGTCACTAAGTTAGCAATAAGAGTCAGAACCCTCCTACAAGACATCTGCCGTCCTCTCCGCAGTCTACGTCTCGAACACAGGGTATCGGCACTCGCAACACCGGAGTCAGAACTATTATAGACTATTACTCAGACACAGATCTTGGTTCCTATGGGCGGAGCTTCACAGTCCATAGCCTCCCACGAGGCATCTGCCTGCTACCTTGCCCGCAGTCAAGGTCACGGACGCAGGGTATCAGTTTTCGCAGCACCGGGATCCTGATCCTGACACGGTCTTGGTTCCTATAGGCGGAGATTCACAGTCCATAGCCTCCCACGAGGCATCTGCCTGCTACCGTTGCCCGCAGTCAAGGTCACGGACGCAGGGTATCAGTACTTTCGCAAACACCGGGATCCTGATCCTGACACGGTCTTGGTTCCTATGGGCGGAGCTTCACAGTCCATAGCCTCCCACGAGGCATCTGCCTGCTACCGTGCCCGCAGTCCAGGTCACGGACGCAGGGTATCAGTACTCGAAACACCGGGATCCTGATCCTGACACGGTCTTGGTTCCTATGGGCGGAGATTCACAGTCCATAGCCTCCCACGAGGCATCTGCCTGCTACCGTGCCCGCAGTCCAGGTCACGGACGCAGGGTATCAGTTTTCGCAGCGCCGTGATCCTGAGTATGACATATACATAGCCTCCAATAAACAAGCAACATTCAAGTGATACGAATTTCCCACTGAATGTGCTTGCTACAGTTAAATATAGTATGTGCAACTTCGTAGATGACGCAGACGCGGCAGCCTACGTGTCGAGACGCCTTCTCGTGCGTCCTGAGCGCTCTGGTGTGGGCTGTGTGTAAGGGCTGCTCTAAATTGATCGTGGCTTCCAGTCCGTGGCATTTCGGTCCGGGGAATAATACTGCTAGGGCCTGGGCGCAAGTATTTGTAAGGTGTAAGAACGGGATAAAGGCAGTACACAATTAAAGAGTGTGAAGATGACAGCAATTTACCAGCCGAAGGAAATGTGCCCTCAACGCTACATAGATGTAGGCAAACTACAGGCGCATATTGGGATATCCGGCTTAAGCATGCCGTCAAGGTACGCAACACTATTGCAGTTCAACAGCATGGAATAAGGAGGACGCAATCAATGCTAGGCGGGCTGTCCTAGACAGATTGTAGGAGAGCTCTATTACGTGACCGCCATGGTACTAGATGGGAATTGGGAGTGATATAACTCGTAAATTACAGACGACAAGGAGACTCTCATCAATTTCAAAAAAGCCAGGAGTAATATAGTGAAAGGTTGAGCAGCCTGTGCTGAATTACTGTGTCGGTGATGACGCACTTCTCTGCTTTCGGCGGACACCACACATGTCAAACCACTGCACTAGTTCACAGTATGTGTTGCGGACGCGAAACCCCGCGATGAAAGAGCCGACCGTACCGCAAGGAGACTGAGAGAGAACAGATCTGGCCGTACAACGCGGGCGTTGGATGAGAACAGAGAGCGGGATATGTTAACAGCGGTTTAAATACGGCAAGGAGACGGGGTCACACGACGGGTCAGCAGGAGAGACTAAGCAAACGGTACTATAGGCAAACGGGACGAGTTGAGAAACAGACGAACTACGCGTGATAGCGCGACGCAGCGCGCCGTGTGGACATGTGGCCCGGCTAGGCGCGGCGCGGCGCGGCGCACTGTGTCAACATGGGTGGGCCGTTCGCCGCGCGCGCTGCTGGCGACGCTCCAGTAAACAATGGCGCCCGGCTGGATGTTTTCCAAACACCGGACCTGGCCACGCTCACGCAGGATGACCACGGGAAAATGTATCGTCTCACCGCGATGGTCTGGGGCAGTGAACAGTGAACAGTGGCTATATACAAACAGTGAACAGTGGCTATATACAGTGAGCGGACGTTGAAAATGAACGATATATAATTATTCAGTCGAACTTCATTAATAGTAAGATAGGCTGGCAGGAGCATAATTTAATATAGAGCAGATGTTGCATGTGGGAACAAACAACACAAATTTTACCAGATGAAGAAGATATTTCACAATATTATAAATGGACGAAAATCACAGTGATATCGCGAACCTGGCGAATCAAATGGCGCAGCGTGTGACCATTCATCTCAATGACGGCTGACATGTCCATTCTGTACGTTCGAAATCCTCTCTCTTTTTAAGTTTTAAATCAGGTCAACCTTCATCGTCTCTACAGGACTTTTCGGGGGCCTGGCTGTATACAATTCAGAGTGAAGGGTAGAGACAAATATTAAAGTATTTCAACAAGATCTGTATTGTGGGATAATTCTGCCAGATTAGCATTATCATCTGATAAAAATACAGATCCAGTTGACTTTGAAATACAACTGTATCTTCCCTTTTTAGTTACTTAAACTTATCTTATTTCACTTCTGTGTACATGAAGAACTTATACAATGGAAGATGTGGTACCTACCTGGGAGGTACTACATGTTTTCTAATAATAAATCCTTGATGTACACAGAAATTAAATGATAAAAGTTTTAGAAACTAAAAAAGGGGAGATACATAATAGACCGACTGTGCGTTGCATGCGTTATGTACTTTGACAAATGTATCGGGGTGTGTAATTTGTCCAATCTGAACCCGTTACGTATGCCGTGACATGGGTCGATGACCCCGTGGTTGAAGACGATATATATATATATAATATATATATATTATATATAATAATATATATATATATATATATATATTGGCCAGGACGCGTAGGACTCGCGTAGCCTTCTGCGGCTGACACTGCCCTCCCGTCGCCCACCACTCGGCTAAAGACTGCAGTCCCCGCGCAGCACCGGTCAGAAGCACACACCAACTCCTAGCTTCGCAGCGGCCGCTGGAGCAATGGTGATCGCTGATGCAGCAACATAACTGTCAGTTGTCACTCAAACGCCCCATCACCAGAGTCGGTGGTAATGTCAGCAGGCTCGGCAGCGGCAGGGAAGTCGGTAGAGTTTTTGACGTTCGTCAGGTCAGCGTCAACTGAGACAGGAAGGTCATAGCGATCCAGATCATGCCGTGATCCTGCGGTGCGGCGCTGTTCCTGTGAGAGTCGAGACAGAACATCTTGAGACATGTTGACGAACAGCTTATATACAGCCAGAAAAGGGGTCGTGAGGTCTCTGACGGTCATCCGGACGGTCAGCGGCATCCGGACGGTCGGTGGTTTACGGACGCTCATGACGGCAGCGGGACTGCCTCTCGTGCTACTGATGTCCTGCCCTCGACGTGTTCAGCTGGTGAAGGCTCTGGTGTGACGTTCCGGAACCGGTTGGAGGTTATTACACACTGCCTGTGGATGCCACGGAGAGTGGCAGAATGTGTCGCAGGATAGTTGAGTGGCCTTCTAGGCAGCACCGTTGTACTGAAGTCGCCTGCCGTGTATTGAAACCGAGTGTCGGATACAGTGATGACGTGAATAGGCAAAGTATTGGGCTTCAGCTGGCTGACATCACGGTCTTTGCAGCAGAACCGAAACATGTTCATATACTCATGTCTGAGTTTAGGACAGAGCAGTGCCAGGCACTATCCGTCTGTTGTCATGCTTAACAGCCTCATCGGCAGCGGTGACCTTATGGGCGAGACGCCATCTCGCGATACCTAGTGACTGGACGATATTGATGACAGCGTTTGGAAAAGTGAATATGCAACTCATCAGTGAGAGAGCGACAATGGCCCAATAGCCTGCGTGCTGCAGCAGCGGCTGGAGTATCTGGCCAGTGATACCTGATTGCTGCTAACTGATCCTTTCCCCTGATCAATTCCGACAACAACGTCAACCACGATGATGCCATAATTGACTGCATTAACAATTATGCAAAACAGTGCACCGTATGGGTTAAAACCTGAACTTAAACGTGACCACCGTCAGGTGGCTGCACATCTCTTCAGGCGTCCCAACGCCTGAGTCCTGAGTCTGAGTCCATCTGAGCGCAACGCCGAACGGCGGTGAAGACCCAGGAGGCGGCCAGCATCTGCCGCAGCCATCCGAACAGCAGGTACACGACAGCAAAGACCCAGGAGGTGGCCAACATCAGCCGGCACCGTCCGAACAGCAGGTACACGGCAGCAAAGACCCAGGAGGTGGCCAACATCAGCCGGCGCTAACCATCCGTCAATATTACTAAGTATCTCAGACCGTGGATGGCGTTGATGTAACGCTCCAGGCTGGGGTAGAAGAAGCAGACGGCCGTGCTGGCGCCCACGGCAGAGCGCAGGTGTACGCCGATGGCGCACACCCAGCTGGCGATTGGGACCTCCAGCAGCTTCAGCGTGCCCAGGGGCACGGAGATGATGCCGCACAGCATCTCTGCAAGAGACATACTGGCCTCACTGAGAGACGCTCAAAACACAGTAGAGTTATATAAGACCTGAAGGAGCTAACCCTGCCTTGGTAGAGAGCTACATGTTTGGAGACGGTTAAACAACATTGAATGAGCTGCCACTACGTGTTATGCCCTGACACATATCGCATGGTCATATTCAGACCCTCCTGGGCGAGTTTCAATCTTTGAAAACGCTTGTTTTGGACGCGCCCTTCTGCGTGTTTAATATACAATATTTGAGCGGTACATGATCACTCTCCAAAATGAACAAACGACCATGAATCCAGTGACCAAATGCCCAAATACATGCAACAATGCTTCAAGTTTTTTGATGACGCTATAGTTTGCTTTGGCTGAGATAAAAATCGGGACATAGGAGATAGGCCGCCCTTCTCCGTCTATCTCCTGACTGATCCAACCTCCAACATCCTCTGCTCTTGCGTCAGTCCAACCTCCAACATCCTCTGCTCTTGCGTCAGTAGCCGCAACGATTTGAGGAGCAGAATGGTGAAACTGTTAAAATGTTAACTGTTAACATATTAGCACTTGTCATAGCTTCCTTCAGTTTGGTAAAAGCTTGCTCACACTCATTTGTTCACTAAAACCTCGTCCCTTTTCGAATAAGTATTGTTACACTGGGTTCTATGCCTGTTAAACACGCTTGGTCTCTTAAGGTCTGGCTATATTATACTTGCGCTCACCAAACCACCATTCACCCCGGGGCACCGGCACGGCAGGGTAGCAGGGCGCGCCAGGAAGAGCTGCTATTGCACCCCAACCACCCCAACGGTGCGCGGTGTACCCATCCTAACTACGAAAGGCACTGCCGTGAAAAGGAATGCTTCCTCTGGCCACAGAAGAAGCAGTGGGAGTGCAACTCCCGGGGAGTGGCCCCGGGCTAGCTGCGGCAGTACAAGGAAGCTCCTTCGGGCGCAGAGAAGCGACAGGAAAAATTGCAGCAGTCACAAGGAAGGCTCACTTCTGGCCACAAAGAGAGATGGAGATCAGTGGGCGGCAGTTTAGCACGGTGACCTTACCTCGGTTTCGGCCGGGAGCTGGGACCCGATGCCCTATCCATCTCGCATGACCCAGACATTTGGCTCTGCCGCACCAGCTCGGCGCCCCTGATTGGCGCGAGATCACGTGACCCGTCGCAAGCGGGTGAAACAAAACGACAACTCAATAATAACATAATCCAGCAACGCGGAATGGGACCCGCCGACCATCGATTCACGCTTATCACTCCTAAGACGCACCTTCGGCCAACCGGAATCACTGCAGTACTACCGCGTACCTGTGGGATTCGTCCCAGCCGCAACCCCCCGCACATTCTGAGCCAGCCCAGCCCGGCCGAGAATCCGTCGACCGGTCACGCCACCCTGCCCAGCCGCCTCGGGCACCGAGCCGCGGGACGGGCGACGGCAGCTAGCCATGCTGACCCACACCACGCGCGGCTCAACTTAACACATAGCACAGCATGTCACAACGTAACAGTATGTTCAAAGGAGCTGTCAATATTGAAAATGACGGTATATGTTTTCGTAAATAAGAACACAAAACCACACATGAGCACATACTTTACACTTCTTGAAGAACCAATATGCATCGTTATAGAAGCCTATTAGGGGCAATTGGCCAGGGCGGCGTAGGACTCGGCGTAGCTCTTCTTGGGTCTGACACTTTCCCGTCGCCAACCACTCGGAAGTCTGGCAGTCGGCCCACAAATGCGCCAGTCAGGGACGCAGCACAACCAACTCCTAGCTTCCGGCAGCGGCCACTGGAGGCAATGGTTTGTCGTGGAGGCCGGGACGTATGGCGGCAGCACACAGACTGTGCAGTTGCCCACTCAATGACGCCCCCTCACCAAGAGTCGGGTGGTAATGTCAGGGTGGAAAGCAGTGGCGGGGAAAGCCCGTAAGAGTTTTTGACGTCGTCAGGTCAGCATCAGCCGAGTCAAGAAGGTCAGCGAGATCAGCGAGGTCAAGAAGGTCAGCAAGATCAGCGAGGTCAGCAAGATCAGCGAGGTCAGTACGATCGATGTCTTTTGTTTTTAGAGCTGTTCGTCCTTGGAAAACGATATCCATGTGAGGTCTACATCGCCACAGTTGGATATGGTCTGAAGGCTAATTAAAATATTTTACAAAGCAGTAGGCTGATTCATTTTGGTTTTATGAAACCCTGCGCATCAAGTATGCGCTAGTGCGCATCAAGTATGCGCTAGTGCGCATCAAGTATGCGCTAGTGGGTTCGATACTGTATTTTTGTTGAATGCAATTTACTTATTATGATCATTTATATATTACGAGTCTGCAGAGAGTCACATGTTTGGAGACGGTTTAACAACATGAAATGATCTGCCACTACGTGTTATGCCCTGACACATATCGCATGGTCATGTACAGACCCTGCTGGGCGAGTTTCTATCTTTCAAAACGCTTGTTTTGGACGCGCCCTTCTGCGTATACAATATTTGTGCGGCACATGATCACTCTCCAAAATGAACAAACGACCATGAATCCAGTGACCAAAGGCCCAAATACATGCAAAATGCTTGAGGTTTATTTGTCGATGACACTATAGTTTGCTTCGGTTGAGTTGAAAGTCCGGGCATAGAAGAAGATAAGACGCCTTTCTCCGTTTATCTCCTGACTGATCCAACCTCCAACACCACCTTCGCTTGCGTCGGTAGCTGCAACGAATTGAGGAGCAGAAAGGTGAAACTGTGAAAATGTTAACATATCAGCACTCGTCATAGCTTCCTTCAGTTTTGTAAAAGTTTGCTCAGTCATTTGTTCACTAAAACCTAGTCCCTTTTCGAGTGAGTCAATTCAAAGGAGCTTTTAATGCTGCAAATGACTTCATATGTTTCCGTAAAAAAGAACACAAAGCCACACATGAGCACACACTTTACACTTCTTGAAGAACCAATATGCATCGTTATAGAAGCCTAGGAGGGGCAATTGGCCAGGGCGGCGTAGGACTCGGCGTAGCTCTTCTTGGGCTGACACTGCCTCCCGTCGCACCACTCGGAAGACTGGCAGTCGGCGCAGCACCGGTCAGGGACGCACACACCAACTCCTAGCTTCCGGCAGCGGCCACTGGAGCAATGGTTGTCGCGGAGGCACGGACGTATGGCGGCAGCAACAGAACTGTCAGTTGCCACTCAAACGCCCCCTCACCAGAGTCGGTGGTAATGTCAGCAGGTGGCAGCAGTGGCAGGGAAGCCAGTAGAGTTTTTGAAGCCCGTCGTGTCAGCGTTAGCCGAGTCAAGAAGGTCAGCGATATCAAATAGGTCAGCGATATCAGCTAGGTCAGCGAAATCAGCGAGGTCAGCGAAATCAGCGAGTTAAGCGAGATCAATGAAGTCAGGAAGATCAGCGAGGTCAGCACGATCGATATCTTTTGTTTTTAGAGCTGTTCGTCATTGGAAAACAATATCCATGAGGTCTACATTGCCACAGTTTTGATATGGTCTGAAGGCTAATGGAAATAGTTTGGAAAGGAGTATCCTGATTTGTTATGGTTTATGAAACCTTGCGCATCAAGTATGCACTAGTTGGTTTGATACTGTATTTCCGTTGAATGCAATTTATTTATAATGATCATTTATTTATTATGATAAGCGTCTGCTTAGTCAGGAAGGTTGTCCCTGCAGAATATAATCCCAATGAGAAACGTATCAGCACATTTTGATATTGGCTTAAGCTTAATGGAAGTAACTTTCACTACACATGGTTGACTCGTTCAGCCGTTTACCAGCCATTCACTGAGGTCTCAGCCGAACGTTATTGACTAGAGGGAGGGGAGTGTTACAGGAGGGGAGGGGCAGTTACATCTCCCGCCGATGAAGGGGGGCGCCGATTCTTCGTCTGACTCACAGGTGGACGGGTAGACCTTCTTGGCCATACAGACACCCTGCTGGCTGCACCACTGGCTGGCTTCACAAATCCTCTGCCCTCACATGACGCACTTCCCCCTGCTGTAGACGGAAAGAGCGGCGTTTGTCTGAGGCTGTGCTTCAAACAGTTCCTTTCTGGCTTCAACAGGCGCATTCCTCCTGCTGAGAGGAGGAGCGGGCGTTGTCTGAGGCTGGCCTTCACAATCCCTCTCCTCAGCAGACGCACTCCCCCTGCTGGTAGACGGAAGGCGGGCGTTTGTCTGGGGCTGGCCTTTCACAGTCCTCTGCCTCACAGAACCACTTCCCCCTGCTGTAGACGAGAGCAGCGTTTGTCCGAGGCTCGGCTTCACAGCCTCTGCCTCACAGACGCACTTCCCCTGCGTAATCCGGAGGAGCGGCGTTTGTCTGGGCTTGGCTTCACAGTCCCTCTGCCTCCAGGCGACTTCCCCCTGCTGTAGACGGAGGAAGCGCGTTTTTCCAGGCTGGCTTCACAGATCCTCTGCCTACAGACGATTTACTTCCCCCTGGCTGTATATCCGAGGAGCGGCGTTTGTCCGGGGCTGGGCTTCACAGTCCCTCTCCTCACAGGCGCACTTCCCCCTGCTGTAGACGGAGGAGCGGCGTTTGCTCTGAGGCTGGCTTCAAAACAATCCTCATGCCGCACAGACGCCACTTCCCCGCTGCTGTGAGACGGAGGAGCGGCGGTTGTCTGGGGCGGCTTCAACAGTCCTCTGCCTCACAGGCGCACTCCCCTGCTGTTAAGGACGGGAAGTGAGCGGCGTTTGGTCTGAGGCTTGGCTTCAGTGTGGGTGGAGTCCCTCTGGCCTCACAGAACGTCCGTGCACTTCCCCCTGCTGTAGACGGGGAGCAGCGTTTGTCTGAGGCTGGCTTCACAACCTCTGCTCCACAGACGCAACTTCCCCTGCTTGTTAGAACGGAAGAGCGGCGTTTGTCTGAGGCTGGCTTCACAATCCTCTGCCTCACAGACGCACTTCTCCTGCTGTAGGACGGAGGAGCAGGCCGTTTTGTCCGGGGCTGGCTTCAACAATCCTCTGCCTACAGACCACTTCCCCCTGCTGTAGACGGAGGGGCGGCGTTTGTCCGAGGCCTGGCTCAACATCCTCTGCCTCACAGACGCCACTTCCCCCTGCTGTAGACGAGGAGCAGCGTTTGTCCGGGGCTGGCTTCACAATCCATCTGCCTCACAGACCGCACTTCCCCCATGCTGTATACGGGAGGAGCGGCGTTGTCCGAGGCGGCTTCACAATCCTGTGCCTTCACAAGACGCACTTCCCCTGCTTAGACGGGAGGAGCGGCGTATTGGTCTGGGGCGGCCTTCCACTCTGCCGTCAACAGACGCCACTCCCCCTGCTGTTAGAGGAAGGGGCGGGGTTTGTCCGAAGGCGGTGCAAGGCGGGTGACGTCATCTGACAGCCACACGGATCCGATGCGTCACCTGGAAGCAAGATGTGATGGAATCCGAACCATTGCTGGCCCTTTCTAAAGGTGTTAGATAACTAACGTTATCTACCGTTGACCCTGCGCCTGGCTGCAGGCTGGCCTCCGCCTCTGCTGTCCGGCTGTGTATCGGCCGACCTCCCTCGCTCTATGGCAAACCCTATCTCAGACGAGCCGGACGGCCTCGTCGACGTTGGTATATGACGTCCGGAAGGCATCGGCGTCGATGCCGTCGTTGACGCTCGCGCCCCGCGGCGCCGAGAGGTCGAGCATCAGGCGAGCACCGCCGCCTCCGGGTCGGTTACGGGCGCTCGGGGGTTGATGACCAGGCCTCTGAGCGGCCCGCTGGTAAACGGCCCCCGGGTAGTACCGGCGGCGACCTCGACGGCGATGGCCGTCGTGACACCAGCCTCCCGACGGTCGGCGGACTTGTTGTTTGCAGTGGCGCGGCCGCGGCAGGTACCGCGGTAACCGATGTCCGCGCCGGCGACGAAACGGTGGACAACCAGTGCCCGCCTGTCCGCCGACACAGCCGGGCAGGCTTGCAAGAGACGGTCCAGTGCGGCGTGGTCCACTGGCGTCTGCACCGGCCTGGCACCGGTTGGCGGTGTGCGTGCCTCGGAAAGGGGGAGGGGCGTCGGAGCCGGACCGTCCTGTCCCGGCAGCGTGCCGCGCGCACGCGCGCAGGCCGGCGCCGCGCAGCGATCGGGGTCGGCCGGTCGGCCCGACACGGCCGGGCGGTGCTGGCGCGCGCGCGGCGCGCGCGCGCCGCGGGTGCGAGGCTTGGCTGCCGCGGCGGCCGGCCGCACAGCCCGTTCTTGATTAAACATGGTATGTACATTATTTACATGTCCGCCGCCGCACTGAGCCGCCAGGGTACCGTTTGTTGTAACGCAGAGCTCCGGTCAAGACTGTGTATTTACCTGCCCGGTCACCAGACATCCCTGCTGAGCCGCAGGCGATAATACAGCGGCAAGGTGCACCGCAACCGGGTGGCCGACCACCCGGCACCAGCGTTGTGCACCGTACAACACTCCTCAACTATGGTTACAAACCATAACCCATAAAATAAAAAAATAACACATAAAAAACTTCTCGAAAATCACACAAGGTGGAATGAGTACAGCGCATCATTGCAACGTTTCACTCAATACCGGTCCGGAGGTTTCAAGTTGGCACGATTCCTAAGATTGTATCTGGGAGACATGTTGATACACCGGAATGTTGTGTGTTCCTCTGGGGCGAGCGGAGTCCGGATTACGGGAGTCGGCACAGAGAGTCGGCACGAGATCGGCAGGGGAGTCGACACGGTGCCGTCGGCACGGGAAGGTCGGCACGGAAGTCGGCACGGAAGTCGGCACGGACACCGCAGGCCCCAAGTGGCCCCGGAACGGGCCGGGGGGCATGGGGGATTTTTCCAGGGACGGGCGGTGACGTCAACGGGTCCCGGTCGGCTGAAAGGGATGGTCTGTAAGGACATGCGGCAATTAGTATCAGCGCCGATACGCCTTCTGACCTGATCGGCATGTCGGACGATTACTCTGCCGTCACTAAGTTCAATTGTGAATTTCACACCATTCACGCATAGCACATGACCGGGCACCCAACGACAACACTCCATTCCACGTAAACGGTCAACAGCCGACACATACACTTTGTCACCGACTGACAGATCACGCTCGCACGACCCTCTATCACGATACATTTTCTGGGCGTCCTGTCGCTCACGAACGCGCTGGCCAATATCAGGGATCATCGCATCCAAATGGGTACGAGGCTGCCTTCCAGAAACAATTTCCGCCGGAGAACGCATTGTTCGCAATATGAGGCGTTCGTTCTGTACCTAAACCAAAAAGCGAGATACCTTTGGTTTCGACCGATTTCCCATCCTCTGCTTTGTGGAAAACCCATTTTTGAAAGTTCTGCACAGCCCTTCTGCCCAGACCGGTTTGAATTTCGGAGGACAGGCACGGAGTGGTTGAATGGCGGATGCCATTCACACATGACAGAATGTTCGAACTGTTTAGAAAACAAAACACGTTGAGCATGTCAGTTACCAACGTGTTTGGGGACACCCCAGTTGGCAAATGACGTGCGCATTACGTCAATAGTGACCTCGGAATCTGACGTGCGTGTCGGATAAATATCCATCCACTTCGAGTGGGCGTCGATCAATATCAGAAACATCCGACCATTTGCCTCGCAATAATCGGCATGGACTCGCTCCCAGGGTCGTGCTGGCCACTGCCACGGATGCAAAGGTGCCTCTGGAGCTTTGCCTTTGCGCTGCTGACATTTCTCACAGTCTCGGACGGCGTCACGAATATCGTCGTCCAGTTTTGGCCACCACAGGTACATCCTTGCAACATTTTTCGTTGAGACTTTCTCCTTGGGTGACCCTCATGCAAAAGTTTCAGCAACCAGCCCGACCCTGAGGGCGGAATTATGACCGCGATCCCCACAAACGCAAAGCCTTCCTGGATGCTGAGCTTCAAACACGACACTTATATGCTGAAATCTGGACCAATCGAAACACCAGACTCCCATCCACCCTCACGAACGAATCTGTACACGGTGACAGGGATCGATCCCTGGGAGGTCCACAGTCGGGATCTGGAGCTACGTTCACCGGTGAATTTGTTTTCAAAAACTCCACAAGTGAACCGTCTCTCCCGGCACAGGCACATTTGCCCGCAGCAGAGACCGCCGGCGGAAGCCTGCTAGGGCGTCACAATGCACCTGCTTGGGGCCAGGGCGGTATTCTAGCCTGTAATCATAGGCCCCGAGCAACAGTGCCCACCGAACCATCCTGGGTGAAGCCATCACCGGCAAGGCCTTCTGTTCACCAATGAGCCCCAGCAGAGGCTTATGGTCTGTCTGAATCGTGAAAGTTCGACCCGCCAAAAAGTAATGAAACTTTTTGACACCAGTCACGACTGCTAACGCTTCTCTGTCGGTCTGTGAATATCGAGTCTCTGTGTCGTTCAACGAACGCGAGTGGAAGGCGATGGGCCGTTCCCCGTCCCGGGTCAGCTGACTCAGCACACAACCGACCCCGACTGGCCCTGCGTCGCAAGCCAGCACCACGGGCAGGGGCGGGGTCAAAATGAGCCAGCCCACGGTTGGCTTGACCAGCATCGCCTTTTGCAACTCGGAAAGCAGTGCTCTCCACATTCAGTCCACTGCCATTTCGGTCCCTGCGCAGCAAGCGATATACAGCGGGTGAGAGCGAGCTGGCTAAGTTCCTGAGAAACTTTGCGTAATAGTTTATCAGCCCCAGCCAATGCCGCAGTTCACTGACGTTCCGAGGCTCCGGAGCATCGCGAATGGCCGCTGTTTTGTCGTCAGTTGTCTCCACGCCCCTGGCTGTGATTTGAACCCCAGATAAGTCATGCTTTCTACTCAAAATCTACACTTCCCCTGGTTAACCGAAAGGACCCGCCTCATCCAAACGCATGCCAAAACCATTCGAAAGAGCGGAGTTGTGACTCTTACCATCAGCGCCGGCTACCACCAGATCGTCTAGAAACACACCGACGCCTGGTATGTCGGCCAGCAAGGTCTCCAGCGTGCGCTGAAACAGCGAAACGGCTGACGCGTATCCGAAGCTCAGCCGGAGCGGTCTCAGCAACCCCCTTGGAGTATTCACAGTCAGATACTCTCGAGACTTTTCATCCAGAACTAGCTGATTATAAGCACTTTTTAGGTCCATCTTCGAAAACACCGTACAACCAGACAGCTTTGAGAAAAGCTCCTCCACCCGAGGCAAAGGATATTGTTCTACTTTAGCCGCCTTATTTATAGTCAACCGATAGTCCCCTTAGATCCGGATTGCACCATCAGACTTGGGAACAACCACAAGAGGGGCAGGCCCACTACTATGTCGTACAGGTTCCCACAGTTCCAAGCTGAATTTTGCTTCTCCAAGCTCAACGGTGCGAACAAGCTTCCCGGTAGGCCACGGGACCGTCCGCGGCTTGAAGAAAGCGCGGCTGCACGTCTGATCCACCCGAATGGTTGACCATTCCCCTCCACGATGCAGCCCAGCTCGTCACGACACATTCTGGAAATCTCATCGAGTATGGGCTGACCACGGCACTGCGACGGAAAACGCGGCACCCAACGTATGCCAATCCAGCCTGATATTGGCTCAACCAGTTGCGGCCAAATTAGACACGGCCACTTCCTTTCAACTATTATCAGCGGCAGCCGAGTCGAGTGGCCACCATATTTCGTCATTCAACGATCGCCTGCCCACACCCACAGACAACTTGCTCACCACTATAGGTCTTCAGCTTTACCAAGCACGGCTCCAAGTCAGGCCCTCCACTTGGCCAGAGCTGTCGAAACACCGAATCGGAGCACACCGACAGTGCAGCCCCGGTGTCCAGCTCCATGTCCACCGCCAGGCCGTCCAGCTCCACCTTCACCATCAGCGGCGGCCGCCGCGAGCACACATTCGGCCGCACACTGAACATAGCATAAGCCTCGTCATACTTCTCACTGCTCTCGGGCTTAACGCACTTCCCGTCGCGGTAACCGCCACCACGTCCTCACCGCACCGGGCCGCCGCCTCCCGCCAGGCTGCGAGTTCCTCCACAGCTGGCGCAGTTGGCTGCTGACTCCACCGCCCGCAAGCTGCTCGGATGTGGCCGCGTTTACCACATGCAAAGCACTGCTTGCCACGGAACGGGCACGACGCCGGATGATGATTCCTCAGGCAGCGGGAACATTCCACCGGACCAGCACGACGCAGGACCGGCAGCGCCTCGCCGACGCCCCAGGACCACGCCGCACTCCGCGCGCCCAACGGGCACCCCGAATCGGTGTAGACGCCAGCTTCACGGCCGCTGAGCTCCGCGGCACTAGCGGCAGCCGACTCGTGAGCCTGAGCCAGCTCCACCGCCAGTTGAAGTGTCAGATGGGGCTCACTGAGCAACCGCGACTGTAGACGCTCATGCTTGATGCCACACACCAGTCGGTCCCGCAGCATTTCATCCAGAACATCAGGCGCAAACTGACAGGGCTTGGCCAGCTTCCGTAACCGCGCCAGAAATGCGCTCACTGCTTCCTGGTCGCCTCGGCAGCATGAGTGAAAACGAAATCTAGCCACGATTACAGATGTTTGAGGCTCAAAATGCGCACCCAGCACGTCTGTGAGATGAGCATAACTGCACTCACTAACAGCAGCTGGTGCCACCAAATCCTCGAGCAGACCAAAAGTGCTTGCTCCGACGACGCTTAGAAAAACTGCACGTCTCTTGGCCTCTTGATCAGCACCGGTAATGCCGTTGGCAATAAAGTATTGCTCAAGTCTTCTGGCGTATGCTCCAAATGGCTCTACACTCGAGTCAAGCTCTGGCGCCTTCCCAACACACGCCATCACCTCGCGTGGCTCGAACTGCCTAGTCGCCAATGTTGTAACGCAGAGCTCCGGTCAAGACTGTGTATTTACCTGCCCGGTCACCAGACATCCCTGCTCGAAGCGCGCCAGGCGATTAATACAGCGGCAAGGTGCACCGCAACCGGGTGGCCAGCCACCCGGCACCAGCGTTGTGCACCGTACAACACCGTTGTTGCCATCCTCGGCCTCAGCCGGCGGCGGCGAATCGCCGGCGTGGCCGCTGTATCAGCGCCTGTATTCGCGGCCACGAGGCGGGTACGGCTGGAGCAGCCGCCGCCCACCTGCTGCTGGTCCGGATGGCTGGGTCGGCGGGCTACGGCCGGCCTCGGCGTGCAGCTCCGTCGGGTGGTCGGCCAGCCGACAGACGCGGCAGGCGGGGTGCAGCCGTAGCCAGGGGCAGGGGTTGGCGGTACAACGCCCCGTCATAAAATTCTGACAGACCGCCACCGCTGCCGCCGGGCGTCGCTGGGTCTGGCTGGTCGCTGGGGCGGTTGCTCGCCGGGCCGACACAGCAGCTCCCCAGTCGAGCGCCCGTGTGCAGCACGCTCAGATCGGCCCCATGCCTCGCGTGCGGTGGTGTCGCGGACTGCACGTCGGCGAGCGGCCTGCTGCCATACGTCCGCAGCAGCCACGCCATGTAGGCTGTGAGCTGCGGCCCCGCCGCCGGGAAATGTACGCGCGGTGCGCTGCCAGCTCGGACACCCGGGCCAGGCAGTCAATGGCCGTGGAAGGGGCGGACTCGGCCTTCCTGAGCGAGTCCACCACGGCGACGTAGCGGCTGCGGTGACGTAGGTCCTGCGCCGCCCCCGTACTGACGCCGGCGAGCCGTAGTGGGGTGCCGGCGGCGTGGCGTAGGACACCAAGGCCACCTGGCTGTGGTCTCGGACCCGGTCGACTCGTACACCACTCTCGCGTGCCGTAATCTCGACGGCGGCCGGTGCGACGTCTACTGCTGCCGCCGCACCGGGGGGACGCAGGTATTCGGCTGCAATTGCCGCTGGCTGGGGGTGACCGGCGCCGTCCGGATGTAGCGCTCCGGTCGTTCCCCCGGCGCCGCCGAGAGGCGTCGCTCCGTCGAACACCTGCGGCGGCGGATGGCATGCTACTGGGGCGTGTCCTGCGGGCCTCGGCACAGGTGCCGCCCAGTCCGGTCGGCCGGCTAGTCCCTGCCAGGCTGTGCCAGGTGCCTGCCAACTCGGGCGGACCGTCGGCGCCGGCCAGGCTGGACCACCTTACGACACCGGTGGGTGGGCGGTGCCTGCCGCCGGCGACAAACAGGCCGGACCACCGTACGACTCTGGTGGTTGGGCAGTGCCTGCTGCGGGCACCGGCCAGGCCGGACCACCGTACGACGCTGGTGGGGTGGGCAGTGCTTGCCGCTGGCACCGGCCAAGCCGGGCCTCCGACGGGCGCCGGCCAGTGCAGGCCACCTGCCGGCACCGTCCAGGGTGGTCCTCCAACCGTGGCCGGCCAGGGCGGTGCCGTGACAGGCGCGTGCCAGGCCGGGCCGGCGGGTGCAGGCCAGGCCGGGCCTCCCTCCCACCGGCGTCGGGGGGGGGGCGGGCCCCTCGCGGGGTCCAGCCATGGCGGGCGGGCCGGGCCAACTGCTGCCGTCCAGGCGGCGCTACTCGTGGGCGTGCCGGCCAGCTGGGCGGGATTGGTATCCGCGCCGCGGTACGGGTAAGGCGGTCCGGGCGGTACTGCGGCGGTACCCGGCGGCGGCTCCTGGGGAACCGGCCTCACGGTGGCGGCATCGCTCGGAGACGAGGACGCGCACGCCGGCCCGTCGGCTCCGACAGGGCCGTGGCAACCGCCCGCATCCTGGGGCGGTCCGGCCGTAGCCGCGCGACGTCCGACGATGTCGGCCGGCGCGGTCGCGGCTCGCGGGGGGTGTCAGATCCCGTCGGCCTGTCGGGCGTGAGAAAGGTCAGTCAGACGGACTATGACCTGCCGCGGACGGCGTGACTCCGCTATGGCGGGGAAACAGCATCCCGGTCCGTGCCGGTGGGCGGGGCGAATCGAGACGGGCGGGAGGTACGACTGTGGGAGGCACCAAATGAAAGAGCTGGCGTAAGGGGGGGGACTCACAGGCTGTCGGGCTGCCCGCGGCGCCGCGCGGCCGGAGGCGGGCACCGGCGGCGGCCGGTGGTACGGCGGGTCCGTGCAGGCTCTTGCGATGGCGATCAGGGTCCGGTCCAGTTCCGGCCGCCGTGCACGGACGTAGCCGTTGAAAGCGGGAACATGGGCGATCACGAAAGAGCTGCGTTCATGTCACGTACCGTGAAGTGAGCGGTACGCACTCTGAGAGAGGGGGTGGAACACGGACGATCACGAACGATCGGCGTACATGTCACGTACCGTGAGTGAGCGGTACGCACCCTGAGCACGTGAACGGTAAGACTGGTATATTAAGACTATTATATCGATAAGGTAGGTACCGCACCATAGTGCCGGAGTGAACGTAAGAAGGTATACTTCGACGCCGCAGCGTAGCAAGTAGGAGCACACGTGTATTGGTGGCGGACATCTCTGGGAGACAGACGAGAGCGCTCGGAGTACGCTCCGGGCCTGTGCACGCTGGGTTAGCGTTAGCATTATATAGTAACATACAGTGAGCTCTGGTAAAAGCTGAGCGGTGACGGAACGTAGCAGGAGGGAATAGACTCACGCAGATCGAAGTACGGAGAGACGAGCTAAACACCGGAGCAAATGATGATAAGAGAGAGAGACACAAGAAAGAGAGCATCTCACTGGCGGCGGGGAGGCTCGTGCCTGGGGCGGCACCCTTCGCTTTGTTCTCGCGCACGCTCGGTTCAGTAAAATATGCGCGTCCTCACAGTCAACGGTGAAGTTGATTGGTCGAGTTCGGAAAGAATCCTCTACCTGGGTATTCGTGCACACACACACACGCGCATAGGAGGTATATGAGTGTGACTTCTTGCAGTCGAACTAGATAGTCGGCTGGAGGCGACAATCACGACCAATGGCACGTACGCTGTCTTGCGCAGTCTCACTTGAGGGAGAGGGTCGTCACGCCGCACACCATGCTGAGTGTTATATATTTTGTTCCGGGTACGTGCAACAAGAGGGGACCTTGGGTAAAGCAATTGGGCTAAGCAGGGAGGAGATCCCCACTTGAGTCGCTGCGCGCACTCCGGCGCAGCGCCGTTAGCGACGCACCCACCGATATTCCTAGCTTCTTGCTGGCGGCCGCTGAGTAGTTGGTGAGGTGAGGCACGTGGCAGCGAGCATGCGTTCACCTGCCACTTGGACCGTGGTGGGGAAAAAATACCGCAATGATGCCAAGGGTCCACATCTTACGCGGCGGCGTTAGATATGTCCGTCCATCGTCTGCAAAAACAAGTGACTTAATAAAAGCAATTCAACAATCGAAATGTGTATTGTACGGAGCCTATGTAAGATGCCTAGTAGTGTATGGAGCCAAGATCAAAACTATTACAGTTACCATTGCACTGAATGTGTCGAATTTCCCTTGTACCCTCTCCTTCCATGAAATAATTTAAGCTGCCCTGAATGATATTTTTTTCATTTCCATTGCGTTTTCTCTCGATTGTTCGTTTACTCGACTATGTCGCTGTTTGTTGTGGTATCAAATGAGTCTTTGAATACCGTGGTTTTCCTCTAGTTATAACATTGCTGTTAATTTGTATTTTCGTAATTTACTCTTCGGCACAATACAACATACCATGGCCACTTTACGGTGGTAAGATAACACTATGCTATTACTGTACGGGTGCTCATGCATGAAACAAGTTGCGATAGAGAAACACACATTCACCATCGTACGTACACCATTATCACACACGAATACACAGACCACTCATTCGCGCTCACTCACCAGTCACCGATCGTACACCACCACCACGAATATGACAGACCAAATGCGCGTTATGGTCCCACCAGCTGGTAAACACTCCTCTTCACCGGTGGTCCGCACACATGCTCGGTTCAGCCGCCTCACATGGTGTGGCAGGAGATGTATCAGCCGGGGCACGCTAACACAAATGCCGCTTGCCACTGTTGTGTCGCAAAACAGCGTGACAGGCGGATGTCGTTTTGGACTGACGATGTTCCTACCCGGTCGTATCAAAGTTGGAATTGAGACAGTCTGCAAGTATAAAGAAGTGGGTTGTCCTGTTGTGAATAATTTTGTTGAAAGAGTAAAGTTACGGAGTGACTAGTAATGTTAACTGTTTGACGTTGGAGCTCAAAGGATTTTTGTTCGACCACGTCAGAGATGTGGTAAACTTCCGGCGGCCTGATATGACTCTCGCACATCAATTAAGTATTGACTGCACTTTGTTCCATGACTTGCTGGTTTGAGCTGCCGTATACCGAAATACAGTATCGTACTGTTGATATAACCATACTCTGCACAACCGTGCGTCACTGAGCTCGATGGGGAGACATATGTCTGTGTGGGACAGGGCACAAGCCAGCCCGTTGCAGCGAAGTTTCAAGTTGGTGATGTGCGCAAGAAGGTGAGTGACCGGTCAAGGTCACTCCTAGGTTGCGAGCCCGTGTGGCTCTCCTCAATGGTGCTGTCTCCAACGCGGATAGAAACGGGCGGCATGTGTCTCAACATCTGTTATTGTTCATCTGGCGACTCATTTCACCATGCATTTAATAAAATTCTGCCATCATGTACACTGTACAAAATATTTACTAACTTCTAGTTATCCGGCCACTTTTCGCTAATCAAAGGCGTCTAGGCTTAACACGCATTCAACAGCCAAGTGTGTTTTCAATTACACGCAAAATGGTGATAGCGTTCATGAAACACGCCAAGGATTTCCACGAATCTTGCAAGCTTAGCTAGATAAGAATGTGTAAACGTGTTTATTAAGCTAGATTCGGTGTTATAATTACTATCAAAACCGCGTGCGAAGTAAGCAACCATGAAAGTTAGTCATTCTCGGCACTTTTCGCTAACCAATAGGCGTGCTCGATAATTAGAACGTCTGCTATTAGCGCGATTGTGACGCCTGTTAATTGGTTTTCGTAAATATACTACAACTGCTTATTGGCTATTTAACACCCACGTACTGATGTAGAATAAACACAATATTGTTATACAACACATGTAATTGAAAGACAGGTAAACGAAACGAACAACGAACGAACAGGTCTTCAAAGTATGATGCGAGAGGTCTGCGAAATATGTTGAGCAGCCTAAGAGAACAAACAAACACTACAGAACCCAAACAGGAAAAAATGCTCGTTGTAAAATGTTGTATAATCCGTCGTATCATTGAGTGTATAGATCGTAGTTGCGTAATTGGCTGACTCTGCGCCGGGTCTTTTTTTTTTCTTCATCTGGGTCAGGCTTTGGGCGCCAGTTCCCGGCAGGCTATGGTGCCGGGAGGGGGGGGGGGGGCTGGGGTTGACACCCCCTGGGGAGTCCCTCCTCTCGGAGCCTAGGGATTTGATCCGGCGGCTACCCCCGGAACGGCACCAACCGGGAATTGAACCCGGGGCCTGCTCAGTGGAATCCGAAGACATACATGGAGCTACCGCCCCCCCGGTTTTTTTTTCCGGAGCGGCCTAAACGCCATGTTCCGGGGAGGGGATTACATCTGGCAATTTTTGGCCAGGTATCAAAAGTTCGTTAACCGGTTTTAATGTGAACCCGAAGCAAATAAGGGAAAAAAGGGCTAATATTATATTTAGTAACCGCGGACGGCCGTGGGCGCCTGCTGTTGGCCGCCACTGCGCATGCGTCGCCAGGCGCCAGGTCTATATAAAGGGCGCGGTGGCGGTGACTTGTGTCAGGTGTGATCAAATTACGGCAGTGCCAAACACGACTGTGCGCCCTAACCCAACAAGAACAGTTTTGAACACTACACAGGCTCACCACACATCCCTGTATTCGATGCAGTGATCTTGTCACTCGTCACCCTTCCCTCTCAGTCTGGATACTCGCCGCGATCCTCTCTTTCCTTGACCGAGGCTCGGAGTTGCTTGGGGGATGTTGTAGATTATAAGCATTGTCGCTTCGCTAGTTCATTATATTCACGTTGTCTAGTTTAGATCGTTTCCGTCTTCGAAAACGATGAGCCAACGACACAAACAACGCATTCGATGATAACGCGATTATAAGTAACTAGCGAAGCGACAATACTTATAATCTACAACATCCCCAAGCAACCCCGAGCCTCGGTCAAGGAAAGAGAGGATCGCGGCGAGTATCCAGATCACTTACCGCAGGCTGAGAGGAAAGGGTGACGAGTGACAAGATCACTGCGTCGAATATAGGGATGTGTGGTGAGCCTGTGCAGTGATCAAAACTGTTCTTGTTGGGTTAGGGAGCACAGTCGTGTTTGGCACTGGCGTAATTTGATCACACCTGACACAGGTCACCGCCACCGCGCCCTTTATATAGGCCTGGCGCCGGGCGACACATGTGCAGTGGCGCCCGCGGCCCGCTCGCGGTTACGCCACCGACCCGGAGCAGAGTCAGCCAATACCGCACACGATCTCTACACTCAATGATACGACAGATCTATACAACACCCACACAGACCTCTCTACTGACACAGATACACACTGCCACTACTCGGTCATCTTCTTCAGCTTCTGTATGCGGCCCAGAACCCTGTTCCCGAGGACACAGTTCCCACCCTTTTTCTCGAGCACATTCTCCGTTAGAAAGACTAGGGCATTCTTTGCGCTGGTCCGTGGACATTTCTGATTTAAGACGGGGTACACCGCGGCCCACAAGAGGAGCAGGTCGGTCTTCAGCAGGTCCATGGAGGGCACGACGCAGTGCCCCTCTACGAGCAGCTTCCCGTTTGCGTCCCCGCCTACTCGTAGTGTGGAGCGTCCCGTGCTTCTCCCCCGAAATTCTTAATGGTTTTACACTAGAAAACTCCAGAAGCGAGTCGACGCGGTCCCCCATCTGAGGCAAGTGCCATGTTACTATTTTTGGGAATGGTTGAGACGAGCCTGGCATTGGTAATCGATTTTTTTTTTGGTTAACTTTGTCAAATATATAATATAAATATATGATCATATATATAAATAAATATATAATATAATATATAATAAATATAGATAATATAATATAAATAGAATAAACAAATATATAATATTAAATATAAAAATATAATTAGAACTATAACTAACTGAAACTTATGTCAACGTAAATAATGCATATATGCATATTCGTGACATAAGTGTTCCAGTCGGAACGTAAAGTGAAGACGTATTTTTTTAAATAACAACAAATGGACATCAAGTCTTACGATATCACAATAAAAAATTGTAAAGTATTGCTCTGGTACTTCCTTTCAAACTGATGTCCGCCGAGTGAATGGCTTGCTTAATGAGGTCCTTTGGGTCTTTGCCTACTCTTCGCTTCGCGATTGTGTCGTAAAGTATGATGTTAGCGGCTCTCTTCCAACAGCGTGTGTCGTTCATCCACACACCCGACAAACACCTCCAAACACGCAAAGGAATAGGAATGTAGCGTGTAATCATGGTTACAGTATGTCGTCAAAAATGGAAACTACGTGGACGTCGTCTCAGTAACCGGCCATGTCACCTCTGAGACAAGCCATACCGTGACGATTTAGGGCGTTCATAAAAACACGATTTTGTAGAATCAATAGGTGGACTAATGGGTCCTTTTGCAATGGACTTGCACACCCGAAATCATGGGAAAAGACTGTTCAATATGGATTCAAAAACAAAAAATATGAGCCGCTCTAGTGACGATTGTACGAGTCGTGGGAAGGCACCAGGTGCCGCTTGCAGTGGTAAGCTGGGCTCGCCCTGCCCTCCGCCCGGCGGCGGGCCCTTGTCTGCTCCGTTTCCTCGGTGCTGGGTGATGCTTATCAGCACGCGTTCCCAGCCAGGTCGTGCTGCTCACCGGTGTATAACACTGAAGCGTCTACCTATATAGCTATTTTGCTTTCCAGCCGCACCCCCACGAACACCGCCACCCTGGAACAGACCACTGCCACCAGTGGGTCGTCATCTTCGCACGCCCTCTGTCACGACCCTTTGCCGCATCAATCTAACAATGTGAAGAGTTGAGATTTCTTTCAAATCTCGGAGGTGCACGCCACAGAAACACCAACAGAGATAGGGACCCTGAAACTTGATATCGAATGAGCCAGTTCTCCGAGGTCTTCACTCTGTCTCAACCTCGTGGGTCAAAGCACTGCTACGCACTTATCAGATCCTAACGTTCGCTCAGTGAGCGACGCCGCTCCGAGAGAGTCCGGTTGTCAGTTAACATCGGAAGCGGAGTGCACATAAATGGCTAATATTATCCCAAGAATGCCTGTACAACATGTAAATTAGTGAAAGGTCTTGAGACGGTCGGATTAAAGCGCGCATCTCGTATGACGAGCATTGTCAAGCGAGTAGGCATCGAGCCCCTGAAATGCGTGTGCCAGTGGCACTAGCGTCTTGCTAGCTCGAGGCTCCATGTAATCCTGGCGACAGCACGCACCTCTCGCCCCCTTTCCACTCGCTACAGCACACTTTTCGAATACGAAGGTTCAGTGACCTAGAGAGGTTCAATAACAAGAGCCATAGTGCTGTAACGCCTACTCTCGTGGCGGGCCAAAACCGGACGCCGCGCGACGATCTGGTGTTGTCAGACTTGTATCTGTATGCTGTTTTAAACGCTATGTCACACCTAGGAGGCGTCGCTCCTGAAATTCTGGCCCATAATTTGGATCCCGGATAACAGAGAAGGACATTGCGCGCGTTGTTTTGGGAACAAAATCTCTGGACAAATATGTTCGTGAACAGAGGGGTGTTGCCTCCATTATGTGCGCGGAATACATGTGATGTTGTTTTTGTGAGAGGCACATGCGTGAACGAGGGATGTCGCGCACAATTCGAGTTCTCTTCCGATATAGCCGGGCAGGCCTGGGCAGCTGGGTCCATGTGTTACTGGCGATGTCGATGCCTTTTGGCTTCGGTGACGAGGTGAATAACCAGGCATATCATGACGGGGTACTCTGGAAAAACGCGGAGATGTCTGCGCGCGCGGAATCGTGAGGTGTGTTTCGCTGCTGGATGCAGTAAGCCGAGTGGCGAGCCGCTATGCTATCGCGCCTCCCTACCAACTTCGAGATGCTCTTCGATATGTGAGAGAGAGAGGCCTCGCACCGACCGGGAAGAGCGACCAAGCTAGTACACAGACAGGGAGATGGCCTGTGTCTTGCTGTCCGAAGGGACCAGTGCAGAGTGGAGTGCTAGGCTCTGAGCGAAGGCTGTACAGGGTGAGCGGTATTGTGGCGCGCTTGTGGTGATCGAGACCAGGAGCAGCAGCCGCCGGGGACTGAGCACGTGAGGATCGATACAGGGCCTTGTTCAGGTCTTTCGAGGGTGTCTCGGTGGGTCCTTTTGTTGCGTGTTTCGCAGGGGGTCTGGACCAATAGGAGTGCTTATTACGAGGGGGAGCATAGCTCGAGGGACGTGAAGAACAGGTTTGAGGTGCCTAGGTGTAGGACTGGTCCGAAGGTGTGGCACACTACATGGTATGTTCTAGTGTGACAGCCATGGGAGACAGGCATGAGGCTGACGGCAGAGAGAGAGAGAGAGCGAGAGAGATTGTGCTCCCTCTGCTTGTGAAATAGGGAGCCATGTCTGACTCGAGTGCGAGCCGCACGATGAGTTGGTTTCGCAGGAAAGTGGTATTGCGGCAGGTTATTGTCGTGAGAGTCAGAGACAGAGGCGTGAGTCGTGGCGAGAGGAGCGGGAGGGAGGCGTTGCGGTACTGGCCGATCTTGGTCTTGTTGGTGACAGAGGCAGCGAAACGCACGAGAGTCTAAGAGGTGTCTCATAAACGCTAGTGGGAGGCAGATACCCTATGGTCTTGTCTCCATGTGGCAATGTTGTTTGCCTGACAAGGAAGAGAAGCAGGACTGGTTGCTCGCGCGTGGATAGAGAGGCGACAGGGTCGTATATCTTGTAAAGTCAATGGAGGAGGGAGATTGTGAGTTGTGGTGAGGAAGGACCGAAAGATAAGCGAAAGGCAAGTGCTGGATGCGGAGGGCACGCGCCTCATGAGATCAGCGATGAGATTCAAGTTGGCCATACAACTATTACGATGACTAAAGGGCCTTTCTGGATCCAATGGCTGCTGCACCTACGCAGGGGTCGTGCTGCTCAGCTGCGGGAGGGCAGTGCTGCGCTGCAGTCGTTCCAGGAGGGGGATTGATGTGTGTGGTGAGGAGTCTAGCACGCGGCAGCAAAATGAGGCGGTTTCTTTGGTAGCGTGAGTGAGGGCAAGGAGCTCGTATGGATTCAGCTGGGAAGGTGGTGAGAGACTCTGCTATTAAGGTGCTAGATACGAGAATGTGGACGACTGACTGTCTCGCTGATTGTCTGGATTAGGTGGTTCACGCCCAGCCCTCGCACTCTTTCTTGTTCACGGGCCAGGTGTGACAGTGCTGAGTTCTCTGGCTGCCTTGGATAGGAGCGAAGCGGCCGAGGCCAGGCCATGAGTACGGGTCGGAACCAGGACCCGTCAGGTCATCAGCTCGTGCCACGGGCGAGCTTCGCTGGTTCTCGTTGTGTCGAGCAGGGAAGCCACGGCTAGCTCAGGACGGGTCACAGCGCGCATGAGCCCGAGGTGGCAGGCCTGCCACGCGCCATGCGTGACTCCGAGCTGATTGATCTGTATCCGACTGCCGAGAGGACTCCAAAAGGTGGCAAGGTAAGAGATGATGAGCTACTGGGAATATAAGGATGGCGAGTTGTAGAGCAGCTAGCCGAGGGCGCACGACGCGCGGACATCGAAATCCCTGAGCGAAGCGCTTGCCATACTATGGGAGTTTTAACCCTGATTTTCTCTGGAGGGTTATTTGCATAATATCTATATCTGTCGAAGGTTGTCCCGCACAGGTGGGACAGGACGTGATGTTCTGTTTGGGTGGGCACTTCACAAGTAGTTGAGTCCCTCCCCTCTTCACGAGACAATACCTACCAGAACTCTGGCAGTAGAGAAGGAGAAAACATGAAGCACAGAATCACAGACAACTTTAGCTCGTATGTAAGTTAGGGTGCTCCAACGCATCAGAGAACTCTATTGCTCTGCCAATGTGAAAGTTTTGGTGACCTTGGCTTTGTGCTGACCCACACACAAGGTGGCAAGCACGGCATGTCTTGTAGTTAAGAGAACGTTGCCATACGTGCTGATTGTCATATAGAATCTCACTTGCAGGAAATTCATTATATATTTGTATATAGGAATACTATTATCGCGCGCAATCATCTCCGACACTATGGTTCTAGTATAGGTCTCTACGCCAGGGGCAAGTATTCGGAATCAGAATGCGGAAGTGGGGACTGGTGATAGAGACGTCAGTAGCGCTGTGAACAGGATCTGAAGGCCGGCTAGTGTGCGGAGGTGTCGGACGGTCCTGGCCGGGCCGCCGCTCCAATCCAAGCCGCCGATGCTGGAACCGCCTGCAAAATGGAGGCTGGGAACAAAACAAACAGAGAGCGGTCCAACCTATCTGGAATGGGTGTTCCTCCTCAGTTAATCCTCAGTCTCCTCAGGAGACGAAAGGCTATTTCTGTGCAGATCCGCCCCCACTAAGCCCAGCCAGCATTGATCAGGAGCAGCAGCTGAGCTGCGCAGCTGGACAGAAAGCCTGTATCGTTGTTGTATGTTGATTGGGGTTTTAGGGCGCAACAACTGCTTGGTTATTTTGCGCCCATAACCAGTACTTATTTATTTACTGACCCGTGTATATCACGGGGAAGTCAATGTCGCAAATGAAAGAGAAAAGACTGCCAGTTTGAATTACTTGTGAGTCCGCTGCAAGGAGACGGCGGAGAAGGCCAAGTAAATATGCTTTCTCAAGATGCTGTCGCAACGCTTTACAGCATACTGCGAACATGCTAAACAGTACGTGGGCGACAGATAAAGGCCTCATTACAGCGAGGGCATACGGGCCTGTCTTCACCTCGTAGCAAGTGTCCGTGCGTTGCATATGTGTGGCCAATCCGCAGTCTACACAGACTAACCTTTTCATGCCTGCTTTTCCGTAAACTTATTGGCCAAGACCCGAGAACAGAGACCCGAGACCCGAGAAAAAAGCCTGTATCGATCTAATCCGGCGGCGGGTGGCTGACAGCGCAAACAGCGCCCCCTGTCACTCGAGACCAGACCCCAGCCGAGGACTGGCCAGAACCGGCCTCTGTTGTTATGGTGTTCAGTGGCGAGGATCCAGTTGGTGGGAGGGGAGACTAGCCGGCCGACTGATACTGCACCACAGCGGAAACAAGGCCAGACCGGCGCACAGTGGGGCCTTTTCCCGATTAGCCGGAATGAATTAATGACGGCCAAGCTGGCATCCGCAGTAAAACCAGCTGCGGCATATCGGAAGAGGAATCAATTGCGCATGTTTTAAGAGCAAAACAAACTCAAGTTCGAAAATGGGGCAACCCCTCTGTTCAGCCGATTTTTTCAAGATTTTGTCAAAACACGCGCAATTCCGTTTTAGGATAAATTGCAAAATTTCAAGACGCTAGGCGTAACGGTTTAAAAAACAGTAAGCGACAAACCAACGGGGTTCTGCCCCGCAGGGAATAGGCTTAACCTTGCCTGTATTGACTTCACATAACCTCATCATAAAATTGCTGTAGCAGTCAAAGGGGGCGAGTGGGGGCGCAGTTTCTGGGTCGAGACAGCATCAGAACATTCTGGCGACTACGCTGACATGTGTCTCGAAGCGTCAATCGCCGTCAAACTTTATATAAAGTTTACATTATTATATTACATGTTATTTTGGCATGCGCTTCCGTTAACGAACTTTCAGGTTCGATCGCACTTAACATATGCTTACCAAGGTTAACAGATGTAAACCAATGCCAGATTCGAAAAAATTTCAGAATCTTGTGTTCGGGCACGCAAATTGAAAAGGAAAATCTCAACCTTGACATTTGGTAATTCCGGCAGGCTACGGGGCGAAAAAGACCGCCACTGTGCGGCGGTGCGTGGGGGCGCTGAACTATATATAGGTAGGGGACGCTTCAGGTGTTTACACCGGTGGCAGCGACAGACCTGGCTGGGACGCTTGTCTGATAAGCACACCAGCACCGAGGAACGGAGCAACAAGGGCCCCCGCCGCCCCGGGCGGAGGGTAGGGCGAGCCCAGCTTACCACTGCAGGCGGCACCTGGTCCTTCCCACGACTCGTACAATCGTCACTAGAGCGGCTCATATTTTTGTTTTATGAATCCATATGTGGAAATGTCTTTTCCCATGATTTCGGGTGTTGCAAGTCCATTGGCAAAGGACCCATTAGTCCACCTATTGATTTACAAAATCGTGTTTTTATGAACCGCCCTAATCGTCACGGTATGGCTGTCTCAGAGGTGAGCATGGCCGGTTACTAGAGACGACCGTCCACGAGTTTCCATTTTTGACGACATACTGTAACCATGATTACACGCTACATTCTATTCCTTTGGCGTGTTTGGAGGTGTTTGGTCGGGGTGTGTGAATGAACGAACACACGCTGTTGTGAAGAGGCCGCTAACATGCATATTAGCGACAACAATCGCGACAGCGAAAGGTAGCAAAAGAACCCAAGAGGGGACCATTAGCAAAGCCATTCACTCGGCGAGGCATCAGTTTGAAAGGAAGTACCAGAGCAAATACTTTACAATTTTTTTATTTCATGTATCGTAAGACTTGATGTCCATTTGTGTGTTATTAAAAAATACTGTTCAACTTTAGCGTTCCGACTGAAACTTATTGTCGCAATATGCATATAATGTATTCGTGACATAAGTTTCCAAGTTAGTTATAGTTTCTAAAATTTATATTTTTATATTTATATATTATATTATTTTGTTTATTTCTATTATATTATATTATCTATATTTTATGGTATATATATATTATATAATTTATTTATATATTATATTATATATTATATTATATATTTATACAAAGTTACAAAAAAAAAATAAAAAAAAAATCGATACAAATGCAGGCCTCGTCTCAACCATTCCCAAAATAGTAACATGGCACTTTGCCTTCAGATGGGGACCACGTCGACTCGCTTCTGGAGTTTCTAGATGTAAACCCATAAGAAATCTTCGGGGGAGAAACACGGGACGCTCCACACTACGAGTAGGGCGGGGACGGCAAACGGGAGCTGCTCGTAGAGGGGCACTGCGTCGTGCCCTCCATGGACCTGCTGAAGACCGACCTGCTTCCTCTTGTGGGCCGGGTTGTACCCCGTCTTTATCAGAAAATGTCCCGGCTAGCGGCATAATGCCCTGTTCTTTCTAACGGAGAATGTGCTCGGAGAAAAAGGGTGGGGAAACTGTGTCTCGGGAACAGGGTTCTGGGCCGCTACAGGAACTGAAAGAAGATACCGAGTAGTGGAGTGTGTATCTGGTGTCAGTAAGAGAGGTCTGTGTGGGTGTTGTATAGATCCGTCGTATCATTGAAGTGTAGAGATCGGTGTGCGGTATTGGCTACTCTGCTCCGGTGTCTGGTGGCGTAACCGCGGAGCCGGGCCGCGGGGCGCCAACTGCAACATGGTGTCGCCCGGCGCCAAAGGCCTATATAAAGTGGCGCTGGTGGCGGTGACCTGTGTCAGTTGTGATCAAATTAGCCAGTGCCAAACACGACTGTGCTCCCTAACGCCAACAAGAACAGTTTTGAATCACTGCACAGGCTCAGCCACACATCCCTATTATTGACGCAGTGATCTTGGTCTACTCGTCACCCTTTCCTCTCAGCCTGCGGTAAGTATCTGGTACTCGCCGCGATCTCTCTTTCCTTGACCGAGGCTCGGGGTTGCTTGGGGATGTTGGTAGATTATAGTATTTCGCTTCGCTAGTTAACTTATAATCGCGTTATCCAATCGAATGCGTTGTTTGTGTCGTTGGCTCCATCGTTTTCGAAAGAACGGAAACGAAATCTAAACTAGACAACCGTTGAATATAATGAACTAGCGAAGCGACCAAATGTTATAATCTACACATCCCCAAGCAACTCCGAGCTCGGCAAGGAAAGCGGAGGATCGCGGCGAGTATCCAGACCTGAGAGGGAAGGGTGAACGAGTGTACAAGATCACTGCATCGATCAGGGATGTGGTGGTGAGCCTGTGGTGGTATGTTCAAAACTGTTTCTTGTTGGGTTAGGGCAGCACAGTCCCGTGTTTGGCACTGCCGTAATTTGATCACACCTGACACAAGTCACCGCCACCGCGCCCTTTATATAGACCTGGCGCCTGGCGACGCATGCGCAGTGGCGGCCAACAGCAGGCGCCCACGGCCCGTCCGCGGTTACTTAAAGTAATATAGTCCCTTTTTTCCCTTATTTGCTTCGGGTTCACATAAACCGGTTAACGTAACTTTTGATACCTGGCCAAATTGCCAGATGTAATTTCCCCTCCCCCGGAACATGGCTTTAGGCCGCTCCGGAAAAAAAAACGGGGGGACGGTAGCTCATGGTATGTCTTCGGACTTCCACGGAGCATGGCCCCGGGGTTCAATTCCCGGTGGGCGGTTCGGGAGGGTAGCGCCCGGATCAAATCCCTAGGCTCCGAGAGGAGGGAATCCCCAGGGGGTGTCAACCCCAGCCCCCCCCCCTCCCCGGCACCATAGCCTCCGGGAACATGGCGCAAAGCTGACCCAGATGAAGAAAAAAAAACGACCCGGCGCAGAGTCAGCCAATACCGCACACGATCTATACACTCAATGATACGACGGATTTATACAACATTTACAACGAGCATTTTCCTGTTTGGCGTTCTTACATTATAGTTTGTTGTAGTTTGGCAGGGATGCAAATAACATTTGCACACAATCATATATGCGAAGCCTGTTCGTTCGTTGTGTCGTTTCGTTTACGCAGTCTTTTCAAATACATGTGTTTTATAGACAAATATGTTGTGGTTTCATTTCAATACGTGGGAAAAGCTAGGATAGTATTATACAATTAACTACGCGCTACACGCTAAATGCGAAGTTTTCTTTCCCACGCCTTTGGTTAGCGAAAAGTGGCCGGATGACTAACTTCATGTGTTACTTCGCACGCTTTTTTGATTAGTAATTATACACACCGAAAGCTAGCTTTAAAACAACTTTACACATCTTATCTTAAGTAATGCTTGGCAAGGATTCGAAAATCCTTGGCGTGTATTCATGACAACGCCTATCACCATTTTGCGTGTAAATTGAAAACACAACTTGGCTGTTGAATGCGTGGTTAAGAGCCTAGACGCCTTTGAATTAGCAAAGTGGCCGGTATAACTAGAATGTTTAGTAATATTTTGTTAACAGTGTTCATGATGGCAGAATTTATTAAATGCATGGTGAAATGAGTCGCCAAGATGAACATAACAGATGTTAAGGACAACATGCCGTCCCGTTTCTAATCCGCGTTGGAGACAGCACCATTGAGGAGAGCAGCACGGCTCGCAACTAGAAGTGACTTTGACCGGTCACTCACCTTTCTCTGCGCCCATCACCAACTTGAAAACTCGCTGCAACGGGCTGCCTTGTGCCCTGTCCACAATCAGACATAGTCCTCCCATCGAGCCTCATTGAACACGGTTGTGCAGAAGTATGGTTATATCAACAGTAACGATACTGTATTTCGGTATACGGCAGCTCAAACCCATTTGCTCAATCATGAAACAAGTGCTCAATACTTAATTTATGTTGCGAGAGTCAAATCAAGGCCGCCGGAGTTTGACCACATCTCTGACGTGGTGAACAAAAATCCTGAGCTCAACGTCAAACAGTTAACATACTATCACATCGTAACTTTACTTCACAAAATTATCACAACAGGACAACCACTTCTACTTGCAGACTGTCTCAATTCCAACTTTGATACGACCGGTAGGAACACTCGTCAGTCCAACGACATCCGCCTGCCACCTGTGCGACACAACAGTGGCAAGCGGACAGTTTGTGTAGCGTGCCGGCTGATTAGCAATCTCCTGCCACATCATGGTGAGGGCGCTGAAACCGAGCATGTTTTTGCGACCACGGTGAAGAGGGAGTGTTTACCAGCTGGTGGGACATAAGCGCGCATTTGGTCTGTATATTCGTGGTGTAAGTACGATGGTGACTGGTGAGTGAGCGAATGAGTGGTCTGTGTATTCGTGTGTGATATGGTGTACGTACGATGGTGAATGTGTGTTTCTCTATCGCAACTTGTTTCAATGCATGACACCGTACAGTAATAGCCAATAGTGTATCTTACCACCGTAAGTGCATGGTATGTTGTATTGTGCCGAAGAGTAAATACAAATACAAATACAGCAATATAGATAAGGAAAACCACACGGGTCATTCGCAAAGACCTATGATACCACACAAACAGCAAACATAGTCGAGAAACGAACAATCGAGAGAAAACGCAATGGAAATGAAAAAAAATATATTCAGCATCTAATAGTTATTTCATGGAGAGAAGGGTACAAGGGAAATTCGAGCACATTCAGTGGCAAGGTAACTGTAATAGTGTTTAGATCTTGGCTCATACACATACAGGCATCTTACATAGGCTCGTACAAATACACATTCGATTGTTTTGAATTGCTTTTATTAAGTCACTTGTTTTGCAGATGGACGGACATATCTAACGCCGTAAGATGTGGACCCTGGCGATCATGCGAATTTCCCGACCACGGTCCAAGTGCAGGCTGAACGGCATGTCGCTGCCACCGTGCCTGCTAGACCACCAATACTCCAGCGGCTGCAGCAAGAAGCTAGGAATCGGGGTGTGCGCTGCTAACCGGCGCTGCGCCGACTGCCAGCACTCAGAGTGTTGTGACGGCAGCACTCGAGAGTGCCGCTCATTGACCTGCAGCAGCAGGAAGTGCGTCTGTGATTCCCACCGCCTAGCGACCTTATTTGGCAAGAAGTTATAGCAACCACAGCCTACGCAGTACGCTGTTTGTTGACGAATACCCAGGTAGAGGAATCTTTCCAACTCGACCAATCCAACTTCACCGTGATGAAATGCAGTCGGGCGGATAAACTTAAGTGACCGTTCACAAAAGCAGAGCGGCGGCCGGCCGCAGCTCCACGCCGCCAGAGGCGCGTCGTTTTTTTTTTTTTTTTTTTTTTTTTTT
>VOPJ01002648.1:56927-91688 GCA_014673585.1 Semibalanus balanoides
GAGACCAGCACAGTGAACGAGCTCTTCTACTGGAAATAACTGGTTCACGAACCCCATTCACCTGCTCACTCGCCAGTCAGCGATTGGAGGAGTTCGCCAATAACCGATTGGAGGTGTTGAAGTGCCCTAGCCACACCCAAGACGCAACATGGATAGTCAAGATGGGGATGGCAGCGTCTCTTAAATATATCACTCAAGGGGACAGTTGGCGCAATTTATCTGTAGCAAACACGCAGACGTGCCTATTGAGTAGCATCCTAGCAGCCTCTGAGTAATGTCTAGTATGGTGAACTTCAAGTACGTTGAGTAGTAATACCACGCTTGATCGGCATGAAACGTCCTATAGTCTGTCGGCTCAGTGCCGAAGACATGTTTATTGTATTTGCCGGGACAGAGATAATGGCGCAGAGCGACAAAGTGTCGTTAGTGAGCAATCTGTGATGGGGTGATGCGGATCTAATTTCCGGGGCTCTCGGCAGCTACCTGGCGATGGACAGGCTGATGATAAAAGTCATCCTCCCTAGACTGCAGCAGTGCGGCGACCTGGCGTGCCCGGCGGCGCTATGTCTGGCTTTGCCGGAAGAGCCTGACACGCCGGAGCACGTTTGACGAAGGTGCCCCTCTGTCTAGCAGTGCGCGACGTCTCTTCGGGACCATTCATCTGGAGCCATTACAGCTGCGGGACGGCGGGCCGTGGCCCGCGGCTACCTGTCTCACCGATACCATTGACCGTGATAACGATACCGATACCATGATACCATTGACCACCGTATGCTGAGGCTGAAGCTGCTGCGTATCCACCTGCCTCGCTGCATGGTGGACTGGATCTTCCTGTTCCTGCGGGATCGGAGGGCCCGGGTGGAGGTCAACGGCGCGCTCGGCGAGGAGAGGCCATCCGGGCGGGACTTGCCGCAGGGCAGCGTGCTGGCCACCGACCCTCGTACAACTCTCTGGGCGGCGGACCTGATAATGTGACGGCACTGAGGACCGTCCCGGGCACCTTCGGTGTCCACTGTCCAATGTATTGCTGACGAACACCGCGACACTCAGCTCCGGCTTGGCTCCATCGAAGTCAGCGCGACTGAGAGGCCCAGCAGGCGACGAACACTGGCGCAGTGGCACGGACTGGAGCCATGAACATCGCTGTGACACAAGGACTCGAGCCCGTAGTCCCCGTCGCAGTGGTGGACAGGACGCCAAGGACTTCAGAATCAGAGTGGCGGGTGCGATGGTGGAAGGCAGCCCCCACCTAAAGCTCCTCGGCGTGACGCCAGACCGACTACTGCTCTTCGGCGAGCAGTGTGCGACCCTGCGGCGCAAGGTCAAGCCGCGCATCGCCCACTTGCGACAGCTCACTGGCCGGAACTGGGGACTTGGGGAGGCACCTGACAGAATGAGAGATGCGGACGTCGTCGCGGCCTTGGCTGCGGGTTACCTCCGCCACAAGGAGCCCCTCCGGGGCTATGGCGCGGCCTCCTAGGCTGCGCCCAGGAGGACTAACAACAGCAACAACCTGTCTCACCGAGAGCCGCTGGGCTACGGCCGGCCGTAGGTTGACCCGAGAAGACAATCAACGACAACCATTTCCAGTTACGGAAGGGAATGCACAATGGACCCCGGAGCTTCAGCCTGAAGCAGTGGGGCGGCTCGTCATAGGAGGCAACTGAGGCCGGGCTCACCTATTATTATAGGAAGAATGTGCTGTAGAAATATGCATTGGTGACATTAGACAACACATGTGCGGTGGAGTTGATTCCCATTCTGCACGCACGCAGTGCAATCTTCATTATGACATTAAACACCAAAATATCCGTTCTACCATATTCATTCCATCCACCGCCAGCCACCGCACAGTGGGGCCTTTTCCCGATTCGCCGAATTAATTAATGACTGGCTTAAGGCTGTCATCTGCAGCAAACCAGCTCGAATATCGGAAGAGAATCAATGGCCGCTGTTTTTAGAGCAAAAAAAATAAAAAAATAGGGCGTCTGAAAAATGGGGGCACCGCCTCTGCTGAGCCGATGTTTTTTCAAAATTGTTGGCACAACATGCGTATGCAGTGTTAGAATAAACACTAAATTCAAGGCGCTAGCGTAACGGTTTATAAGCAGCAAGCGACAAACTAACGGGATTCTGCCCCGCAGGGAATAGACTAAACCTTGCCTGTATTGACCTCACATAACCACATCATCAAATTGGCTGTAGCAATCAAAGGGGCGAGTTGGGGCGCAGTTTCTGTGTCGGGACAGCATCAAAACATTCTGGCGACTACGCTGGCATGTGTCTCGAAGCGTCATTCGCCGTCAAATTTTATATAATGTTACATGTACATATTGTATGTTATTTACATGCGCTTCTGTCAACAAACTTCAGGTTCGATTGCACTTTACATATGCTTACCAAGGTTAACAGAGTAAACCAATGCCAGATTCGAAAAAATTCTGATATTTTTGGTCCGGGCATGCAGTTTGAAGGAAATCTTACCTGCACATTGTTCATTTTCGGCAGGCTACGGGGCGAAAGGCCCCACTGTGCACCGGTTTCATACGTTAATAATACTTCATTGACCGCTTCGAGCCGGTTGAGGACGGCCGGTCTGCGCCTCACCGCCTCCGCCCGTTCAACCAGCTACTGAGCACCAGCGGGCTACGCATCTCAGCCGACGATGCGCGCGCTGCTGGGCAATGGCAACCGGACTGAGGCCGGGATGTTTTGGGCCTCAAAGCGATATTATTCGGATCTAGAGGTCCGTTAGCGACGGCAATCAAAGTTCACGAACTAGGAAAACATGTATTTAAATGTCGATCTGGCCAACATACTTTGCTCAAAGCTATAATATAATATTTGTATTATGATATTTTACTATCGTGCCGTCGGCGACGGGCAGGCGGCGCGGCGGGCGCCGACTGCCCGGCGCCGCCTATATGACGTCATCAGCCCAAATATATAAAAAATATTAAATTAAGCACCGCATGCGAGAAACAAATGTCATAATCGTGTTCGGAAACAATTATTCTATCTTTTGCACCACAAACGGCGTACATTTGACAACTTTCAGAAAGGTGAAACATTCCCTTTAACACCGGGTATCAGCGGCTTCCTCTCGTCACAAGCAACGCGCTCGTTTTTTAACCGAAGCTCTAGCTCAATTAGGGGCGAAACGCCAGGAGGGATCGTACCCCCCCCCCCCTTCTGCCCGGTCTCGTAGGTATTTCGGGCCCTCACCCGGGCGGGGGTTAAGGACTGGCGTTGAGAATCTGCTTCGTCTCTGTCATGTTTATTCTGCGACATATCAATGGGCGTGCGTACTGGTCAGGGGTCACCGTCCTGTTGAGCAACTCTGACCTTCAGCTGTTCTTGGAGCCACTTGATGAAGCGTGCTGCGCTGCTACTGGTAATTTCATGACGTCATCATGACGGCAGTGGGCGTGTCTCCGTCTGCAGGTGGTGTTGGCCGACAGTGCGGCTGGCCAGTTTCACAGTGACAGACCTGTCGAGGTGCGGCGTGGCCGTGTGATTGTGGAGCGGCTGAAACCGGCATCCGGGGAGGGGAGGGGGGGGCACGGCGCGCTCTTTGATCGCGTCTGATGAGGTGTAGCGACAGCTGCTCCTGGAAACTGTTACCCCGTGGAGGAATGTCGGCGGATATTTTTATGCATATATTACATTTTGAAGGTATATAATGAATAGGTATATATGGGTTGCTTTTCATTTCATTCAACGTACCGGGGTTTGTCCCTCAATGTCCCTCAATGTGTTAGTTAGTATCCCCCCCCCCCAGTTCCCTGCGATCTACCCCAGCTATTTATCTGCATGTGAAGTCCCGATATCTTTTTCTTCAGCATTAGCCTAGTTCCGGAAGCATTAATTAGCCTAGTTCAGCATAGTCCCGGAAAGTTTATTAAGATCCGTAAAATCGACGTGATTTTGTCGGGAGCTATAAGTTAAAATGCATGTTTGAATCGGATTATATATTAATTGTTTAAACGTATTATTATGGTAGCCAATGAAATAATATAATGTCCTTATCTCGAGATCCTTGACATCCTTTACCTGATACCTCAAGAGCGATATACTCGCGTCAATCAGCTTTGCTTAACGAATAAGACAAATTCCTTTGAAGAGCCAGCTGAAGCGAATGTAATGCAATAATAACACGAATAAGAACACGAATGCAATGCAAGGCATGCCTTTATACCCTCAGTCGCGAGCAGGGACGTAGCCAAGGGGGGATCATGCCCCCCTCCTGAGCAAAATAAATTTGCACTAGATTGTATGGTATTCTCTGACACGACCCGACACGAACCCCCCCCCCACACCGGTTAACAACATATGGCTGAGGAGAAAATCTGATTTTTTCCGATGTACCCCCTCCCCCTTATAAAAATATTGGCTACGTGCCTGGTCATGAGTGTTTCTTGGACATTTGACGCACAACTTGCTTACACAAAGTGTCCCTTAACCTTTGAGTAAATTAATTTTGGTTTAACCTTGCTTTGTTTTACCGTTGCTCGTCGCCAACTTTCGCAGCTGCCTGCATTTGGTAGCCGTTCTCAGGTTCGGTGATGTCGCCAGAAAGTGGGCATTCGCTCTATGGAGAACTACTCCAGCGGAGAAGCTTAGTTTTCTGCGGCTTCGGGTCATCTCAAACCTGTTCCGGATGAAACATGTCTCAAACCTGTCCGGTTGAAACTGGAGATGGCTTGCTAAAATGTTATAAATATATATATTATATATATTATATATAATATATATATCAATATATATATATATATATATATATATATATATTTTATATATATATACCAGAGGCAGACTTGTGCCTGGATACCGAAGTTGGATCTGGGATCCTTCGGCATAAAATGCATGAAGGTTTTGTATTCCAGTGGATACCTCTGCTGCGTAAATGCATGCAGATATGGGATCCTCCTGGATCCCTCGTCGTAAACTGCTTCAGGATCTGGGGATCTTTCTTCGGGATTTGTCATCCGTGGTATACGGGGAAAATATGAATATGAGCGACCCGGCCCGGCCCGTGACGACGCTTTTGAGTTTATTTGTCTGCAACTGCACGTCCAATTGGCAAGCGGTCTTCTTTGCTGAGTACCTACGCTCCAACAACCTACGCTGTTGATATCAGTGCCACTCATGTTGGCGACTACACTGCGCGTGGCGCGTTGCCGCGTGAGGCTGGTTTGAAAGGTGTTTTCTTGCAAGAACTCGGGCAACGGCTGGGCAGATTGAGCGCAAATTTGGTGTGTGTGTTTAGTGACCCCTCAGTCACCACTTTCCACAACTCAGGGGTGGGATGACTGCACGGGCGCACGTGCACAGCCCTATTTTAAATCTTAGCAACGGCTGAGCCGATTGTGTTCCAATTTGGTGTGTGGTTAGGGACCTCTCAGCCGCTACTTTCCCACAAGGCAGGGGTGGGTGCCTCTGCACGTGCGCACATTCGTGCACCGTTTTTGTATCTCTGAAACTACTTGCCCGATCGAGTTGAAATTCATCATACATTTCTTTCTCGCTCGCTCGTTCATCGCTAACTACGGTGCCTTTCTGGTTTATCTGTATCTAGTCAATAAAAGCAAAAAAAAAAATATTAAAAATGACGTCATGAGGTACTCACACTTATGTACTTATGGAGCCAAAAAATAATATTTGCCTTTTTGCGATTTGAAGTGGAATAACCCGTCTGTGTGCGTTTGTGTATGGGGAAGGGTGTCCGTGTCGTTTCCGATCACCGTTTGTATTGGTGTGCTGTGTGCGGTCTGCACCGCGGGCCGGCCAATGTGGGCGCTGCTCGGCGTCAGGGCCGCGGCGTCAGGGCCGCGGCGTCAGGTGGCTGCTTCCTTTATTGCAGTGGCCATCAGTCTCATCGTGCAGCATATAGAGGACCTGCTGATTCAAGCGCACCACCGGCAAACCAACGGACACGGCGGCGGCTCGCCAGTCCGCGAGCGACGCGCGCGCTCCACCTCCGAGTCCCGCGTCCGCTAGACGCGCTGGCCGGTTCAAACTGCAGTTCCAACGGGCGGCGACAGATGGCAGCAGTGGACAACGCCGGCGGCCACTGGCGGAGACTGCAGTTCCAGGGGCCGCCGACAGATGGCGGGGCGACCTTCCGACGAGGATGGTGGCGTATTTTTGTACTCAACACTTTCCCACTCTGAAATGCCTCAATTTTCGTATGCCATGTTTACACCGACGCGACGATTCCACTTTCTTACTGCGCGATTTGTACGAAGCTTGTGCCAATCAAACACCAATCAAATCCGTCGCGGCTCGCTGCGCCCCGTAAATGACCCGGTGACGTGTTCGGTCCGTACCGGCCGCTCCCGTGTAACGTCCGCTCCCGTGTAACGACGGAGAAACGTCCGTACCGGTGCGTTTCTCCGTCGGCTTCAGCCGCCGGGGGAAGTCGTGAGCAAGGCAGATCGTGTTGATCTGATGCGATGGGTCCGGCCTGGCCTACTGACTGTGTCGGTGTAGTGTGAGGCGGCGACCGGTGTCGGGTAGCGTGTGGTGACGTTGGGCCGACTGATGTCGCGCCTCGACATCACCGCTGGTGTGTGTGTGTGTGGTCGCGCCGCGCGCGCCAGTAGGGGAGGGTGTCCGGCCGCTGTGGGTTATGTCGTGTGTGTGTTGTGTGCGCTCGCTTGAACATTCTTTGTTCCCTAGTTTAAGTGGCGCCGCCGCTATCCGGCCGTCTCTCTCTCTCTCTATACGCGGCCTGCCCGACGTTTTCCCATACATTGTGAGCGGTGTCTTGTGTTCAATGGTGGAAGGCATTTCTGTTACGCGTCGGTGAGTGGTACGGCCGAGTTTCCCCCTGCGTGACGATCAATGTTCTATAGCGAGACTGACCTGAACAAGACGCATTGACGCCCTGAGCTGTGAATCCGCCGCCGTCTTGCAGAGCTGTGTGCCCGGCGATGCTGCGCCCTCTCGTGGCAGGCGAATACTTTCCGAGAGGCGTAACGCTCAACGTATGTTCGCTTCACTCAGTCTGTGCTGGTGTCCCTGTGCGCCCGCGAGTTTGTGTGTGAGCGTGCGAGAACAAACTGTTCGTCGGTTGTACGATGAAATAAACGACACCGGAGTTTGACAGCGGCCGGCGTGTTTCGTTAGCGTGCTACCTGGGCTGAATGTGGATATCTTGATGTTGCGGGATGATGAGAGCCGGGCAGAGCCAGCGTGGCGATGGGCGCGACACACGGCGTATCTAGAGGAGGCACCACAGTCCGAGAGCCGATCAGAGATGCATCAATGCACACACCAGCCGTCACAGAGGGCCGGTAGCGTAGACTCGCAGCACGAGCTGAAGGTATGAGCCGCTCACGCGCGGACGCTCGATCAATCAAAGCTATCACAGTTCATTAACGTCATTGTAATGCGTATTTAATTGGCGCGTTCTTTGTAGTATCGCTCGATGCGAGCCTGGCGATGGTGGCGCCTCCTGTCGGTGGCGCGCCGCCGCCGCTCCGCTGGCTCTGCCCGGTCCGTCCTAGTCTGTCTCTCACCCTCTGCCTTCCTGCTGTGTTGCAGTGGCCATGAACCTGATAGTGGAGAATATCCGCGACCGGATGCGGACGGGGCCGACGCAGAGCGCCGGGAACGCCGCGACCGGTCGGCGCCGCAACATCTCAGACAGCCAGCTGTTCGTGACGCCCCACTAGGTGGCGCCACCGCTGCCGCCGGCCGGCCACGCCAGGGGCGCCACAAACCAGGCCGGTAGGTACGGCAGGGGGCGCCTAGGGCCGGCGGGACAGAGGGCGCTCCGCACCGGTCTGACAGAACAGGGGGCGCTAGCGTCAGCGAGTCGGAAGTTTCGCTGCAGACAAGGAGCGACGGATGATAGTCGGCCACCTCGGATCTGTACTCGGATAGTAGAGGTCATTGTGGTCCCTTTGGACCACCGTCTGTTCTTGCAAACTCAGTCAAGCACAACAGCCAAACACCGCACCGGTGCGACGAGGCTTCTTTAGATCGGAAAATGCCTGAACGCGTGTCAAGTCTTATTATCCCGCCTTTTTGTGCTACTCTAGTCTGCTTTGGAGCGGTTATTAGTTGTGTCCATCCGCTTAACGCTAGTCAGTATCCACCGATCACGAGATGGAATCGTTAAAACGAAAGTGTACGAACGAACGAACAAATAATCGTGTTCCTTGTGACAACGAACAAGCCTAGTCAATGTAGTCCAGCCGTTATACTACGTTTTGTGTTGTGTACTCGATAGCTATGAGTGAGTCATTAAATTGTATGTTGTGTTTATAACCCAGCTGGTCGGTAGTCTCGGCACGAGCTTATTGCGCGGAATTAGTCCAGGCTGGTCAGTATGATGCGTTTAGAACGTGTTGTTACACTTGAAGCTGCTTTGACGCCTCGACTTGCAGAAGTTGTTTTGCGTCGTTCGCTCTTATAGCATTAGTACAATTTTAGGCAGCTAACATAATGTCAAAGGAAACTAATGTAAACATTTGAACGTGGTTTGTGGGTGGATTGCGCTTTAGCGGTGTTTTTCGAAATGGTGCCGTTTCTGCCATAAGCGGTCGGTAAACACGCAGCTTTGCGGGTCTCGAACCGCGCATTTGTTTGTCTAGTCCAGTACCTTGTTCGTTCATGAGCGCACTGCCGAGTTGGCAGTAGTGTTACTGCAGTCGACCTGATACAGAGAGTATAGCCCTAGTCAGCCGCAATAAGACGAAACAGACGCCGCCACGCCGTCTGCTGGGGTTGTCCGGAGTCTCTGCCGGAAGGGAGCCGACTGATGGTGATGTGCCCAGTCTGTGGTATGTGGCGGCGCCGCGGATCTGCCCAGTCTGTGGTTTGTGGCGGCGCCGCGGATCTGCCCAGTCTGTGGTTTGTGGCGGCGCCGCGGATCTGCCCAGTCTGTGGTATGTGGCGGCGCCGTGGATCTGCCCAGTCTGTGGTTTGTAGTGGCGGCGTGGATCTGCCCAGTCTGTGGTTTGTAGTGGCGGCGTGGATCTGCCCAGTCTGTGGTTTGTAGTGGCGGCGCTGGTGAGTTTTAGGCCAGTCTGGCGTGGTTCGTAGTAGCGGCGCTGGTGAGTTTTAGGCCAGTCTGGCGTGGTTTGTAGAAGCGGCGCTGGTGAATTTTAGGCCAGTCTAGCAGCCAGAGGAGACAAGACTAGTCTATCAGCAGGTAAGAGGTTGTAGCCGTGACGGTAGTCGTGGTTCTTTCGACCGACGGTGGGGCATGGCAACTGGCAACGGTCATCCGTGTTGGCTCAGAACCGGTCGGTATGTGCCATGACTTGTCCCCATTCGAAGGTGAGAATGTGCCAGTCAATACTCATGTGATGGTGCCCGCCTTTCTGCATTATTGTGTCGGGGCCGATTGGAGCGACTGCGACCCAGCGTAGCTTGATGGGAGAGGAGACGGATATTAGCATCGGAGTGTTGTCAGAAACGAAGATGGCTCTGGCCGGGAACTGGTGCACTCGCCGCCATTGAATCTGCAGTGCATATGATGTATAAATGTATTTAGCCCAGTTGTGTCTTTGTTGAAACAAAACACAAGCGTGCTACACATGACAATAAAACACGTCTCACAGATGTCTATTTGACGCGGTGCCGCGAACATCAAGGTCGAGAATCAATGCTTGAATATCACGATAGCAGGGATGAAGGAACGTCGCGAACGGGGGAGCCTAATTTTTATCTTGTCTTGAGAAAACCCCAACCCCCTGTGTAAGGATTTATTTGTAGATTTAGGGCTCTTCTCGCCTTGGCGAACCTTTTGCCATTAACCAAAATACAATAAGTTAACAAAAAATGCCGAAAATACCATGAACCCCTGCCCCGTTCCTACGCCTATGTACATTATTATAAACACGGTTGGCCCTTCACCCAGTCTTCACTCACAGTGATTATAGCGATAATGAAACATTTTGTATGCTGTTTACATTCGAGCTAGACTAAGCTACAACACTTCAGCCAGTCTGGTGAGCGTGCCGTTCACCTACTGAAACGAGCTGACGTGCCACAGCTAGTTTGTCACCCAGTTCGCCTGAGTTAGGACGGCATCACCACGCAATCATAGTCGTCTGTCACCTCAACCAAGCCGGTCGCGAGTCAGTCATTGAGGGAATGCTCTGGGTGGGCTGTCGGATGACAACGGGCCCCCAGCCACTCGGAGAAGCACACACTCGTGACGCGGTCGGCACCGTCGCCGTCTCGTCGGCATCGTCGTCGGCACCGTCGCAGCCCAGACTCACTACGCCGTCCCGTGGCGCGCAGACTGGTCTCCTCTCACATCCGCGACCTACGCGGCGTTCAGTTCAGAGCCGCCCTGCAGCGCCGGGCTCGTCCCGCCGGAGAACTGTCCCCGCACCGTCTTAGTCGCCTCCTCCCCGGCGGAGCGGACATAGATGGCGCCACTGGAGACCCGCACGTCGGGCGGCACGGCGTCGCTGTCGGGCACCAGCGGCACGCTGCGTCCCTCCAGAGAGGAGCGGAACAGCCCGGTGGATGTGGGCACAGATGCAGCCTCACGAGACAGTAGCGGCGCCGTCTGGTCCCGTGGGAAGGGTGAGGGCGGCGCTGCCAGGTTCGGTGAGAAGAGTGAGAGCGGCGCTGCCTGGTTCGGTGAGAAGGGTGAGAGCGGCGCTGCCTGATCCAGTGAGAAGGGTGTGAGCGGCGCCGTCTGGTCCGGCGAGAAGGGTGAGAGCGGCGCTGCCTGGTTCGGTGAGAAGGGTGAGAGCGGCGCTGCCTGGTCCAGTGAGAAGGGTGAGAGCGGCGCCGCCTGGTCCAGTGAGAAGGGTGAGAGCGGCGCCGCCTGGTTCAGGTGAGAAGGGTGAGAGCGGCGCCGCCTGGTCCAGTGAGAAGGGTGAGAGCCTGTGAGAGAGGAGAGAGCAGCGGCCGACCCGCTGCGTCCCACCAGCCGACCTCAGACGGCGGCGGCAGCACTGGCCACTGACTGACCTGCGGCCCACTGACGGGGACCGCCAGCTGCTGCCAGCCACCAGCCAGCGGCGACTCGGCTTCGCCCTGCCAGCGGCCCGCAGGAGCCGCCGCCGCCGCCGTCCATCGCAGCGGCAGGGGCGGCGAGGGAGGTGGGCGGTCTGCCCGGCCCGACCCCGACAGTCCCGACCAGGAGAGGCGGCTCCGACCGGGGATGAGAGGCTCCACGCCGGCCGCGGTGCGTCTCCAGCCGCCGATCACAGAGCCAGGGACGGACCGGCCGGCATCTCCATCTCTGATGCCTGGGACGGACCGGCCGGCAGCATCTCTGAACCCTGGGGCGGACCGGCCGGCAGCTCCATCTCTGAACCCCGGGGCGGACCGGGCGGCAGCCCCATCTCTGAACCCGGGACGACCGCGGCGACCCATCTCTGAACCCCGGGGGCGGACCGGCGGAAGCTCCAATCCTGACCCTGGGACGGACCGGGCGGCAGACCCACATCTCTGAACCCGGTGGGGCGGACCGGCCGGAAGCTCCATACTCTGAACCTGGGGCGGACCGGCCGAAGCTCCATGCTCTGAACCCTGGGGCGGACCGGCCGGAAGCTCCATCTCTGAACCCTGGGGCGGACCGGCCGGAAGCTCCATCTCTGAACCCTGGGACGGACCGGCTGGCAGCTCCACCGCTGAACCCTGTGACGGATCGGCTGGCAGACCCACCGCCGCCGTACTCTAGAGGCCAGGAGCGGCCGGCCGGCCCGGGCCGCAGAGCCAGGTGTACTGTCGGCAGCTTCTCCACCTGGCGACCAGCAACATGTCAGCGAAACAGGCGAGCAGAGATGGCATATCGTCTCGGTGCTGCGCGTACAACAGTGCAGTCCATATTTCACATAAGCGAGATGGAGTTACCCACAAGCATTGATTGCGGGTGATTCCCACACAACTGTTTGTTGCAACGAAACAAGCGCAAAGATGGACGCCAAAGGTAAAAGTCGTGCGGCGAGCTGCATTCTTACCGAGCGGGCGTCAGCGGCCGCCAGACAGGCGAGCAGGACGCAGTGTGCCACCCGAGTCTGCATGTCTGCTCTGTCCTGATGCTCCGCTGCAGTCAGACTGAGCCTGGGACGGGCCGACCCGGTCTTATGCCAGCGGCCGCCGCCGCCGCCGCCCCCACTGGCACCCGGACGAGGAGCTGGCGGAGCCCGGCCGAGGTCACGTGCCGCCGTGACAGACACGTGACCGACACGCGGCACACGTGCCGTGTCATGTTTTGCCTCAGGTGAACGGGACCGCACGGGAGTGAATGGAAAGCAGCTTCGTACGGTCGGTAGCGAATGCTGTGCGAACTGAGCGGCAAGTTGGCGACGAGAGTGAAAATCCGGACAGTAGGCCGTTCCGATAAACATCGTCAATTGAAAAATGTGTCCTGAGCCTGGCGACCCATGCAGATCGAGAGACATCTGTGACAAACCATTCCGTTCCGCGTAAAAAATTAGTGATGTTTATCCTTTCGACAATGCATCGAACATTGCATTGATAAGTGGCATTGGGCGAAGTATAAATCGTTTAAAAATGTTCAAATTTTACTTCACGTGTTCAGCAGTTGGCACAAATGTCAACACGTAAGCGGCGTACAACAGCTCAGCGAAGAATACAAATCCCGATGCGATGCCCCAAGGCGAAAACTGAAGATAGCACTGATATTTTTCAACTCAAAATAACAAGTGAGGAACCCAAATTCGCGAGAATCAAACACAAGCTTCTGCTTTTTTTGTTCACTTGCGTGAGCCAACCCTGGCAAGTTGCTGCAAAGTAGGTACCCACGGTCTCGGCGTACCACACAAGGTCACGACTGGGAACCATCACCGCTTTCCTGGCAAACACTCTAACTCTGCCAGGTCTCCCGCTGTTGCCACAGCATCCAACCGACCTTGCAATCCACACACGCCTCGGGACAACACCTGACCAGCTGGAGTCCAGACATCACACGCACGGCTCCCGTGACACACACTTTGACGGCCTTGGTCGCCAGAGGATGACGTCTGGTGACGCCTGATGACGGCCAGTGACAGCCGATGACGGATGACAGACGCCGTCATCACGGCTCGACACGGATGCCATATATTGCCGGCGGCGGCGGAGAGACGGCATCAGTCGGAAGTCGGCAGCAGACGGCAGCAGACAGCGGCAGACAGCGGCAGACAGCGGCAGACAACAGCAGACGGCAGTGGTCGGAGAGGAGAGTTCCAGAGCCACAGCACAGAGCCGACGCACAAAGGTAACCATCTGATCACATATCACTATCCGTGACGAGAACTCGGTCACACCACTGGCATTCCGCGTATACCTATGCGTATACTACGTTCATCTGTGGTATAAGTCGGGGATGGCGGGGCTCCAATATCCCACTGGCCTGACCCGTTGGCGCCGCACATCAGAGACACCGGGCGCCCCCGTTATGAGGACTGTTGCGGAGACATGGCGTGTATAACCGATGCATGACCTGGGCTCTGTGCCGGCCTGTCCGTCAGATGTCCTGGCTGTATCCGTGGCTGCTGCTGCTGCTGCTATCAGCGCGGCTGCCGGGTCAGGAGGCGGCGGGGCGTCATCAGAACAGGCAGCCGAGGCAGGCCAGCTCGCTGGACGACCAGCTGCAGCTGCTGCTGTCCGGAGGCGGCCTGACGACGACTGCCGCGCCCAACCCTGATCCAACTCCGGAGCCAAGCCCTGAGCCAACTCCGGAGCCAAGCCCTGAGCCAACTCCGGAACCAAGCCCTGAGCCAAAGGCTGAGGCGGGGGACGGTCATCAGCAGATGCACAATGACGGCCCGGAACACAGCGGCGGCGGCGGCGGCGGCGGCGGCGGCGGCGGCGGAGCTGGGCCGGACGCGTCAGGATCACACGCAGGGCAGCACTCACACACCCACAGCCACCACTCGCACGCGCACACTACTGAGCACCACGAGGACGGCAGGACATCCCACGATGACGGCCGGCATGGCAATCCTCCGTCAGGCACGGAGAGGTACCAGTACGGTGGCCAGCCAGCGAGTCAATACCAGGACGGCAAGATGTACCACCATGGCGTGCAAGATAGGGGATACAATTCTGGAGATACGTACCATCACGGCAGTCCTTACCACGATGGGCAGCATGTGGACTCTGGTAGCCACTATAACGACATGCAAATGCACCAACAGTCTGGCGGAGGTAAGCACCATCCGAGCGGGGGTAAGCACCATTCGAGCGGGGATAAGCACCATCCGAGAGGGAGTACGCACCATTCGAGCGGGGGTAAAATGCGCCCTCACTACATGGAGTCCCCAGGCATGGTGGCGGCCCGGCCGGCAGAGTACCCGCCGTACCACCATACTGCCACGCCTGGAGATCATACAGCAGGAGGCGGACACAGGAGCGCCAGTCGGAGCCGTCACCCCGGACAGGGTCATCAGCGCGGGGTGTATATGACCCAGACTGGGCACACTGCCGGTCAGGGGATGGGGACAGACGACCCCATGATGGAAGTCTACATGGCCGGCTACCAGCTCGGCACGGAAGCAAGAATGGAGGCCGAACGAAACCACAAACCGCGCGCCATGGCGGAACATGGCAAATACTCCGACGGTGTTCCCATCGGGCATGGTCCTGGATCCTATTCCCATATAGGGAGACAAGCAAATAACATGGATGGGAATATGGGCATGAGTGACTACCCCATGGCGGGAGCGACAACGGCTGACTACGACCCCATGACGGATACCTACCTGAGAGGCTACGCCACGGCTCTGGGCTCCANAATAATTACTATATAGTTCTATAAAACAGTTTCTCTATATCATGTTCTGATAATTGCTCTTGATTGTGGCTTCTTCTCTGACCTTTGGAGCCGCTGTTGCCTCGCTCCATTCTGAGGATGTCAGCGAGCTTGAACGCTTTCAAGCTCGCCATCTCAATGCGGCAATTGGCCTGCCAGCTCAGGCCCACTAAACAGCCCTACTTGAGGCACTTGGAGTGCCAAGCATTCAAGAGACCAAGAGAGGCATAGTTTTCCGCGGGCTATGCAATGTCTTCAGTTCAGAGCACAGGCTGTCTAGAGCCATGCCGCGAGGCTTAGCCGTTCTGGCTGTTGATCCTTCCCAGCTGGATGGATCTTTTATGGGGCTCGTGCATAGCATGTGCAATGATAATTTTGCAAATTTTCTCTCTGTGGCCTCCGGGCACATCGACCTGGAAATGTCCGGTGTTGGGCGTCAGTCACGTGACTTTGGACCCAGGATTTCGCTTGCATTGAAACTGTTGTTAATAATCAATTAAATGATAATTATTAATATTTACCACCATAAAAAAGCCAAACTAGTTATGATCATGAATTAATGCGTCTCTTTGGAAAAAGTGGCCCGATAAAGTAATACAAATCATTTCATAAAAAAGAAATGTTCAGGATTAACCATTGCTATGCCCATTGCGGCGACAAACGCGATGGACCCAAACACAACTGAAGTCAGCCTTCGCCAAAGCGACTCGTGCGCCGAATCGGTCATGTGACCGAGCTCAGACGCCCTCACCTTATTTATATTGCCTTGGAAATGTCGATGTGCTCCGAGGCCAAGCCCATCGGAGCGCGGGTTAACGCAAGCTTCCTCACGCTGATTATTTTTGGCGGTGCAATACAAAATAGCGTATTTTATCTAAACGCATTTCACGTATGGAACGACCGTTTTTGTTTTGCGTCGCACGCCGCGCGCTACAGCTATATGCCGGTCGGGGCGGCTTTGGCACCTCTTTATAAGGTTTAACTTTACTGCTTCTGCTTGTTCTGGCAAGCCTCACCACGTCCTGGGGGCATATTGAAATGGTAGTTATATGTCACCAAACAATACAAAACAAGTGTTACAAAATGTCCATAGTTTATTTGTTGCCTCACGCTGTTGTGCACATGCGTCCAGTAGTCTTTTTCCTTTACTTGCAGATTAATGCTCTCAGATCTATGGAACTGCCGGTGGCAGCATTTGTCATACATGCAGCTCTTGGCGACTAGAACGCGTCTGGCGATACTCGACATTAGTAGTTACTAGTTAGTAGCAATAAACATAATTTCTGTCAATTAAAGCAGCTGGGGTATTCCACGACATTTCAACCATTTGCTATCCCAAAGTACACCCTCATCTCTCACTTTTTGTTCAAAATATGTGTACAGGATTATCTTGGGCCCTGAATTCAGCTGTACCAATAGTAGCTCAATCTTGGCTCCTGTTCTCGAGTTAAAGCTTCGGACATTTTCGTAAGGTCACGCAGCAGATATATTTTTGGAGGCTGAAGAGTGCATTTGACTTACCCAAATGACAAAAATACTTGCATGGCTGAATTTGCAATGAAAAGAAGATTCTATTCCTGGGATTCTGTGCGTGACCATGAATGACCTTGAACCCGTGACCTTGTTTTCGTTGACCTCTTGTGACCTCGGGTGCACTTCTGATGTTAATTTTTCACTTATAAAAAACTTGTCAATGTGTCAATGTATTGCCCAGCAACGCAAGAAATAAAAAAGTTGTGTTTTCCTCTAATTTACATATTTTCCATCTAGATATGTGTGTTTTCGAATTACCCCCAAGGGGAGGGGTAACTGGCAAATATATGCGAAGTAATGGGACCGATTTTGACGGGGTTTTCATCATTCGATCTGGCGTACTCTGAAATAGTGCTATTTATAATTGTATTCACTTTGGTCTAATATAAGTTGACCAAATTGGACCAAAACCACTCAAAGTGTTGCAGATGACTGTTGGGGGTCGCCTGTGCCGGCGCCGCCTCTTGGTTCACCGGCGCCTCGCTGGGCGCCGATGAATGACCCGGGGCGGCTGACCTTGGCCCGGGCCGATCCCGGGCCGGTCGGGTACTGACAGGAGCAGTTCTGTAGGCGGCGTGCCCGCGTGTCCTGCGCATGCTATCGCGAGAATCAGGTATCACGAACGAGTACCCGCTACGTGTCTTGGACCAAGAACGGAGGAGAAACAACGATTGACGTCATGCCTCCAATCCTATGGAACCGATCTTGCGGAGTCTTTTATTATTTGATTTATTTGATTCAAGCGCTCACCAACGGGTCACCCCAAACAGGTGAGCGTAAAAAAGAACACGGACATAGACAGTAGACCAGTAGGTAACACGCTCACATATAAATATAAAAATATAAGATATAACTTCGCAAAAACGCGCTAAAAATACATAACAATAAAACAAAAAATTGGATGTCCAATAGCGATGAAAAATACCAAAAATATTAAATATAAATATAAAAACAACAAAATATAGATGCAATGTAAAGGAAAAAAGGCAGCGCTCGTAAAAAAACACAGATAGCTAAAAAGGCTAAAGTAGATGCAACGCGTAAGTTAGATACACGAGTTTAAACAGTAACAGAATCGTCTGCAAAAACGTCTGCCTCATAGGAACGCTGCTTAAAAAAGATTGACTACTGTGGTACCCTAGCAGAATAAACCCCGTTTCACGTTTTCACTCGTTGGACGGGGCACATAAAACAGTCTGTTCGAGTGCGGATCGATCGAGCAGGTGCATGGAAATGAAATGCTGTTATAGGAAGGGAACTATACAAATCTAATTTTGAGTTGAGAATATTCCTGCGGTGAAAAGTAGGTCGTTGATGAACTCGACAGATGAGGCTTAATGATATCCGAAGTGACTCAAAAAAGATCAGCATATGCAGGAGGAAGCGGCCGTGTCCGGATTTTGTGTTCATAGAAGCCATATCAGAAATTCATGTTTGTACTCGATCGATCCGCATGTGTGTGTCGGCCGCACCCGACCAATCCACGAATACCTATTATAGAGTTCGAGCGAACTTGGACGAAGTAAGCACACATCAACGCTTTGAAGTGTCCTTTACACTTCTTTCATCTTCCTAAGCCGGTTTGAAATGATCGGAATAATAATCCGAGGCTTCGGCGTGCTCTCCTAACAATGTTGTTGATGTAAGAGGCGAAAGTGAGCTTGGTATCTAGAGTGATACCCAGGTCGCGAATTTCTCCAACGTTCTCGAGTTTCGTGGAATTAATAAAATACTCTGTCCGGACGGGCGCGCGCCTGAGGGTGGTCGTTAATGATCTGCATTTACTTGGATTTAGAGTAAGTCCCCATCTGACGGACCACGCTGTCAGACGACCCTATCCTTGCGCAGCAGCGTCCGTCAGATGGTGATAATTTTGCGAGAAATATTTTATAGTCTCGGACATTACATAAGGCACCAGAATCAATTCGCGTGGTAAGGTCGTTGATAAAAATAGTGAGAACAGAAGATGGAGCCAAAAGGGATCTTCTGAACACCAATTATACTGGTTTCAGTTGGTTTTTGACGTTACGAGTGACCCTCTGACGCCTAAATCGGACAGATATGAGACGAACACTATTTAAGGCGAATTTTATCCAAATTTAAATTAAGGAATGTTTTAGTTTTGTGAATGAGAGAAAGCGCATGATTCACGCTTTGAAAAGCAGCGATCAATTCTGATATATATAGACGTCCGTCTGATATCGTGCCGATATGGTCCCATGCTGACTGAGGTAAACGGCCAGATAGTTACACACTGATCGCCCTGGGAATACACCGTGCTGCTCAGTTGCACAGGCCGGTGAAACATGACTGATTACAGTGGTCGTAATTTACCGCGCTCGAGTATCTTCTCCGAACGCAGAGGAGCACAGACACTTCCGGTAATTTTGATGGGATTTCTTTTATTCACCCTTTTTTGTAGAACCGAATGTCCTCAACATTAGGATCTGGACTACCCAAAAAACGGCTGCTGTTCTGAGTTTTAAACAAATTGCTTTATACAAAGTAGACCCAAAACGCCAGGAGAATGTTTGCAGCTTTCAAAACAACTTATGGGACCGCGTTTTTGTTGGACCTTCTAATTCGATCTGGCTTTGTCTTAAAACAGAATATTGCGTTTCGAGTTTACCCAGTTTGATTCAATCTCAGTGGTTTAATTTTGAACGAAACCAACAAAACTAGCGGTTTTGGTCCAATTTGGTCCACTTAGATTTGACCAAAGCCGATAAAACTTAATACGGTCCCGTTTTGAACCAAGCCAGATCGAATGGTGAAGACCGTGTCCAAATCGGCTCCATATGTTAAGAGCATGACGTCTGCAATTATTTTTGGTGGTTTTGATCCAATTTGAGCCACTTAGATTAAATCAAAGTGGATAGATAGAACTACTAAAGGAATATTTTTGGACCACGCCAGATCGATTGGTGAAGACCCTGTTCAAATCGGTCCTACAGGTTCTAAGCATGACGTCGTCTGCAAGGATTTGGGGCATTTTTGGTCTTATTTGGTCCACTTATATTGCACCAAAGTAGACAAAACTCACAACCACAACGTTTTGAACCACGCCGGATCGATTGGTGAAGATAGCGCACAAATCGGTCCCATATGTTAGGATTATGATAACGTCGGCAACGATTTTTGGTGGTTTGCGTGGTTTTGGTCGAATTTGGTTCACTTTGGTTAGGCCAAAGTAGATAAAATTAACACAGCATCGCTTTAGACCACGCCAGATCGAATGGTGAAGACCCCGTCCAAATCAGTCTAATAGCTTCACATATATTTGCCCGTTACCCCTCCTCCTTGAGGGTATAGTTCGACAACACGCACGTACAGTCGGTCTATTATGTATCTTCCCTTTTTTAGCTTCTAAAACTCCTCTAATTTCCCTTCTTTGTACATGAAGGACTTAATTAAGGGAGCATGTGTTACCTACCTAGGTAGGTACATGTTACCTACATGTTACCTACATGTACATGTTACCTTGTATCAGTCCTTGATGTACACAGAAGTGAAACTAGATGAGTTCTAAATACTAAAAAAGGGAAGATACCTAATAGACCGACTGTACATAGATGGAAAATATGTAAATTAGAGGAGAAATTAATTGTTTTATTTGTTTTGTTAAGCAACATATTGATAAAATTTGAGCAGAAAGAAATTGAAATCATAGGTGTACCCAAAGTCACATGAGGTCAACAAAAAAGGTCACGGGGTCAACGTTGTTTAAGGTCACGCAACAAATGCCATAAATCGGATCTTCGTTTCATTGCGAATTCAGCCAAGCAAGTAGGTATTTTTACATTTGGGTAAGTCAAATGCACTCTTTGGCCTCTAACAATACCTCTGCAACGTGACCTTGCAAAAATGCCCGAAGCTATAACTCGAGAACCTGTGGTCAGATCAAGCTAATATTTCCAAAGCTGAATTCAGGGTCCAAGATAACCATGTACACCAATTTTAAATAAAACATAAGGAATGAGGGTGTTTTCGACTAGTTGAAATGTCGTGGAATGCCCCAGTTGGCCACCAGAATATCCATATTTGCCTACATTTCATTAATTCAATTGAAGCGATACCTTTTGGGCGGCTTTAGAATACAAAGCGTTCAGGCACCGCATGGCAGAATGAGCTGTGGTGCTGCACCGGTCGCGCTGCCCCCCCCTTCAGGTGACAATTTCATCTCGACTGGGGGAGGGCTGGATCTGTGACTGAGAGGTTTAGCCCTCTTCCCGCTAACATGTTAGACGAGTCCGTGGTTCGTGGAGTAGCTGTTAGCGAAGCTAACTTACCGGTTAGCTCATAGCTGTGCCCACCACTGGTATACTGGCTGGATTCATAATTGCCACCGCGTGGAGGAATATTATAATGAATGACTATGGCCATTATTGGCATTATGACATGGGCTGACGTTTTTTTCAGGACGCTGGGTTGCCAACCTTGTCTGGCGAACAATCCCGCCGAAGCAAACCTCATAGTCCTTATAAGGCCTGCCGACAGACGTGTCACTCTTGATACAACCTGTCAAGAAACGTCCCTTCCTGGTGGATCACCATTCGCCTTACCACTAACGACGCCAGAGACAACGCAGACGTGACCGGAGGGTAGTCTCAAGGCGAGCACCTGTTCCCGTGACGTCGCTGTGAGCCCTGTTCCCGTGACGTCACTGAGCTGACTTTTCAGCTGCTGCTGGACGTACAGACAGAGCCATGTCGCGACCCAGGTGGGGTCTGTCTCGGCTAACGTCCCGTGCCGTGCAGCTGGCGCTGGCTTTTGCCTGGATCGCCCTGGTCGGATGGAAAGTGTCCATCTTCGTATCGGAACCAATCGGCTCTGAGACCAGCTTTAAGGACGAATTTAATTTGCCGTACGTCACCGTTTGCACATACCACGGCCTTAACGAGTTTGCACGTGACTTGATTTCATACGGCTCCTACCAAGAGCATGTCGAGTACTTTGGAAACGGCAGGCTTTTGGACGTGATCAAGAATGAGGGATCCGGTCTATTGGATATGATGCCATACCTATGGAACTCTCCAGAGTATTACGCGGACCCAAACAGAAAGAATTACACTGAAAACGAAGGCAAGTGGACGACAAGGATTAACTATGCTGAAGGAGGACTTTGTGGTACATTTGAAGTGACTGGCGAATCGGCTCATTTGCAACTGGCGCGACAGATCGACTTCCAACAATTCAGAAATGCAAGCGACGGCAAAACATGGGATGAGTCAAGAGTCTCCTATAGAATACATGTCCACAAGCTGGATGATTTTTGGGGAGCAAGAGACAAAGACTTCACCACGTTCTCAGACTCCGAGCTGAATTTTCTGTCCATCTCGCACGCCACGAGCCTGCAGGAGCTGGTGATTCATCTCGAGCGGCAAGTCATGCCCAACTTACGTCGCCAGCCTTGCGAGGAAGATCCTTCCTACAGCAGATCCACGTGCTGGCGCAGATGTTTCTTCGACTCGCTCAACTGCAGCGTGGAGGAGGACAGCACTACCGGCAAGCCGCCCTGCAAAGCAACTGATGTGGTTTGGTTCTACGAGGTGGCGTACCTCGAGTACATTGGCAAGATAACCGATCAAGGACATCTTGTTGATTTGAAGTATCCGTGTTCTTGTCCTCGTCCATGTGTGCTGGAACGCTACAACCTGTTTGTTAGGCCAGGTTTCCTCAAGAGCGACGAGGATTACATCCGACTGAAGCTGGTGTTCAGCCCTGTGCTGCGCACATTAGAAACGCGCGTCACCTACGGAATAATCGACCTGATGGCAGACACGGGCGGCTTCATGGGCCTCCTGCTTGGCTACTCCATCCTTTCTGTCTTCGATGACTTTAAGGCTCTTGCGGCTCGGATTCTCTGGAAACGCGCAGCCAGCGCCACTGTCCTTCGGAAAGATATCCACCAGAGTCAGGACACAAGCTTTATCAGACCAAGAAGCGAGAAACGACGCGTTAGAGCTCAGATGCGTCGGCGAAGTGGACGCTCAAAGGTGAACCCCGGGGTCTTATTTGTGCAATCTAACACCAGCAAAGCCTGGAACGAGTACAACTGCTCCGATCGTTATTCTCAACGAGAGATAAAGAGTCAACTCGGTCGACAAGATACTGAAAACACTCCCTCCATTATTTTCGAGGGGACAGGACGAGAAATAAAGAGGGTCTACTAGATCGACAAGGAAATGGAGACACTCCCTCCATTCGATTCGAGGGGACAGGATGAGAGGTAAAGAGAGACTTCTAGATCGACATGGCACGGAAGACACTCCCTCCCACGGGGGCGCAGTCAGCTTTGTGAGCAGTCGTGCACCGCCAACTGACTAATCGAGCAATTGTAAACAACCAATCAGCGACTGGTGTTGGTCGGCTGATTTGGTTGACGCTTCTAAGACATATACAGTAAACATCGGACTATAAACAACAGTACCGAGCTTACATTTGACATGTTTTTAACGCATGTTATGCAATTCCATTATATGGGTTCAAGCATATCGCGTTAGTATCATTCGATGAAATATTTTAATTTTTACTGATTCTGATGTCCACTCATTTAGTTTTATTCAACGCAAGAGACCTAATTGTTAAAATAATTAAGTATATTCTTATTTTCCCGTGCTTTTGGGTATACTAAACTGAGAAAATATTAAAAAAAACAGTTGAGTACCACGCCGTAATGAATATTCTTATGAAACATTTTCACACTTTTCTAGATGGGTTCAGTCATGTGGATGATATTTTAGTTTTGAGCAAAATTGAAATGAGGTTTTCAAAAATGATCTTATATCATGCACGCAAGGTCTAGTTTCTGGATGAGCATAATTGGTTGTGTGCACTGGTGGTTAAAACTGAACAATTTCTTAATTCGAACGCGAACTTATCACCTTAAGTGGATCATTTTTGATAAAAGTATGATATTCACACAATCAGTGTGAAATTCTTAGCTCAATGATGGCCATGAAATTGTATACAAAATATATAATATTTCATCACGGTTCTTAGTTGTGTCCGACTTGCCCACAGGTCAAGCTGGTGTATATTTACTGATATTTATATTTCAAGACATAGGTTTACTAAATCAACATTATGTAACCGGTTTTTATATAGTGTATTAAATCTAAAATTAAAAAATTTGTCACGAAGTTATGAGAAAATCTTGTAATCATACTTTTATTGTATCTAGAATATCGGCTGGCGCAATGTGTGAACCCATAGACCCCATGTTGAAGGAAATTCTCTGCGCTACCTAGTATTTTATATACCGTGCTCCCTCCATTCTTTTTGAGGGACAGGACGTGAAATAAAGAGGGTCTACTAGATCTACAAGGCACGGGAGACACTCCCTTCATTCTATTCGAGGGGACAGGACGAGTTATAATGATGCATCTGTTCGGCCCTCACCTGAGGCGACACTTGCTGGATGCTACATCTCACCCCGACTGAACTGCTGTATATACCCAACGCTACGCTCGGCCCTTCGTGCGCTTTTCTGTTCGTGTATTTACTTTGCCTGTATCTGCGCTGTTTAAACATTTTGTGTCTTTGTTTGTCATCGCTTTTTTTGTGCGGGGCTGTAATAGCCACAAGCTGATTGTGGATGATCCTAATACACGTCTGTTCAGGGTCTGCTAGATCGCCAATGAAGGGGAACCACTCCCTCCATTCTATTCCAGGGGACAGGCCGAGTGATAAGGAGGTTCTACTAGATCGACCATTAAGAGGAAAGACTCCCTCCATTCTATTCCAGGAAACAGGAGAGGTAAAGAGGGTCTACTAGATCGACAAGAAAGGAAAAATGTCCCTGCGTTCTATTCAAGGGAAAACGACGTGACATAAAGAGGTTCTACTAGATCAACAAGGAAGAGAAGACACTCCCTTCTTTCTATTCGAGCGGACAGCATGAGTGGTAAAGAGGTTCTACTAGATCAATCGACAAGGAAGGGGAAACAATCCCTCCATTATATTTGAGAGGGCAGGAAAACGGTTTACTAAATCAGCTGGATAGGTCGAAGTGACTCCATCTGGATTCTACTGGACGAGACAGGAGGACAATCTACTAGATCGGCAATGTTGGAACAACACCGTCATCTTTTCAACGACACATAAATACTACTAACTCTACTGACTCGATAGGACATGCTACAATGACTCCGTTCATTCAACCAGAGGGGATAGGAGGAAGCTTTTCTAGATCAACAACATGCGGAATGTCAGCGCTGGTGTTCGGCTTTCCTCGATAGCGGCTTCTGTGAATTTGCTGTGCGTTCGTATTGCAATGGACAATGACCAACGATATGTCGTTATGGCTAGTTATTAGCTTAAATATTGCATTGTATTTATCTTCTGCATTCACAAAATTGCTATATACGACCCGGGTGTTATTTCCTACCACAGAGGTTAATTTGGAAATTTACTCATGCATGGGGTGTGCTAGTTGAGGCTTTGATATCTGCACACATGACAGACAACTGCGTGGTGTGTCAGTGTTGAATAAATCTGCGTCGTGTGTCCGCTCGCCGCCAGCTAAGGTCTCCATCGACATTACCAACCTTCACCCGGCTGGTGTGAAGTTGCAGAACCTGCGTCGTGGGTCCGCTCACCGACAGCTGAGGTCTCCATCGACACTACCAACCTTCACCCGGCTGTGTTTTTTTCAAAGTTATTGTGTATTTTTGCCATAACAAACAATCATGCATACAGTAAAACACATTCGAATCCTTGTAGGCATGCCCCCGCCCGCGCCACCTCGCGTTCACCGCGGCTCACCCTCGCGAAGTGGGCGCCCCCGCGCCACCGGCGGCGCGGCCGGCGGTTCGGGCCAGCTGGGTCGCGCCCGGCACGCCGCCGTGGGATTGGGCCGGTCCCGGGTTTAGCCCGGGATCGGTTGTGTGGGGGGGCCTATCCTATCCTTTGTTACATTTTTCGTACAGTCACAGACATATCATCTTAAAAACACATAGACACACACACTTGCTTCACACCTTACACAGTTCGTCACATCGTAGTGTATTACCCCAACTGGTCATGTATTGGCCGGTCGACCGGCCAATACCGGCTGGTGTGTTGTTGCAGCACCTGCGTCGTGAGTCCGCTCATTACCAGCTCAGGCATCATCTACACCTCCGCATTTACACCAGGCTGACGTGTGGCTTTGTGAGCGGCCGCCTGTTTGAAAAGAAAATGCTCGCACTGCGCATGCGCGCGTCCAGCGCCTGCTAGCCGCCGGCGGCGGGCGGCTGCCGGCGCCAGCTCAGTAGAGCAGCGTCCTTGGCCTAAGCAGTTGCGTTCGTGCGTGCGTTGAACCGCGTTATTAGAGTTCAAGTTACCGTTGAGTTGCGAAAGGATGTCAATTGCGAGTCGTGATCGGAGTTACTAGTACCTTATTTTGACCTGTTAGTCCGAGTGCGCGACTCGTGTGTTCTTTTCATCTTATAAATTAAGTAAGTTGTGAATGTGTGATCACAAAATCCATTAGGTATGATAGCGTTTATATGAGTCATGCCCTCCCGTCACAACCAAGTATTACGTATCCGGTCGGATCTTCACCGATTGGAGAAACGAAGCTTCTATAAACATATGAATATGCGTAGCTGACTGTGATCCATAGTAACTATGATTATGTTATGCATGAGTGCGCTTGATGATTATGATTTGTGATGTTGATGTTGATACATCGTTCTGTTTATGATAATTATCATTTTAGTTAATAAAACGGTTTTGCACGGAAATGTACTTTTTATTAGTTGCTTAGATTCGACAGAATGGCGCGAGTGGTCATGAGTCAGGTCAGAGCATGCTCAGATTGGCATGAGTATTGCGAGTTGTAACACCTCGACACCTCATGCAGTGGCGACCGTTACGCCTCTCCCAGTGGTATAAACGAACTTCAACATTACGCCCGGCTGAGGCTTCAATCGAAACCCCCGCATGAGTATTGCAACACCATGAAACACCACGCAGCGGTGACGTTAAACCTCTCGCAGTGGTAAACGAATTTCCGCAATACGCCCGGCTAATGCGTCAATTGAAATCCCCTGCATGAGTATTGCAACTCCTCGACACCCTATGTAGCGGTGACGTTAAACTCTCCCAGTGGTTAACGAACTTCCGCAATACGCCGTCTGATGCGTCATTCGAAATCCCCTGCATGAGTATTGCGACACCTCGACATCCCATGCAGCGGTTATCACGGGTATTCCGTTAAACCTATACACCCAATAAAGCGGTGATCACGGAAGCTCCGGTAAACCTTCCTGGGTGCTAAAAAATACCTTCCAGTCAACTTATTTTAGGTTGTGTGGGCATCACACGGGCTAGGGGTGTTGACACGACACATGGCGCGGTTGTTGTTTTTTTGTGAGTGTGGGTATTTCTAGCATGTGAGTGCTGCATAGCTTAACGCAAGTGACACTTTTGATTATCGTAAATGCGCAGTGATAAAGTTAGAGAGTCTAAACAAGAAACGTTATGTAAACTCCACCTGATTGTTTCCTGCAATCATTGGCACAACAGTTCAGGCCTTCGATCGAGTTTTTCCGCCCAGGACTGTGCGCCCCTGTTCCGAGCCTGTGGTGTGCCACGTCTGTGTTGTGGTGCGTCTGCAGGGCCTCGGATAACATGTTAACTAGGGGGAATTGCCCCCCCCAGTGAAGGCAATTGCCCCCCAGTTGAACTGATTTGCCCACGTGGGCAACGCAGTGAAACCGAATTAATTCGACACGAGCGAGCATAATAATATTCTATATGATACATGGATAGCCTATGCAAAATTCCTTCAGTCACCTGACGCCTTTTTACTGTACTGCATAGCCACGGATAGCATGTTAATAGGGAGAGCAAATGCCCCCACAGTGACTGCTGTCTCCCTCCCCAATGACAAAATTTTCCCCTAGTGGGAGCGAAATTGGTAGGTAACATACGTTTGTACGGTCTGTTAAGTGTATAAAAGCGTCACTGAAGCATGTTTTCAACTTTAAACCAACAATACGCCGTTTACAGATACCTAGCGTAGCTTTGAGATCTTGAGTACGGATACTCGCCCTTTGTTGCGTCGGTTCGAAATTGGCATGAAGCACAGGTGTCGATTTATACACGTTTTGGGTGACCCTCGGTGCCTCCATATTTTGTGTTTGGCAACCAAAAAAATGCTTTCAGCTCCCTTAATGTCTTCTGGCCAATGCAATGGCTGATCCAAGTGAGTCAAAAGGCCAAAGCCCACAAACCACCTGAAATCAGGAACAAATTTCCTAAGTACTTTAAAAGTTAACTAAAAGACAAGAAACCTTAAAAAACACAAACACACGATAAGAAGCAAACCCCGATGAGTTTGTTTTATCCTTTGATAATTGTTTGGGATTTCGCAGCAATAACATTTTTGCAGCTCTGGGTTCTCCCTCCTTGCCGTAGATCAGGTTTCTGACATAAATTCCGTTCTTTCAGCCGCGGTGATCCGTGGAAAATAAGCTTCTGAAAATTTCGTAAATTTTAGGAACACACACTACCCCAAAGCCCTGAATAACATCACACGACGAGACCGGGGGAATATCGACGAAGCAATATTTATTTCCTTCGTAAAGTTTTAGCTCTTTGTCTCTTCTGTGGTAGCCCTCAGCCCCCAATGGTTTCCATTCGGCCCATACAACCATAATTCGATTGAATAACCCATTTCACTGCATTGTCCGATGAATAAATTTTGGGTTGCTGTGCCGAGGATTTTGCCGACACAATCGATTATAATTGGAGGGCTGGGTTGGGACGCCCCCTATTTTTTCTTCAAGAATGCGGGAATTTGTTTTACTAGGGTCAATCTCAGTCGATTTCACCAGGTCACGTCAACAGTCAAACGCCACCACATCCAAGGAAGTTTATTGTCGAACCACAGCCCACAGTGTTATTTGACTGAGCAAGTGGCAATTTGACATGAATTTAGACGAGGGTTCTAACGGCATTTGTGGATTCTACCTTAATTCCCATGTTGAACCATTTTGTGTGGGGGCGGGCGATCAGATTGCCTTCCTTGGCACGACAAGCTGTTCGCAGAGTCTGGTGTTAAGAACTGCTTAAAAGCAAAATTATCCCTGGTAAAGCCGCTTAGATCTTCATCAGTAAATGTGTCAACGTTTAACCAATTTAGTTGTAGGTAAAGGCTATGGCCCGTTGGATTCCCTTTTCACCGTTCTGTTTGGTTCCCCAATCGTCTTCAAAAATCGACTTCACATGTGTGGATCTTCGATGATGGGCGTGTTAATAGTGAACATTTTTATTTGGCTTGGCACTATTGTGTTATTCTACTATTGCATTTCTTTGTTACACTTAGGTATTTTTGTCATTACCACACTTAACTTGCATTCGTACCTATGCATGTATAGGGGTACCAGGGAGGGACGAAGCTAAAGCTTAAGGGGCCACGGGTGCCATGCCCCCCCTTTCCCTCCGAGAAAAAACAATTTACACTAGGATGAAATGTGGTCTGTTTGACGACCCGCAGCCCTACCCCCATCGGTCAACAAACATTGGTTGAGGAGCGAAATATGTGATAACTACCACATGACGTGCCCCCTGGATAAAAATCTGGCTACGGCTTGCGGCTAAACCATATACATTGCAAAACTTTTTATTTCAGGTTTCCCCCCAGTGAAATTCCTTAGCCAAGGCCTGCTCTACCCCTGAGTTTTTTTTTGGCAAAAAGCGAGTGAACGGTGAGGCGCAGTGCCGCCAAATTTGACACAGCTTTGGAGATAAGCTACCGACATTTTTTGTAAAAATGTTTAACTTCAGGGTCATCACAGGTCACCGTCGACACAGGTCACGTCAAGTGACCTGCGATTTTTTAACTTTTGCAAAAATGTTTTAACCCTCGCCCTACGGGACCGTAGGGCGAGGGTTAAAATATTTATTGCAAATAGTTCCATCGTGAAAGGACGGCTACAACTGAAAGATTTTAAAAACATTTTTTTAAAATGAATTAAAATGTTTTTTAAAACATTTCGCGCAAATAAGCCATCGTTGAACACGGCTGAAAAGTGACCTTGCGAAAAAAATGTTTTAAAAAAAACTAATTTGCGAAAAAAATGTTTAAACCTCGCCCTACGGGAACCGTAGGATGAGGGTTAAAATATTTATCGCAAAAGTCCATCGTTGGGAAGACGGCTTTACAACTGAAGATTTAAAACATTTTAAAATGTTTTAAAACATTTCGCGCAAAATAAGCCATCGTGAAAACGGCTAATAAGTGATTATAAGTATTTTGTTTAGGTCTCTTTTGAGGCCCATTTTGGGCAAATCAGAATTTCTACCTACAAATCAAATGCTCCTAATGCTTATTGTTCTGTTCTGTGCATATATAGTGAGAGAAGGACGAAATGTGTCTTGTGTGCTTTTCATCACTATTCAAGGAGCCTCGATCTCCTTTCCGTAATATTGTTTTGTGCGTATTCAAGGCATGTAAAACATCGTGTCTGCAATGCTCAGTATATTGTTTCATCACCATTATTCAGAACATGTACTTAATCACTTGATGTTGCGACAATTTAACAGTTACTTTCAGTATCCACCTGGCGCGTGGTGGACACCAGAGCCGTGCGATGAGCCGCAGGTCACACAGTGGTTCTGGTTTTTGAGGGGAAACCAGGGGTTACGTCGGGGACACACCATGACCCTCCAGTTGAGTGAGAAGAGCCGCCTCCGGTCTTGCTCGAGTGGCTGCTCCCAAACGAGCTGGAGGACTTGGAGCCGTGTGATCCTCCAGAGCTGAAGATGGCGCTACGATCAGGGAAGACTACGTGGCCACCAGACTCCCGGAAACCTTGACCAGCGTTTCCAATATGGCGGCTTCCAGAGTTGAGGCTGCTGGCGGTATTGTGTGAAGAGCCCTGAAAACAGCAGCGTTTTTCACGGTTATTCCTGGGCGATAAGGTGCATGTGTAACATTCCACTTCTTCGAAACTCAGAGGCGTCTTTTTTACTTGTCAGTTAAATCTGATTATAAGGCAGTGCATTAGGAAAGTGATGTAAAAATGTCTGGGGAAACCAAGTAATGTTACATCGGAATGCTGTCGTTAATGACAAAAGAACATCGGCATGACTTTGCAACTAACATGTAGCGGCAAAGCTGTTGAAAATCAATATCACAGCATGTACGGATTGCTGAGACAATTCGGCGAGCATTCAGCTCGGGATGTGTCTGAGTTAAGTCGGTTCTCTCTGCATCTGGGCGGTCAAAAGCAGGCACGACTCACCGACGATCCTTTGGTGACGCTGTGCGACTTCTCGTTGCTGGTCACCGAGTGCGACGTCTGTCGTCTTTGGTTGCCGTGTCTCCACAGTGCGGGCCTATGCAGCCGCATACTGTTTCGTCTGCCGGCTACCGCTAGAGGTGCGTCTGCTGGCTGCTGCCGCGTTGGAGCCGCTGCAGCCGCTGGTCGCATGCGGGATGCTGCCGCCAGTTGGAGGGCCGCCTGCAGCCGCTTGGTTCACATGCGTGGATGCTGCCGCAGCCGGAGCCGCTTGCAGCCGCTGGTCACATGCGGGATTGCTGCCGCAGCCCGGAAGCCGCTGCACCGCTGGTCACATGCGGGATGCTTGCCGCAGCCTGAGCCGCTGCAGCCTGAGCTTGACGGGGCACCGGACTGGATGACGGGCCGCCGCCGCAGTGCGGCGGTGGCCGCAGCCGGGCCGGAGTTACAGCCGACCGGCCAGCGCCACAGACGCCAGCGTCATGAGAAACCACCAGAAGCCTTCATACTGCCAACCGAAAAACACACACTCAGGACTTGGACTCAGACTCAAGACCCAGACCCAGACCCAGGACCAGACTCTAACTCAGACTCAGACCCAGACCCAAACTGAGACTCAGTTATACAAAAATACCATTGAACTCATTAGTCACTGAAAGTTATTCAAGAGCTGAGATGCCCAGTGCACCTATGTAAAGAAGTTAAGTTAAACATTTTGCTGAAAATAATTATGTGATATTAATATTAAAATAATGGCATCCACCGTTTGTTCCAGGCAGCTTACCTGTTACCGCTTCGCGAATGGTGTTCTCATCCATGTTTGCGTTATGTGAAGTGTGGGTTGGTCCGAATTACCCGTGTATTTATACCTGGGATGTGACGATGACGTTTCAACAGTTGCATCACAGATTTCCCGAAATTGCTTTAATCCGTTAGAATGCCACTGGCCTTAAATGAAGGCAGTGGGAGATTATTGATAGTGTTGAAAAAAACCGGTAGTTTCTGTTGCTACAATACACACGGAAATTCCGGCATGTCATGCTCGTGTTGTCGTATCAAAACTTTTTAGGAAAATCCATGGTAAGTACTATTGAGCGGCCAATACCATGGGTCGCAGTGGTCAGCATCGCTTCCAAATAAAAGCAAGCGTTGAAAAGGAATATCTTCAAGCTGCAGAGTCTTCACCACCGGCCATTTCTTTGTAGAAGCTCAATACACTTTTTGCCGGGAAGGGAACCAAAAAAAGAGACTAAAAAAATACGCCCTCTTTGGCTTTTCTTCCCCACTTCATTTCGAACGAGTCCACATGCCCCCTCCAAGGAAGACCAATAATTGTTGTTAAAGCTACATCGCACCTTTTGAACGTTGCAAAATATACGCCGGTTGTAGAAGAATATACAAAGAATAAAAGCTTTTGCAAGCGGAGGGGATATTTTTCGCTAGAAAACGAAATTACATTCATACAAATTAAGTAAAAATTAATATAAAGACGTGGCATAATGTTTGCATAATTGTCAGAATAAACAGGATAAAAGAAAGTGTCAGGATAAAACTGCTCCTAATTTATAAGCTAACTCCAGAAAAAATAACAATGGTAATAACCGGGCCTCAACGGCGGCGATCGGCCAATGACTTTCCCGGTCAACGAGTCAGCCGGTTCAGGCTTTCTCCGGATAATTAATGCCAGATGCCCAGGCTATCTTTCCGCTGAACTTCTATCATTATCATTCATTATCAAGTTAAGTAAACATAAATGAAACAAAATATGCAAATAACATAATACGGGTGCAAACAGTAAAATAGCGTAATCAAGGACACCCTGTCTAAAAAGGATAAGACGGTTTAAATGCGACCGCAACCACGGCAAAGCTCGCTCTGATGTTGGTTCAAGCCCCCATGCACACACACCTCCAGACATATCGTGTCCATTTAAGGTGGGATTGCCAGAAAAAATATACTAATGAAGATAAGCAAATCGTTTGGAATTAAGCAATACATTTTGCAAATACAAGGCCACATGGACCGACCGCCGCAGCCGATGAGGTCCGTCCCTTATTATATAATTTGTAGATGTTCCTTGGGTGATTTATTTATAAAGTCGGGAAGTAATGTTTGGAAGATGCTGTAAAACGAAATGACTCTCTAGGCTCTGCTCCGTATGATTTTGACATGAAATGACATAATGACTAATAGTTGCACTGCGATGTGCGCATTGATTGTTTGCGCATTGGTGTTGTTGTTTTCTGAATACTAAATAAATTATAATTTAAATAAGTCAAATCAATTATCAACCTCGCGTGCAAATATTTCCATGTTTATCCAACAGAAATGTAAAGGGGTGGATCGGACGCTCCCAGGTCCTCACAGAGCTGCTTTTTGAAAGTGGTTTGTATAAGATGTGTTGTGCTGGGCAGTTCGTTACATTGTGTGCAAGTTGTAGCCCGTGGGGGAAATGACTTCTGGCATGATGATGTACGGCTGGTGGTTGTAGAGCAGAGATCATCATGGATCGGGTGCACCCATGGGTGCGCACTCAATCTTCCATTGTTCTCGGTGGTATGCATACTTTTTCAATGGAATGGTTTGTGACACTGGAATGGGTATTGCAATTTGGAATTATAGTCGCTTAGCGTGTTTTTTTACTCGACAACCCAGAGCATGTTTAACCAGGTAAATCATGTTTATAAAATGATATTAGGACACTTAGGTAAACAATAGACTTTGGCAAATATATGACAACAATAAAACGTGGTAAGTAATAGAGGATTAAGATTTTTAAATCATGCCCGATCCTAAGTCTGATCCAATATGATAATGTTGACCGCAAAATGTTCGATAGATCCTAATCAACAGCAACACACAGGTGCCTGCTATTATTTATCGTAAATAGTGTGAAGTCAACATGCTAGGGTAATGGTTGCAAATTTTGTGAAAATAATTATCTGCCTTATCTGAATGGGCCTTAATGGGCATGGGTCTCAATATTTTTCATTTCAATGGGTCTGGTCAGGGTCTGGGCTTGGTGTTCATGGGCTTCGGCTGGGTTGGGCTTGGGGTTTGGGCTCCTATGATAGTCTCTGTTGCAGAGTGTATGTTATCATTTCTGAGTTGTCTGTTGGTGTTTTAAGCTCGAGCACATGCGGAACTTTATTTACTTAGGGGGATGCAGCTGCATCCCCAATGTTCTGATCTGCATCCCCAGTATTTCATCTGCATCCCCAATAATATGACTGACTTGGACTGTCAGATATCGGGTTAAGTGTTCTGGTCATTTTGGCTGTGGAAAGAATAAGACACTGTACAAATATACAAGGGCATAGAATCATATTCAGTTAAAGGAAGTGTGCCTACTCACATTGGTCATGTGAAGTTGTTGACACTGGTCTGTAGAACATATTTTTTCTGAATTTAGCCATATGCTTCATTTCCCAGATTCACTTTAGATGCTGAGATATTTCAAAGTCCCAATCAACAACTGAAATATTAATTACGAATGGTTCTCAGAGAGCTTCGCTACCTAGAAGCATTGCTCTTAAAATTACAACCTAGCATATATGTTAGCTCTGCAACAGGAAAAAACTCCTGAGCACTGATAACAGCTGCCGAACATTCTTGATCCACTGTAAACAACAACCCATACATTGCTCATAAAGGTTTGTTATCCGTCTTTTAGTGCGCCATTATAGTAAACATCCTCGCTACTCTGTTTATAGTGACCCATCGTTATAGTTTGAAACAAAGCAAATGCAAAAACAGGAATATAAGTCAAAAAATTCAACTAAAGGCTCCAACGTGAATTTATCGTAACATAATCAAACCATTGCCTTCTTACCGTAATAAAAATATATTTGACATTTCAAAAGAGTAGGCACACTCCCTTTAAGGGGCTTCAGCCCTCTTACACTGAAACACTTTTTTACTCTATGTAACAGTAAATGGAGAGTCGTGCTTAAAACGACCATGGCGTTACTTTATGGTCACACTCAAAGTTCTCGTCTCGGACACCTTGCTCGCCGTTTACTACCCCAATTTACTAGCGACAACCCCTGAATACTCAGCAGTTACCCATTAAATACTCTACAGTTACCCTTAAATGAACTCAAAATGAACATGCCAACCCATACAAACTCACCATTAACCCACACATTACTCTTAAGGCACACTTTGGCTACTCTTTATTTACTCAATGGCTACTTTATGGTTACTCTTCATTTACTCTATGGTAACTTTTCATTTTCATTATGGTTACTCTTCATT
>VOPJ01002649.1:0-60907 GCA_014673585.1 Semibalanus balanoides
ACAGCTCGGCCAATGGGGTCACAGCGGCATAGCTACCCTGTGGTCAATGCCTTTATGCTTGCCTCATATATGGCGCGCTTTAGACGGTTTGCTTTTTCCCCTCATTATGCTGCGTTTGTTGTGTTTGTTTACATCAAATATTGATTGATTTCAATCAATTTATTCAATTTTATATACCGTGGATTTCAATATGGCCTTGGCTTTCATTGGTGTTAGATGAGCGGGTTCTGTTGATAAACATGCCTTATTATATTAGTTATCATATCCAATTTTGGCACTTGTATTATGCACATTGCTTTTGTTTCTTTTGAATCAGATTCCGATTCTCTTTTTACGCTTGCTTGTTATGGACACAATGACTACAATGTAAATTGTAAATAGTTGTTCTGTTCACGTGAACTTGATAAATAAACATTTCTGTTTCAATTTGCTTTTGATGGCTTATTCGGTAAGCCCAGAAAATTAACTTATTATAATTAATTGATGAGACTCAACAGCTTAGGACCCAGCCAACTGAATCTGAATCATTCATTGATGGTTTAATCCCATTGTGCCCGATCAGTGCCCAAGTTAATTGTTGGCTGGGGAGAATAAAGGAAACATAAGGCAGTTCAATGAGTTCCTACTAGGCTAATACAGATAAAAGGTTTGAGATTATATACCTGGTACTCTCCAAACTACATCTCAATTTCATCAGTAGAAATAAGCTCTGATATTAGTGTGCAGTAAAACATATGTTGAATTGATAAAGATACCTATATGTTTCTTACAAACATAGTGGCAATATGGTGGTTGCCAGCTAACTGCTTGTGCTATGTATTTCAATTTCTGGAGCAGGAGGCACTTAAACCTCTAGAAATGGTGACACAAGACAGACTGGGGATTTATCCAAATTTTAATGAATGATTCAGTCACTCAACATTACCACAGGTAAATGATTCACAGTGACTCTCAGGCTTACGTGAATCAATAATAAATTATTCATTCAATTAATGATTCATGAATGATGCAATCAAAATTATTAGCAATGCGTAAGTGCAAATAACAGTGCATATATTCAGAATGACAGTGTTTACAGACCAAATGAAGATGCTGAAAGTGATCTAATATGTGTTCACTAAGTTTGATTCCCTATTATTAGACTTGTAAAGTTTCTGCTGTCCCCCCAAAAATAATGATTAATTGTGCTATGAATGATTCAGTCACCCTATTTTCTTTGAATGAATGATTCAATCAATGATTTGTTGAATCATTCATGAGAAGGTGAATCGATTTATGAATCAAATGAATGATTCACATAAAATAAGAATGATTCAATCACAAATAATTATTCAATCTGAATCAATCAAAGTCTGGCCCTAGAAAGATGAGATACTAAAAAAATCATGCATATTTTGTGCTAAGTGTGCATACTGCATAGGGTTAAGATTTAGGGATAAATGAATGGTCAGAATAATTAGTCAGATTTAGATATACCCCTCAAGACCTTTGTCTCACATGAAATGCAAATTTTAGATAATCCTGTAATTACTATACCCAGACCCCAGGTGTTTGGGCTGATGTCTTCTCAGGAGGGGCATCACCAATTCACCACAATATCATTTTGATTTTTGAGTGTGTTTGGAGGAGGAGCCAGGAGGTGCAGTTGGGTGTGGGTGTGGGGGAGCCAGCAGGTGTTTGGCCCGTCTCTTATATTGGGCTTATGTTAAAATAATGTTAATCTGGAGGCGCTGGAGAGGAAGCGAGCAATCCTGTGGGCCCCCTCACTCCTCATCCCCCCTCCTCTGGTGGTAACACCCCTGCGGGTGGACCAAATCCAGGTACCAAGGAATATGAAGGAAGCTGTGCAGGATATTGTATTGAACAGGCAGCCACACCTCACAATCAAATGATTGTAAAACTGTTTCACTAAATCATTAGCAAGTGAAGAACAACAACTAAGTCATCCAGTTTATTGACATATGCCTAGTTTACCAAACCAATTTTATTAATACTGGCATAATTGATTTCCAGAGCAAGTCTTACAACTCTGAGGATTGGCACTTGTTCCTGGAAGTAAGCTGAGTTTCCAGCTTGTGCAATGTGAAGGCACATGAAATTGAAAATGTTGGGCCGGAAGCCAAGTTTGAGAAGTGAACCAATCCTGTCAGATTATGGCCCAGATGAGTCTCTCAATGAAAATGCGGACATTGACTGGGTCAATAAGGTATGTTGTATGCATTTGTTTTTGTTTTTACACAAATATGCTTCATGTTAGTGTGTCAGTGTCTTGTTGAATATTAAATACTTTTCCTGTCAGTTGTAGATCTTCCCTTGTCGATTTTGTTGGTGCCACTTACTCATCAGTGGAAGTGTGCCCTTTAAACAACAGGTCTGAAAGGTATTTGTAATCGGTGTTTCTATCATAATGTAAATTTTAACTATTTCATCTTTAAAATAATCGTCAACAGTTGGTGTCATTCAGTGCTGCTGTCCCATATATCGGCTTCCCTGCCTTTTGGCGAGGCACCATCAGCAAACTTTCAGTGCTCTCTGACTGGATGCCCGCCCTCTAATTGGCCTCTCATTTTACACTGCTATTGGTGTGTGTCTTTTGTTTTGACACTGTGTGCTCCTGTGCCAGGTGTGGGTGCGGCACCTGCTGCGTCTCTGCGCCCTGCTCAGTCTGGTCTCGGTCAGCCTCAACACGCCCAAGACGTTCGAACAGTGGCCGGCACTGCAGCTCATCACGTTCAGCGTGGACGTGGTCGTCACCTGCATGTTCACCGCCGAGATGGTGGCCAAGATGCACATCCGAGGACTGGTCAGCGTGAGTAGCCTCAGCACGCCGCGCCTGGCGGCCGGCCGTCCAGCTGTCTACTCTGACAGCTGGTACACAGCGATCGGTGGTCCAGTGAAGAGCAGAATTAATGTCTCGCAGTCGCTGGAGTTGTAACCTGTCTGTCGTCGTCACACGCGTCAGCCTGATGTGGTGGACATAGCTTATAGCTTCAGTGTGACCAGTGCTCGCCATCCAATGCACACATTTACTCGCTGCCCTGGGGTGTCTTTGTTTGTTGACACGCATTAGCTTTCCATGAAACGTAACGTAACCCTTGTCAATATTTCAGTTCCTTTTGAAGCATCATTTTCAGCTGCGAGTGAAAGGAAGAGGATCCATTAATATTAGCATCCTGGCTTTTCCCGTATTAGGTATCGTATTTGTGTTACCTGAGTTATGCATGAGTTGGCTTCTTACGGACGACGTGTGTCTACGCGCAGGGCGACAATCCGTACCTGAAGGATCATTGGTGCCAGTTCGACGCCAGCATGGTGTTCTTCCTCTGGGTGTCAGTCATACTTCAGGTGAGCTCAGCGGACGACCGGGGTCTGCCAAAATACATGTACACGCACACGTACACACGCACACACCCACACACGTACACACCCGCACTGCCCATACGTACACGTTTTTTGTGCCATGACACACACGTACACACCCACACACACGTACACACCCACACACGTACGCACGCGCTCGTACACAGTTTCCTGAAATTGTTTTAAGCAAGAGTGTGATGGATGCTGAGAGGACGTCACTATTCCAGGAGGAGGTGGATATTGAGGTGGAAATTTGTATGATAATAACCCAGCAATCGATGTTTCGGTTCCATTGTTTGTTTGTTTGTTTTGGTGTGCGTAATACTTTCGTTATTTACTACAAGTCAGGTTGTTTATGCATTATGATTTTTATTCAGTTTGCCATTGAAAGTATTTCGATGGTTGGAAAGTTATCCTGAGAGGGGTACATATAGATTATTTTTGCGTCTTAGCAGGAAGTTTGGTTTCGCATGGTATGAATTTGTTCATATGGTAGTTTTGTGAGTTGATCTAACTTCTTGTGTGTCGTTTCGATGGAGTGACGTGGCAAGTTCATTTGGGTGTGACTTTTTCTCATATGTGATTAGGAGTGATGTCGTAGGATGGACGTACCACGCACCACTACGAGCACACACAGTCACCACACACGTGCAGGAAAATGGATGTCTGAGTATGTTTACATGAGGTTTTGCTGATGTTAGTTGTTCTACCATGACAGGTGTTTGAGCTGATGGTTGAGTATGTTCTTACATGATCAGGTGTTGAGCTGATGTTGTGTGTGTTCTCCATGAAGTGTTGAGCTGATGTTGGTATGTTCTACATGGAAGGTGTTGGCTGATGTCTGACGTGGTCTACATGAAGGTGTTCGAGCTGATTTGCGTGTGTTTTATGCCAGGTGTCGAGTGATTGTTGAGTGTGTTTACATGGCAGGTGTTGAGCTGATGTATAGTGTGTTTACCATGGAAGGTGTTCGAGTGATGTCTGAGTTGTGATTACATGGAGGTTTGCGAGCTGATGTTGACGTATGTTCTACCATGACAGGTGTTCGAGCTGACCAGTATGGTTCATGTGCACACGTACCTGTCGGTGCTGCGAGCACCCCGACCTCTCATCATGGTGCGCTTCATTCGTGTCTTCCTCAAGTTCAGCATGCCAAAGAGCCGAATCAACCAGATTCTGCTGTAAGTTGAGCTCGGCTCTCCATTGTAGCTCACTGCAGCTGATACGATAACAATCGCTGTTTTTTCTCCCACTATACGCGGGGTCATGGTCATAGGGTCATACGTCATGTGTCAGAGGCACTACTTCCCTGTGACTAGAATATCTTGCAGGTCACAGGGAAGTGCATCTGTGCTATTATTTGCATGACATCACACCTGTGCCATGGAAAGACTGAAGTCTGTACACCATGCTTGCAACCGCCCCCGTAGCTCAGTGGGAGAGCGCCGGTCTTCTGACCTATCTCAGTAGTGAGCCTGGTTGAGTCGCTTGGCGCTCGTATTTGCTCCTGATGGGAGGTGCGGCCGGTGGAGCGGTCGACTCAGGCAGGTGACGTGCGAGGGGGCGGACCGTGTCAGGTATGTCGGGGCACGTAACTTTCGTCTCTAAATTCTGCGGACAAGGAATTGCGCGATCGGGTGGTGAGGTCAGACGCGCAAAGCTTGCTTAGGCGGTCCTGACTCGGAAGCATCTACAAGCATTCGGATAATGTATTAACAGGCTTGGTATAGCTAGCGCTGGAAACTTAATGAAAGGGCCGTCTACAGTTCTGAGTGATCATTGAGCGTCTGGGTCGGGTATCTGAGACTATACTTGAACCTGTACTGACCTGTACTGACACCTGTTGACATGTAACTGACACTGTATGGACAACTGTCGACTGTATGACACTGTCTGAACCTGTACTGACTGCCTGGAACTGTACTGGACATGTTATGAACTGTTTGACTGTGCTGCACTGTGCTGCACTGTTGAACTGTATTGCACTGTGTATGTGCTGACTGTGACCTGTACGACTGTACGGACTGTACTGGACTGTATGTATGACTGAACTGTTTATGGAACTGAACTGTTAACATGCACATGCATTGACCTGCTGCTGTACTACACTGTTACTAACATTGTACTGACTGATCTGACAGTATAAATATTACTGTATTTTACTGCACCTGCCTGCATGTATGACCTACACTGTACTGACAACTGACACCTGCACTGACACCTGGATGGACGGTTCTCTGCTGACGTCACTGATTCTGTGTCTCTGCCGCGGCCGACAGACGCTCCTCACAGCAGATCTACAACGTCACCCTGTTCTTCCTCTTCTTCATGTGCCTCTACGCCCTGCTCGGAGTGCAGTTTTTCGGCCGTATGAACAATCACTGCGTCAGAAGCGGCACTGACCCAAAGTGAGTCCGACAAATCGCCCCGCTGCAACCTCCACTGCCAATGGCGAACAGATTGAAAAACTGACTTGTAAATGTTTTGTTTTATTATTCAACAGGGAAAGTTTAAGCATACCTTTGCGACACTCAAACAGGACAAGTTTTCCTTTTTCATCAGAAATATGCATGGATCCCAGGTCGACGCTCCGAAGCTTTGTTACTGCCTTATTCCTATGAAAAGTTCGGGCTGTGTCGGGATTTGAACTGACGACCCTTCCCACAGGGACGTGACTCTGAACGACCTGGCCATCCCGGACGCGTACTGCAGCACCAGCGCCGGCTCCGGCTATCAGTGTCCTCCCAATATGACGTGCATCACGCTGGACGACCCGCAGAAATACAGCTCATACAACGTCGGGTTCAATGGCTTCGACGAGTTCGGTAAGAGCTGCCGGACCGGCCGCTCAGCTGCTTCTTCCTTCAGTGGTCTCCGATGGCCGCATAGTCAGGGCAGGACTATCCTCTTGCACACCTATGCTATTGTGCTCCTTTCCAGAGTATTTCTTTCGATACTTCCTCGTCATTGGTATGGCAGCAGTACTGGGGTGGTGTTATTTTCAAGCAGCTTTTGTTTTCGACTGTCCGTCCGGGCGCGACTGACCTGACCTCCGCCTCCCCTGCCCCGACCAGCCACCAGTATCTTCACGGTGTACGAGGCGTCGTCCCAGGAGGGCTGGGTGTACGTGATGTACCGGGCCGTCGACTCACTGCCCAGCTGGCGCGGCATCGTCTACTTCACCACCATGATCTTCTTCCTCGCCTGGCTCGTCAAGAACGTCTTCATTGCTGGTGAGAGGCGTCGGAGGTGGATAACGTACTCAGCTGTGCAGGCCGGACGGCATAGGGCCAGTGGAAAAGTCGTGGTCTTGCTTTGCTGAGCTGTGTCCTCTCTCAAGGCTTCACGGGCTTCGTTGCTCCAAACCGTGCTGTTTTTAAACCAAACCTGTTGTGTTTTATAGTTATAACTTACATCATATCCGTAATTTCCTGCGACCGATTTCAGTTACACCTCTCGAGTTTTTCACACCATTGCGACAGTCAGCTATCTGGTTTGCTGTTATCATGCCGTCTCTGGCTCATTACCAGCGAGAGCTGCGTATGTTACAGCGTTTGCTGTTTTATGCGTTGTTCTTACAGCAGAGTGCGTATGTTACATGTTTGTGTTATATGCGCTCTGGTCATTCAGCGAGAGCTGAGTATGTTAATTCGTTTGCTGGTGCTGAGCTCTAGCTTGTACCAGCGGAGAGTGCGTATGTACAGCGTTTGCTGTTATATGCGTTCTGTATTACAGCGAGAGCTGCGTATGTTCATCGTTTGTGTTAATGCCGTTCTGGCTCATTACAGAGAGCTGCGTATGTTACATCGTTTGCTTGTTATCTGCCGTTTGGTCATCAGCGAGAGTGGTATGTTCATGTTTGCTGGGTGCTGGCAGACTCTAGCTCATTAACACGGAGTGCGTTGTTAGGTTTGCTGTTATATCCGTTTGGCTCATTAAAGCGGAGCTGCGTATGTTTCGCGTTTGTGGTTATCATGCGTCTCTAGCTCTTACAGCGAGAGCTGTTGTAGCGTTTGCTGTTATATGCGTTCTAGCTCATTACAGCAGAGTGTATGTTATCGTTGCTGTTATCATGCGTCTTGGCTCATTAAGCGAGAGCTGCGTATGTTACATCGTTTGCTGGGTGCTGCAGACTCTAGCTCATTACCAGCGAGAGCTGCGTATTTTACCTCGTTTGCTGGGTGCTGCAGTCTCGTTAGTGCTCGTGTCCCTCAATCAACTGCTGGTCAGCTGATGCATGCCTTGTTCGTAATGACCAGTAACGATTGGTGCAGTGAGCAGTGGTGGTACAGCAGCACCTGCCATGTCACTGTGGACCAGTCGTCCCTCCTATTGTTGACCAGTCGTCCCTCCTATTGTTGACCATCTCCCTCTATGGTTGACCAGTTTCGTCCTCCTATGCTGACCAGTTGTGCCCTTCCTATTGTGACAGTTGTCCCTCCTATTGTTGTTGACCAGTCGTCCCTCCTATTGTTGACCAGTCGTCCCTCCTATTGTTGACCAGTCGTCCCTCCGATGGTTTGACCAGGTCGTCCCTCCTATTGCTGAACCAGTTGTCCTCCTATTTGTTGACCACTTGTCCCTCCTATTGTTGACCAGTCGTCCCTCCTATTGTTGACCAGTCGTCCCTCCTATTGTTGACCAGTCGTCCCTCCTACTGTTGACCAATCGTCCATCCTATTGTTGACCAGTCGTCCCTCCTATTGTTGACCAGTCGTCCCTCCTATTGTTGACCAGTCGTCCCTCCTATTGCTGACCAGTTGTCCCTCCTATTGTTGACCAGTTGTCCCTCCTATTGTTGACCAGTCGTCCCTCCTATTGTTGACCAGTCGTCCCTCCTATTGTTGCCGTCGTCCCTCCTAGTGTTGACAGTCGTTCCTCCTATTGTGACCAGTCGTCCCTCCTATTGTTGACCAGTCGTCCCTCCTATTGTTGACCAGTCGTCCCTCCTATTGTTAACCAGTCGTCCCTCCTATTGTTGACCAGTCGTCCCTCCTATTGTTGACCAGTCGTCCCTCCTATTGTTGACCAGCGTCCCTTCCTATTTGACCAGTCGTCCCTTTCCATTGTTGACCAGTCGTCCTCCATTTGACAAGGTCGTCCCTCCGATTGTTGACCGTCGTCCCTCCTATTGTTGACCAGTGCGTCCCTCCTATTGTGAGCCAGTGCGTCCCTCCTATTGGTTGACCAGCGTCCCTCCGATTGTGACCAGTCGTCCCTCCTATGTGACAGTTTCCCTCCGTATTGTTGACCAGTGCGTCCTCCTCATTGTGACCAGTCGTCCGCTCCTATTGTTGGACCAGTCGTCCCTCCTTATTTGACCAGTCGTCCTCCTATTGTACCAAGTCGTCCCTCCTATTGCTGACCAGTCGTCCTCCTATTGTTGACCAAGGTCGTCCCTCCTATTGCTGACCAGTCGTCCCTCCTATTTTGTTAACCAGTCGTCCCTCCTATTGTTGACCAAGTCGTCGCCTCCTATTGTTGACCAGTTTCGTTCCCTGCCTATTGATGGACCAGTCGTCCCATCCTATTGTTGACCATCGTCCCTCCTATTGTTGACCAGTGTCCCTCCTATTGTTGACCAGTCGTCCCTCCTATTGTTGACCAGTCGTCCCTCCTATTGTTGACCATTCGTCCCTCCTATTGTTGACCAGTCGTCCTTCATATTGTTGACCAGTCGTCCTTCATATTGTTGACCAGTCGTCCTTCCTATTGTTGACCAGTCGTCCCTCCTATTGTTGACCAGTCGTCCCTCCTATTGTTGACCAGTCGTTCCTCCTATTGTTGACCAGTCGTCCCTCCTATTGTTGACCAGTCGTCCCTCCTATTGTTGACCAGTCGTCCCTCCTATTGTTGACCAGTCGTCCCTCCTCTGCGCCACAGTGATCATGGAGACCTTCAACGAGATCCGCGTGCAGTTCCAGCAGATGTGGGGCACCCGGGGACAGATATATCCGAGGAATACACCACTTACGTGAGTACCTCACGTGACGTCAGGTCACTGGTGTCATGCCCAAGTCGCGGGTGTCATGTCCAGGTCACGGGTGTCATGTTCAGGTCACTGTTGTCATATATGATGACGGCTGGTGACGGCTGGTGATGCAGCGCCCTGTGTACTCCGGAGTCTGTGATGCAGTGCTGAATGACTGCTGTGACTGCTGATCGGTCTGTGTGATTAAGGTCGAGGACTGTGTGTCTGATCTTTATCGGGACATCTATCGTTGAACAATTGTCTGCTCACGTGACTGTAACTTGGATCCTCCGTCCTGTGAGAAAGCTCTGTGGAACGCCAATGGGAACTAGACTGGCATGGCGCGGATACGGGCGGTCCCCGCTGCTTTGTGCAGACGTGCGGTGTCATTCGCAGTCGGGCGAGGGCCTACCCACCTGGTATGGTTAGTATGTCCGGCTTCTTGCTCCAACGCATACTAATCGCAGGCCATGCGTCCCTTTCTTTAACGATCTTAGCGTAATGTCAACCACAGAACACATTGGCGCCCATAAACATCCGTCGCCATTACCGTAGAGTCACTCCGTACACTCATGTATCTCCCATCTTCTTTTAGCAGAGGAACATCCCCATAGAGGCTACTGAGTCTCTCTGTCTACTGACCTCTCACATTATCACGGAGTACTCCAGCACCTTACAATTAATTCCTCTGTATGGTATGGAAAGGTATTTGTTATTTAAAATGCAATTTTATCGGCGACTGTCTCATATACTCCGAACTATTTAGTGGCATACGATACTGTGTAATATGTGTATTGGCGAAGTTATGTGGTAGTACTACTATCTGATATAATGAAATGACATTAGGGGCGACTTTCGGTCTTTACTAGATGTATTCTTAGCTGGACCTTGCTGATGATCATGCGACCGTGTCGGCGATTGGAAATAGCGTTATTCAGCGCATCTTCTTCGACCTTTCTCTGCTGCTTGTCCATGACCATCAAAAGCTGTGGGTCCATCTTCGAGCTCCTCTCTCCCTACCAGACTCCTACTGGAAGCGCTCCAATTGTATCCACTTAAGCTATCTTCTTGAGTCTCACACAGGGACAGTGTCCCCTTCGGGCTGTGAGGGCGGCGCCCGGTCCTCTTACGTTTTCTTCATCGTAGCACTGGCCGAACACTCCTCTGTAGCGATTAAGAATTCTGTCTTCACTCTCCACTCCCTGAACATCGTCCAGTGGCGTAGTGCATTGACGTAATGTATCCTGTCTTTGAAGTTGTTATGAACGGTTGCTGCCTTCTGTAGGTTGCGATCGGAGGCCCGTCGTAGGTTCCTCTCTGGATTCTCACAGGATAATGATTGTACCGTGAGATGGCCATCGGTCTGACTCGAAATGATGCGACGTGGAATGGCGTGCCAATCTTGACTAGATGTTATGAGCAATGCCTCCCTGAACATACAGCTCTCACATGACCTCTGTGCACCATGACTTCAACGCTCCAGTGAACTACCGTGCTCCGCGACTCCACGTTAGAATGACAGTGTGCTAAAAGCGCAAGACCCTGCGATGAGCGAAGCGTGTCCGAGCCCCGACGTCCTCTGTCTCTGGGCTCCAGGCCTCCTAGCTGCCGCTCTCATAGAACCTATGCTGCTCCGAGTTCTTATGTGAACTAGGCGTGTGTCTGTCTCCGTTCATGAACCGTGATTCCTCGATATCAGTCGCATGCAGCCTGTCCGCTTCAGTGAGTGCACGCGTCGTGAGAATCACGACTCTCGCTCAGGTTACCCGCTAGATCCAAAAGCTCGACAGATCGAACGTGCTCCAGGTCCTTACTTACTGCCTCCTCATGCGTGTCGCACTCGACTACGATGGTTGCGTACCACACGGATTGAAGTATACATAACAGAGCACACCGGGCCCAAGCACTTCGTCTTCATTCTGCATGAGACAGCACTCTGCAAAGTCCGGCGGGACGGCCGCCCACGGTCCTGCCACGATGTGCTCTACCTCATATGGCTGGAGACACATATGTGATCGTTGCTCATGTGGTCATGACCTGTGTCCGTTGCAAGCTCGATGGACTGTGTCGCTCAGTGATGACGTGTTAGTTCCAGTGAGGACCGTTTGTCCTCGGCTCAGTATCCACCCGTGTCTGGCTCGCGTGGATCTCGACGTGTATGTTCAGTGAAGATGACGTGTCTGGGGCTGTCATTCTGGCTGTGCCGACTGTCTGGCCGTTGCCCAGTGATGACGTGTCCGTTCAGTGATGACGTGTCCGCTCAGTGATGACGTGTCTGCTCAGTGATGACGTGTCTGATCAGTGATGACGTGTCTGCTCAGTGATGACGTGTCTGTTCAGTGATGACGTGTCTGCCCAGTGATGACGTGTCTGCTCAGTGATGACGTGTCCACCCAGTGATGACGTGTCTGTTCAGTGATGACGGTGGGTGGCGGCTGCGCCGGCCCCCGCCCGTGCGTCAGCCCCTCGAGTCATGGCAGTGGCGTGGCTGGTTCAGTGAGACGTGTCGCTCAGCTTGATGACGGTGTCCGCTCCAGTGATGACGTGTTCCGCTCAGTGATGACGTGTTGTTCAGGTATGACGTCTCCACCCAGTGATGACGTGTGCTGTCGCTCCTGGCAGTGGGCAGCGGGTGGCGTCGTCCTCTCGCCGGCGTTGAAGTTGAGACGTGTCTGTTCGGATGGTCGATTGACCGTGCTCGCCTCAGTGATGACGTGGATGGCGCGCTACCGGCAGTGGCATGAGCGTCGCTCGCGTCCGGATGATCTAGCTTTGCTCGCTTGCGTTCAGTGACCTGACCGTGTCTTTTCAGTGACGACGTGTCCGCTCAAGTCCGCATGAGGGTGTGCCTGGCCTTCGCCGCCGGTCAGTGATACGTGTGCAGTGCTCCCGTGTCTGTTCAGTGATGACGTGTCTGCTCAGTGATGACGTGTCTGCTCAGTGAGAAGGTGGCGCCTACGCTGGGCTGTCCTGTTTCGCTCCGATGACGTGTCTGGTGTCTATGCTGATCCGATCGCGTCCCTGTCTGTCGGTCTGGATGCGAGCGGTGCTCGCCTCTCGTTCAGTGTGAGTCGCCACTGCTACATTCGCACTCTCCCTAGGGTGCCTGCTCAAAGTTGAGACAGTAGATTCCACCCAGTGATGACGTCTGTCTATTACACGTGTATGACGTGTCCGGCTGCGCTCTAAGCGGATCCGCAACTGAGTGATGTTCGAGTGAGTGTAAGAGCGTAGCCCTGGTGCACGTGCATGACGCAGTGCTCCTTCAATGAATGAAATGTATATTTGTTTTTAGCGTCCAGCGCCGGCCCGGCCATCCGCACCACCCGAACCAAAGAAGTCAATTGTCTGCTCAGTGATGACGTTCTGCTCGTTGAATGACGGTCTGCCTCCCAGTGATGAACGTATGTCACTGTTCAAGTGGTGGTCAGCACGCTGTCCGGCTCTAGTTGACGGTCTGTTCAAGTGATTGATATACGTGTCTGTTCAATGATGACGTGTCTGGTGTTCTGCCTCCGGCGGTTGCCCGTAGCGGCCGGCGGCGGCTTGGCATGCCGCCGGGAGGTGATGAACGTTGTCTGTTCACTGTGACTGGAGCGTGTGCTGTTTTCCGCAGCTGATTCGAACTAGCTCTCATGACTGTGTGCGGCGGTAATGCCGGATTTTGTCCTGGCTCAGGTATAGATTGGATCTGTTGTTGTTGTGATGCCACCTGGTATGATTCGGCTTCACTGGCCAGCGGTTGCTCTCAGCTCAGTGATGGACCTTTCTGTTCAGTGATACGTGTCTGTTCAGTATGACGTGTTTCGCGGCTCGTGATGAAAACGGCATGCTGTGTGGGAACCTCCGTGCACGACCCGGTGCCTCAAATATGGAGAAAGAGTCGCGTTGCTGCTTCCGCTGCAGTGATGACTTGTCTTTTCAAGTGAAGCAGAGTGTGATCCCGAGCTCACGTACTTGTTTGTTCCAACCAAACTGGGTGCCATGGGTGTCCGGCCCTCTGGCTCCGCCAGTGTGATTGACGGGTCCCTGCTGCGCCAGTTGATGAACGTGTCTTTTCCCATGATGAAACGTTCCGCTCTCTAAGTCGATAATGCTTGCTAGATACGAAGTGTAATGAACGTCGTCTGTTCAAGTAGAGTGTTAACGTGTTTGCTCACGTTCAAGAAATGATGAATCGCTGTACTCCCTCGCATAAGGTGACTGTGAATGGCTATCTCGTTTTCCACCAGGCTATGCAGTGACGGTCTGCCTCGCTGATGGGCGTTTGGTCCGTGCTGCACAACATGAACGTGTCCACCAGTTGTTAATTCGACGATGGTTCTGTTCAAGTGATGACGTGCTTTTCTCCAGTGATAAAGATACTGTTTATGTGTAAGAGGAAGTCTACCAGTTTTCTGTTTGGAGGACGATGAGTTCTGTTCAGTGATGCAGCAGTTGAATCCCTGATTTTCTTAGTGATGGGACCGGTGCGTGCTCTGCGGAATTTTATGAGTGATGATGAACTGTCTGCTTCTCGCTCAAAGGGATGAACGATGTTCTAACTCCAGTGATGTAACTTTGGATTCTTCACGATGCTGAAATCTTCGCATCAGCTGACTTTGTCAGCCCCTTCGCTATGACCTGTCCATGTTCATGCTGCATGCCAATGAGCTAGCTGATCTACGTATTTTTGCTTACCACTGGATTCATACAAAACCCTAAGCGGGGAGGCGGCGTGATCGTAATGATAAGAGTTAACGCGCCAAAACACATGGTGGTTCGGGTTTACGTGAATTAACGATCACGTATTACTCCGTCCTGGGCGAGTCATAGATCGCTGGGCGAGTTTCAAGTCGCAGTCTACTTCCCTGACCGTATGTAATTTACTAGAGATGGGAACAAAAGGTCTCCGATAAATACAATCTGGGAAAGGCACCTGCCAGACCCGGCAGCCAGCAATCTGCATGCCACTTCATTATACATTAAACAATATTATAATCCCCGAACTTGTACTGAGCTCGGCACGAGAATGGCAAGCATAAGTTCAGACACAGTTTCTGTCCCGCTGGGCCTGCATTTGGGACCGGCGCCGGCTCCGTGGTCCTGAAATTTGCATCCCTAGTATGCACCTATGTATGATTACCTCTGAATGCTGTGATACAATAGAGCGATAGAACGTAAAGCTCGATAATCGTAACACCCTCCCGACTTCTGTCAGGTGCTGCGTATCGTCCGCCTTATCAAAGCGTCGCCGCTGCTGGAGGACTTTGTGTTCAAGATCTTCGGTCCCGGGAAGAAGCTGGGCAGCCTGATCATCTTCACCATGTGTCTACTCATCATCACGTCCTCCATCTCAATGCAGCTCTTTTGCTTCCTCGACTTCCAGAAGTTTGAAACGTTCCCAGCAGTGAGTGAAGATTTGTGTGATTTTGGCGTCCTGAACGCTGTTTTGTGTCATTCAGCTACCATAGCAATGCTATGAGTTTTAGTGCACACTTGATTGTCTGAATCTGAATAATTTTTGAAGTGTCTTAATAATGCCGTACACAAATTGTTACAGTGTTATTTATTTTTCTGACTGGACATTTGTACAGTTTTGTATCGTAGGCAATCTTTTGTGATCACTAGCGGTGCGTTCCTTCTGCAGGCGTTCATGTCCATGTTCCAAATCCTGACGCAAGAGGCGTGGGTGGACGTGATGGACGAGACGATGTATCTGACGGCCAGCGCCATCGTGCCGCTGGTGGCCATCTACTTCATCCTCTACCACCTGTTCGTCACTCTGGTGAGTCTCCAGTCCAGACGCTGGTGGGAGCTGAATCTCCAGTCCAGACGCTGGTGGGAGCTCAAACTCCAGTCCAGAGACGCTACCAGCTGCTAATATGATCCCGGAGTCACACGCAGACAGATACTTAGCTGGACAACATACGTTGTCCTTGTTTTGCAGCGTTCTGCTTCGATACCATCCCTATTGTCTGTTTGTCGCCAGCCTTTCGTCATGATTTGCCGTGCAGTACCATCCGTATGCTGCATGTATCCCTACTGACTTCGTACCTCGTGCCTAATAATGCTATGATTATCCTTACACTGAGTCACTGTTAGCAAGTCCCATTCGCACCATATGGCCACGCGGCCCGTGAGCCCCAGTTCCTGTGACTGACATTGCGGGTACCCACGCCCTGGTGTTGGCAGATAGTGCTCAGTCTGTTCGTGGCTGTGATCCTCGATAACCTGGAGCTGGACGAGGATATCAAGAAGCTGCGCCAGCTGCGGGCGAGGGAGCAGAGCGCAGGGATACAGGTGAGCTGAGAGGGTCGGCCGGTCACACTACTGGGGTGATAGGCGCTGAGTCACGTACAGTTACCTACACAGAGAGACACAGTTACAGAGCTTACACGGAGTTACCTACACAGAGTGACACAGTTACAGAGCTGCTGAGGGGCACAGCTGCAGCTGAGCTACACATAGTTACACAGAGGCAGAGAGCAAGGTTACACGGAGTTACCTACACAGAGTGACACAGTTACAGAGCTGCTGAGGGCAGGTTACACGGAGTTACCTACACAGAGTGACACAGTTACAGAGCTGCTGAGGGGCACAGTGCAAGCTGAGCTACACTAGTTACACAGAGCAGAGAGGCAGGGTTACACGGAGATTACTACACAGAGTGACACAGTTTACAGAGCTGTGACGGGCACAAGCTGCAGCTGAGTACCACCCATAGTTATACAAGAGGCAGAGAGGCAGGTTATCGGAGTTACCTACACAGATGACACAGTATACAGAGTGCTGAGGGCACAGCTAGCAGCTGAGCTACACATAGTTATACAGAGGCAGAGGCAAAGTTCACGGAGTACCTACACAGAGTGACACAGTTACAAGCTGTCTGAGGGGCACAGCTGCAGCTGAGCTACACAGTAGTTACAAGAGGAGAGAGGCAGAGGTCGAGCGGAGTTACACAGAGGCAGAGAGGCAGCGGTTACACGGAGTATACATAAGAGGATAGAGCAGGTTACACCGTAGTTACCCTACACAGAGGGACACAGTTTACAGAGCTTGCTGATGGGGCACAGTGCCAGCTGAGCTACACATAGTTACACAGAGGCAGAGAGGCAATTTTACACGGGTTACCTACACAGAGTGACACAGTTACAGAGCTGCTGAGGGGCACAGCTGCAGCTGAGCTACACATAGTTACACAGAGGCAGAGAGGCAGGGTTACACGGAGTTACACAGAGGCAGAGAGGCAGGGTTACACGGAGTTACATAGAGGCAGAGAGCAAGGTTACACGGAGTTACCTACACAGAGGGACACAGTTACAGAGCTGCTGACGGGCACAGCTGCAGCTGAGCTACACATAGTTACACAGAGGCAGAGAGGCAGGGTTACTCGGAGTTACATAGAGGCAGAGAGGCAGGGTTACACGGAGTTACATAGAGACAGAGAGCAAGGTTACACGGAGTTACACAGAGGCAGAGAGCAAGGTTACACGGATTTACACAGAGGCAGAGAGCAAGGTTACACGGAATTACACAGAGACAGAGAGGCAGGGTTACACGGAGGCAGAGAGGCAGGGTTACAAGGAGTTACACCTGAGAGGCAGAGTTACACTAAGTGACCGTCGAAGGGAAGCACAAAATGGGCAGTGGAGTGATATCTATTCCACCATAACTAGGCGTCAATCATGTTCTATCTATGTGAATCGCTCCAAGGGACCGGACAGAAACTGCAATAGATGTCCTGACGAGTCTGCCTATGGCTGTACTTCGTTGAGTGATAGTCTCTTTTTACCACATGTTCTCCCGTCTGGGGAGCAGCTGCTTTGGTCCAGTATTCACCAAGGTTAGCTGGTCTGCTCCGCTCCATTTGACCCTGGCTTGCTACTGTCGCGGGCTCCACTGTCCTGTCCTGTCTAGCCAGGCGGGCCCAGTGACCCATCTGTTGGCCCTGTGTCCTGTCGCGGCTCCACTTCCTGTCCTGTCTAAGCCAGGCGGGCCCAGTGAACCATCTGTTGCCCCTGGTGTCTTCGCGGGCCTCCACTGTCCTGTCCTGTCCTAAGCCAGAGTGGGCCAGTCGACCCATCTGATTGCCTGTGTGCTGTCGTGGGCTCCACTGTCCTGTCCTCGCTCTTAGCCAGCCGGGCCCAGTGACCCATGCTGTCTGGCCCTGTGTCTGTCGCGGGCTCCATCTGTCCTGTCCTGTCCTGTCTAGCCAGATGTATAGGGGCTCTACCGGGCGCCAGTGACCGCATCTGTTTGGCCCTGTGTCTGTCGCGGCTCCACTCCTGTCCTGTCTAGCCAGGCGGGCCGCAGTGTAAATTAAATAATAATTAATCTGTTGGCCCTGTGTCTGTCGCGGGCTCCAACTGTCCTGTCGCTGTCTAGCCAGGCGGCCAGTGACGCCATCTGTTTTGGGCCCCTGTGTCTGGTCGCGGCTCCACTTGTCGCTGTCCTGTCTGCCAGGCGGGCCAGTACGCCATCTGTTGGCCCTGTGTCTGTCGTGGGCTCCACTGTCCTGTCGCTGTCTAGCCAGGCGGGCCGCAAGTGACCCATCTGGTTGGCCTGTGTCTGTCGCGGCTCCACTGGTCCCGTCCTGTCTAGCCAGGCGGGCCCAGTGACCCATCTGTTGGCCCTGTGTCTGTCGCGGGCTCCACTGTCCTGTCCTGTCTAGCCAGGTGGGCCCAGTGACCCATCTGTTGGCCCTGTGTCTGTCGCGGGCTCCACTGTCCTGTCCTGTCTAGCCAGGCGGGCCCAGTGACCATCCTGTGGCCCTGTGGTTGTCGCGGGCTCCACTGTCCTGTGCCTGTCTAGCCAGGCGGGCCCAGTGACCCATTCTGTTTGGCCTGTGGTCTGTCGCGGGCTCCCACTTGTCCTGTCCTGTCTAGCCAGGCGGGCCAGTGACCCATCTGTTTGGCCCTGCTGTCTGTCGTGGGCTCCACTGTCTGTCCCTGTCTAGCCAGGCGGCCAGTGAGCCTATCTGTTGGCCCTGTGCCTGTCGTGGGCCTCCACTGTCCTGTCCTGTCTAGCCAGGCGGGCCCAGTGACCCATCTGTTGGCCCTGTGTCTGTCGTGGGCTCCACTGTCCCTGTCCTGTCTAGCCGGCGGCCCAAGTGACCCATCTGTTGGCCTGTGTGATGCGTGGCTCCACTGTCCCGGCTCGCTGTCTGCAGCGGCCCAGTGACCGCTCTATTGGCCCTGTGTCCTGTCGGCGGGCTCCACTGTCTGTCCTGTCTAGCCCAGGGGGCCCAGTGACCCATCCTGTGGCCCTGTGTCTGTCGGTGGGCTCCACTGTCCCTGTCCTGTCTAGCAGGACGGCCCAAGTGAACCCATCTGTTTTTGGCCCTGTGTCTGTCGCGGGCTCCACTGTCCCGTGGTTGCTGTCTTAGCCAGGCGGGCGGAGCCATCTGTTGGCGCCTGGTGTCTGTCGTGGGCTCCAATGTCTGTCCTGTCTTAGCCCAGGCGGCCCTAGTGACCATTTTGTTGGCCCCAGTTTTCTGTCGCGGGCTCCACTGTCCTGTCCTGTCTAGCCAGGCGGGCCCAGTGACCCATCTGTTGGCCCCGTGCTGCTCCACTGCCGCAGGAGACACTACCTCTGCGGCTCCGCGTCTTCGAGAAGTTCCCCGATCGGCCGCAGATGGCGCGCTTGCATAAAGTGCCGACCGATTTCACCTTGCAGAAGGTATGGATAGCTGACTGGCAGAAGTATTGCCTAAGGTAGGTATTCTGAAGTAGTAGGTATATGTTGTCTCCATAGTGCGTGCCTTCAATGAGCTCAGCTTTGGTCTTCTGTTCATATATCCTTTTGACCTGAGATTACCTAATTATCAGAATAAAGTGAGTGGAGTTCTCTTACATTCGTCTCTGGGTTGCAAACACAGGCCTGTTCACCTGCTGGATACCGTCGACATCTATTTTGAATAACTGCTGACTGTTAGTCAACTAATATCGCTTTAGCCTCACTGGACACTACTGGTGATGACAGGCGGAGCGTCGTGTGGGTACCGATCTGTTACCCTGTCCACTGTCGCCAGGTGCGGGATGTCGTGCGGGTACCGATCTGTTACCCTGTCCACTGTCGGCAGGTGCGGGATCACAGGCGGAGTGTCGTGTGGGTACCGATCTGTTACCCTGTCCACTGTCGGCAGGTGCGGGATCACATGATGGGGGGGCGGAGTGTCGTGCGGTACCCGATCTGTACACTGTCCACTGTCGGCAGGTTGGCGGGATGTCGTGCGGTACCGATCTGTCACCGCTGTCCACTGTCCGGCAGGTGCGGGATCAGCATTTACGGAGTGTCGTGCGGGGTATCCGATCTTGTTACCCTGTTCCACTGTCGCCGAGGTGCGGGATAACAGGCGGAGCGTCCGTGTGGCGTACCGATCTGTTTACCCTGTCCCTGTCCACTGTCGCCAGGTGGCGGGATACAGACGGAGTGTCGTGCGGGTACCTGATACTGTTTACCCTGTCGCACTGTCCGCCAGGTGCGGGATACAGGCGGGAGTGTTCCGTGTGGGTACCGATCTGTTACCGCTGTCCACTGTCGGCAAGGTGCGGATTCACAGACGGAGTGTCGTGCGGGATTATCGATCTGTTACCCTGTTCCACTGTCGCCAGGTGGCGGGATAACAGGCGGAGTGTCGTGTGGGTACGCGATCTGTTACCGCTGTCCACGTCGCGCAGGTGCGGGTGCACAGACGGAAGTGTCGTGCGGGTACCAGATCTGTCACCTGTCCACTGTCGCAGGTGCGGGATTCGTGCGGGTACCGATCTGTCCCACCCTGTCCACTGTCGGCAGGTGCGGGAGAGCTTCATGCGGAACTTCGTGGACGACCCGTCAGAGGAGGAGGACAGTCCCGGCATGAAGGCGTCCAGTCGCGGTCGAGAGGTGCTGGCGTACCGTCGCGCGCGCAGCCGCAAACTGCTGCACAAGACCACCGCCGCGCGAAAGTCCGACCACAACCAGAAGAGCATCGGCGTGCGAGGCCTGGTCGAGTAGGTTGGACAGGCGGGTGGAGGGTGGATGGGGGGTGGGTAGGTGGGGGGGGGGGGTAGGTGGTGGCGGCAGTGGAGGGAGAGAGGGGAGGCAGGGCTCCCACAGTAATTGTAACGGTACACAGTCTGTGCAGCGGTAACAGGTAATTATGGTGTGCCGGTGACGGGCAGTTTACAGCCGATGGTACCTGTAGTAGGCACCATATAGCGTACCGTACCACCCCGGCATACCACCTATAGGCAGTATTGCAAGGCACGGGCCCGTTTAACGCAGTCGGTTGGGTTTGATACAGCCGATGGACTTTAGTGGTGATTTCATCACCAGGAGTGTTGCATTGTGGTCGTAGGACTTCACAGGATTTTGTCTATTTTGCTATAGCCAGAGCCAGTTGAGGGAATGGTATGGTTCGAAGCGGACGGTCGGTTTGCATTGTGCAGCGTTTCGGCCTGTGGCATGCGGGAGCCTCCGTTCTAGCGAACTCTAGCCAGCTCACAGAGCGGATATACTAGTAAAGTCATCCTTCAGCTATACCCAAACCAGTCAACGCACCAGTCGCCAATGGAATCTATCTCCTTTGTAAAGTGAAAGCCCCTGTGAGACTGATAAATGTGTATACCATTTGACGCTATAGCAGCAGAATAGCTCTGTATTACCGCTCTGTTGAACTGTTTAACAGCCGTTACAGGTGTGTGTAACTTATCTGAGGCCTGTTCACGACCACCTGCGGTTCGGCGGTTACCAGCCGGCTCCGCCCCTTTCCTCATACGTCACCACAAGCAGGCGTCTCTTAAACACTGAATGCCGCGATGCGCCACTTTACGTGACATTTCATCCTGCGGTTCGGCGGTTGCTTCGTGTCAACCGCCGGAACCGCCGCCAATCGCATCGTGTGACGTCATACCTTTCGCCGATCTCCACTTTTAGTTACCCCTGCCGGCCTCCGACCACTGCTGACCGCCGAGCCGCAGTCAGTTGAAGGTCCGTGAACAGGCCTCTGTATTGCATACCGCAACGTACTGTGTCGACAAGCTCGTGTATCGTTAGTCACGCATATAGCTGGTATTATCAGCTGTCGTTACCTGCTATCCTGACTTGACCGAGTTGTCCGTATCTCTCATCCCTCATCCCTTTCTCTCTGTCTCTCTGTCTCTCTGTCTCTCTGTCTCTCTGTCTCTCTGTCTCTCTGTCTCTCTGTCTGCTCTTCTCTCTGTCTCTCCTGTCTCTTCTGTCTCTCTGTCTCTCTGTCTCTCTGTCTCTCTGTCTCTATGTCTCTCTGTCTCTATGTCTGCTCTGTCTCTCTGTCTCTCTGTCTCTATGTCCTCTATGTCTATAAATGTCCCTCTCTGTCTCTCTGCTCTCTGTCTCTCTGTCTCTCTGTCTCTCTGTTTTCTCTCTGTCTCTCTGTCCCTCTGTCTCTCTGTCCTCTGTCCCTCTGTTTCTTCCGTCTCTCCGTCTCTTCTGTTTTTGCTGTCTCTCTGCCTCTCTGTCTCTCTCGCTTTCACGATCTCACTCTCACCTCTCCTCTCTCTATCACACTCTCACTCTCACTCTCACCCTCATCTCACTCTCACTCTCCCTCTCACTCTCACTCTGCACTCTCACTCTCCACTCTCATTCTCACTCTCACTCTCACTCTCACTACTCACTCTCACCGTCTGCACTTTTCTCAATCTCACCTGCTCACTCTCACTCTCACTCACTGCACTGTCTCGACTCTCAAAAAGGAGGACTCTCACTATCACTCTCACTCGCGCTTCCATCACACGTTATCACTCTTCACTCTCACTCTCTCTCTCTCTCTCTCTCTCTCTCTCTCTCTCTCTCTCTCTCTCTCTCTCTCTCTCTCTCTCTCTCGCACTCTTACTCTCACTCTCTTGCTCTCCCTCTCGGTCTCGCGCACTCTCGCACTCTCGCTATCGCTCTATTTCGCTCTATCTCGCTTTATCTCGCTTTATCTCGCTCTATCTCGCTCTATCTTGCTCTATCTCGCTCTATCTCGCTCTATCTCGCCCTCTCACAAATCCATACATGCATATCCCCCTCGCCTGTCTCCTCTCAGTCCGGCCTTCCCTCCCCTCTCCCTGCTCTGTCCGGCCTTCCCTCCCCTCTCCCTGCTCTGCCCGGCTGTGACCTAGCTCTGTGAGGTGACGTGGCGGTCGGCGGCTGACCCGCACTGACGCTGCGCAGTGACTGTAACAACCACCGGCTGCTGCTGGGTGACTCCGGCCAGCTACCCACCACCGGCAAAGGCATGGCCGCCAAGTCGCGCTTCGAGAACGCCAAGTAAGCAGGCCAGCGGCCCAGTGTTTCCTGAGGTATACCGCCGCGTGGCGGCCGGGCTCGACGTGTAAATGGTCAAAGGAAGTATCGGTCGAATCAGTGCGGTGTACAGTAGCCATCAGATTACCTGTCCATTTGTCTGGCATGTTAGACGATTTCTGGACAACTCTGCTGATTCCCCATCTGTCTGCCGGTGAGCCTCTTGTAACCGGGACCATCTGCTGATCATTCGCTGATGCTGCTGAATACTAACTGGTGACGTGTGATGTTCGAGCCTGGTGTCTGACATCTGACTTAGCTATTATGTCCGGTGGCGGCAGACCTGTACCTGACATCTGACCTCTGACCTCTGACCTCTGACCTCTGACCTCTGACCTCTGACCTCTGACTCTGACTCTGAACTCTGAACACTCCTGAACTCTGAACTCTGAACTCTGAACTCTGAACTCTGAACTCTTGAACTCTGACTCTGAACTCTGACTCTTGAACTCTGAATCGAACTCTGAACTCTGGAACTCTGAACTCTGAACTCTGGAACTCTGAACTCCTGAACTCTGACTCTGAACTCTGAACTCTGACTCTGACGTCTGATCTCTGACCTTTGATCTCTGACCTTTTTGAATCTCTGACTCTGACATCTTCGACTCTGCTCTGACCTCTGACCTCTGACCTCTGACATCTGACCTCTGACCTCTGACCTCTGACCTCTGACATCTGACCTCTGACCTCTGACCTCTGACCTCTGACCCGGCGTGTCTGCAGGTCAATGCGTCGCTCGATGCGTGGCTCTCTGAAGGTGAAGCAGACGTATGACCACCTGAAAGAGAACGGTGATGTTGCTGCGCTAAGCGGCGGCGGCTCCAACGCGCGCAACCCGCACGATTTCGACATAAAACTGCTGCAGGCTAAACGACAGCAGGCCGAGATGAAACGGTCAGTCTGACATTCAGTCTGATGAACCCCACATGTTAACGGTCAATGTCACATGTCAATTTAAGCCAGTTTCATCCATCCGTTTCGGACATTTGCGCATCAAATAATGGTGTATGGTTCTGACATTCAGTCTGATGAACCCCACATGTTAGCGGTCAGTCTCACATTCAGTCTGATGAAACCCACATGTTAGCGGTTCAGTCTCACATTCAGTCTGATGAACCCCAATGTTAACTGGGTCAGTCTCACATTCAGTCTGATTGAAACGCCCCAACATGTTAATCGGTAGTCCTCACATTCAGTCTGAGAATCCCCACATGTAGCGGTCAGTCTCACATTCGTCTGATGAACCCGCACATGTTAACGTCAGTCTGACATTCAGTCTGATGAACCCCACATGTTAGCGGTCAGTCTCACATTCAGTCTCATGAGCCCCACATGTTAACGGTCAGTCTGACATTCAGTCTGATGAACCCCACATGTTAACGGTCAGTCTGACATTCAGTCTGATGAGCCCTGCATGTTAACGGTCAGTCTGACATTCAGTCTGATGAACCCCACATGTTAGCGGTCAGTCTCACATTCAGTCTCATGAGCCCCAGACGTAAGCGTGCGCTGTAATACACCCGGTATTCCGATATTCAGAACTAAATTGAGGTGATAAGCTTAAGCCGCAATCGCTTCGTGACCCACATCTACACAGTTTGTTATGCAGTTTCTCGCAGGCACTGACAAAAGAGGTGCACAGCGTGGTCAAGATGTGCTTACCTGTTCAATTTAAGCCAGTTTCATCCATCCGTTTCGGACATTTGCGCATCAAATAATGGTGTATGGTTTACCCAGGCAGGCAAAAACTGGTGCGTTTTAAACAAATCACAAAACGTTCTTTCGGCGTAGCGATATTCCTAATCACCACACAACTTGATGGTCTGTTACCATATGAAGTCGGCTGGCCCTCGGCTCCCCATGAACTGACAGTAACCAGCGGGAGGAGGACCTGCGAGAGAACCACCCGTACTTCGACACGCCGCTGTTCGTCATTGGTCGGGAGAGTCGCTTCCGTAAGCTGTGTCAGATGATAGTGAACGCGCGATACAACGCCAGGCAGAAGGACCCAGTTACGGGACAGGAGCGCAAGGTCCGCTACAAGGGATTCCAGTAAGTATCTGGGTGGGGCGGGGGATTTAAGGTCCCGCTACAAGGATTTTCCATTGAGAGCCGAACGGTGGATCGCGCCAGAAACTGAGCGATGTACCGGCAGTGATGATGGGTCAGACCCTGGGTCAGAATATGGGTCAGACTTGTCAGACCGTGGGGTCAGACTTGGGTCAGACTTGGGTCAGACTTGGGTCAGACTTGGGTCAGACTTGGGGTCAGACTTGGGTCAGACTTGGGTCAGCCTTGGGTCAGACTCGGTTCAAAATCGGGTCAGACTGGACGTTGGTTTGCAGACTCAGCTGGCAAATATATGTCACGTTATCAGTTCAACTATTTTGTCTTAGTGAAATGAAGAGAAAGAGGCTTAGTGTCCTGCTTCTGCGTTGTGTAAGACGACTCATCTATAGGACTGGTTGTTAATCTGTTGTTGGGCTGCTGACCATGTGAATGTGTCTGACCGTCTGACTGTGTCTGACCGTGTGTGACTGTGTCTGACCGTCTGACTGTGTCTGACCGTGTGTGACTGTGTCTGACCGTGTGTGACTGTGTCTGACCGTGTGTGACGCGTCGTCTGACCGTGTGTGACTGTGTTGACCGTGTGTGACCGTGTCTGACCGTGTGTTGGAAACAAAAAAACCCGGATGTCTGAACCGTGCTGTGACCGTGTCCTGACCGTGTGTGACCGTGATTCTGCACCGTGTGTGACTCGTGTCTGACGTGTGTGACTGTGTCCTGACCCGTGTGTGAACCGTTCCTGACGCGTGTGGTGACTGTGTTCTTCGACCGTGTGTGACTGTGTTGACCGTCTGACTGTGTCTGACCGTGTGTGACTGTGGTCTGACCGTGTCTTTACGTGTGTTGACTGGTGTCTGACCGTGTGTGAACTGTGTCTTGACGCGTTGTGTGACTGTGTCTGACGGGTGTGTGACTTGTGTCTGACGGTGTGTGACCGTGTGTGAGCTGTGTTCTGAATGTTGGTGACTGTGTCTGACCGTGTGTGACCGTGTGTGACTGTGTTTGAACCGTGTGTTTGACTGTGTCTGAACTGTGGTCTGACTGTGTCTGACCGTCGTGTGACTGTGTGTCGATGTGGTGTGAACTTGATGGTGACTGTGTCTGACTGTGTCTGTTGTGTCTGACTGTGTCTGACCGTTGTGTCTGACTGTCTGTCTGTTGTGTCTGACTGTGTCTGACTATCTGTCTGTTGTGTCTGACTGTGTCTGACTGTGTCTGTTGTGTCTGACTGTGTCTGACTGTTGTGTCTGAACCGTAGTGTGACTGTGTCTGACCGTGTGTGACTGTGTCTGACCTGTGTGTTGACTGTGTCTGACCGTGTGTGAACTGTGTCTGACCGTGTGTGACCGTGTCTGGACCGTGTCTGAACCGTGTTTGACTGTGTCTGCGTGTGTGAACTGTGTCTGCGTGTGTGACTGTGTCTGACCGTGTGGAACCTGTGTCTGACCGTGTGTGACTGTTGTTGACCTACGTGTGACTGTGATCTGACGTGTGTGACTCGTGTCTGACCGTGTGCTGTGTCTGTACCCGTGTGTGACTGTGTCTGACCGTGTGACTGTGTCTGACCGTGTGGGTGACTGTGTCTGAGCCGTGTGTGAACTGTGTCTGACCCCTGTGTGTGACTGTGTGTGACCGATGTGTGATGTGTCTGCGTCGTTTGTGACTGCATCAGACGTGTGTGACTGTGTCTGACCGTGTGTGACCGTGTTTGACTGTATCTGACGTGTGTGGACTTGTCTGAGCCGTGTGTGACTGTGTCTGACCCGTGTCTGACCGTGTGTGACTGTGTCTGACCGTGTGGTGATGTGTCTGACCGTGTTAAACTGTGTCTGCCCGTGTGTGACTGTGTCTGACCATGTTGACTGTGTCTGACCGTGTGCTGACTGTGTCTGACCGTGTGTGGATCTGTGTCTGACCGTGTGTGACTGTGTCTGACTCGGTGTGACTTGTGTCTGACCGTGTCTGATGTGTCTGACGTTGTGTGACTGTGCTCTGACCGTGTGTTTACTGTGTCTGACACGTGTGACTGTCTGACCGTGTGTGACTGTGTCTGACCGTGTGTGATTGTGACCGTGTGTGACTGTGATTGTGACTGTGTGTGACTGTGATTGTGACTGTGTGTGACTGTGATTGTGACCGTGTGTGACTGTGATTGTGACCGTGTGTGACTGTGATTGTAACCGTGTGTGACTGTGATTGTGACCGTGTGTGACTGTGATTGTGACCGTGTGTGACTGTGTCTGACGCGTGTGACTCGTCTGCGTGTCGTGGACTAGTGTCTGACCATGTGTGACTGTAGTCCTGACCATGATGTGACTGTGGTGTGACCAGTGTGTGACCGTGTCTGACCGTCGTTGTGACTGTGTCTGACCACTAGTGTGACTGTGTCTGACCTGTGACTGTGTCTGACCGTGTGTGACTGTGTCTGACCGTGGTTGTGACTTGTGTCTGACGTGTTGTGATGATGTCTGACCGTGTGTGACTGTGTTGACGTGTGTAGATGTGTCTGACCGTGTGACGTGGATCCTGACCGTGTGTGACTGTGTCTGACCGTGTGTGGACTGTCGTCTGACCGTGGTGACTCGTGTCCTGACCGTGTGTGACTGTGTCTGACCGTGTGTGACTGTGTCTCGAACCGTGTGTGACTGTGTTCTGACGTAGGTGTGACGCGTGTGTGACTGTGTCTGACGTTGTTGTGACTGTTCTGACCATGTGTGACTGTGGTCTGACATGTGACTGTGTCTGAGACGTGTGTGACTGTGTCTGACCGTGTGGTGACTGTGTCTGACCGAGTGTAAACTCAGTGTCTGACTGTGTTTGGTGACTGTGTCTGACGGTGTGACTGTGTCTGACCGTGTGTGAACTGTGTCCTGACCGTAGTGTGAGCATCTGACCGTGTGTCGACTGTGGTCTGACGCGTGTGTGGACGGTGTGTGACTGTGTCTGACCGTGGTGTGGACTGTGTCTGACCGTCGAGTCTGACCGTGTTGTGACTGTGTCTGACGCGTGAGTGTGACTGTGTCCTGACCCGTGTGTGACTGTGTCCTGACCGTGTTGTGACCGTGTGTGACCGTTGTGACTGTGTCTGACCGTGTGTGGATGTGTCTAGACGTGTGACTGTTGGTTGTGGACCGTGTATTGAACTGTGTCTTGACGCGTGGTGTGCATGTGTCTCTGACCATGTGTGACCGTGTGTGAACCGTGTTTGACTGTGTCTGACCGTTGTGTGACTGTGTCTGACCATCGTGGTGACTAGTGTGTGACCGTGTTTGACCGTGTCTGACCGGTGTGTGACTGTGTTGACATGTGTGACTGTGTGGTGACCGTGTTTGACGTGTCTGACCGTGTGTGACTGTGTTCTGACCTCATGTGTGATGTGTGTGACCGTGTGACTGTGTCTGACCGTGTGTGACCGTGTCTGACCGTGTGTGACTGTTGCTGACCGTGTGTGACTGTGTCTGACCGTGTGTGACTGTGTCTTGACCCATGTGTGACTGTGTCTGACCGTGGACTTGTGTCTACCGTGTGTGACTGTTGTCTGACCGTGTGTGACTGTGTCTGACCGTGTGTGACTGTGGTCTGACCGTGTGTGCTGTGTGTGGACCGTGTGAACTGTGTCTATTGACAAGGTGTGTGACTGGGTGTCTGCCGTGTGTGATGCTGTCTGACGGTGTCGACTGTGTCTTGACGTCAGTGTGACTGTGGTCTGACCAATGTTGTGACTGTGTGTGACCGTGGTGACCGTGTCTGACCGTGTATGACTGTGTCTGACATGTGTGACTGTGTCTGACATGTGTGACTGTGTCTGACCAATGTGGACTGTGTCCTGACCATTGTTACTAGTGTCTGACGTAGCTGTGACTGTGTCTGAACCCGGTGTGTGAACTGTGTGTGACCGTGTGACTGGTGTCTGACCGTGTGTGACTGTGTCTGACATGTGTGACTGTGTCTGACCATGTGTGATGCGGTGTCTGACCATGTTCTTGTGATCTGACCGTGTGTGACTGTGTCTGACCGTGTGTGACTGTGTGTGACCGTGTGACTTTGTCTGACCGGTGTGTGCTGTGGTCTGACGTGGTGTACTGTGTCTGACCGTTGTGACTAGTGTCTGACCGTGTGTGACCGTGTGTGACTGTGTCTGAACCGTGGTGTGACTGTGTCTGACCGTGTGTGAAGCTGTGTCTGACCGTGTGTGACTGTGTCTTGGCCCGTGTGTGACTGTGTCTGACGTGTGTTGACTGTGTCTGACGTGTGTTGACTGTGTCTGACCGTTGTGACTGTGTCCTGACCGTGTGGTGACTGTGTCTGACGCGTGTGTGACTCGTGTCTGACATGTGACTGTGTCTGACCGTGGTGTGACTGTGTCCTGACCGTGTGTGACTGTGTCTGACCGTGTGTGGACTGTGTCTGACGTTGTGATGTGTCTGACCGTGTGTGACTGTTCCCTGACCGTGTGTGACTGTGTCCTGACAGTGTGTGACTGTGTCTGACTGTGGTGACTAAGTGTCTGACCGTGTGTGACTGTGTCTGACCGTGTGTGACTGTGGGTGTGACGTGGTGTGAACCGTGTCTGACCGTGTGTGACTTGTTGACCAAGTGTGACTGTGTCTGACCATCGTGTGGACTGTGTTGAACGCATGTGTGACTGTGTCTGACCATGCTTACTGTGTCTGACCGTGTTGTGACTGTGTCCTGACCGTGTGTGGCCTGTTGGTGTGACGTGTGTGACCGTGTGTGGACTGGTGGTCTTGACGTGTGTGACTGTGTCTGACTGTTGACTGTGTCTGAAAACCCGTGTGTGGGACTGTGTCTGACCGTTTTGTGTGACTGGTGTTTGTGACCGTGTGTGACCCGTGTCTGACCGTGTGTGAACTGTGTCTGACGCATGTGTGACTGTGTCTGAACGCATGTGTGACTGTGTCTGACCTATGTGTACTGTGTCTGACCATGTTCTGTGTCTGACGCGTGTGGTGACTGTGTTGACCGTGTGTGACTGTGTTGACCGTGTGTGACGTGTGTGACTGTGTCTGACCGCTGTGTGACTGTGTCTGCCGTGTGACTGTGTCTGACCGTCCGCGACTGTGTCTGAACCGTGTTTGTGACTGTGTCTGACCGTGTTTTGGACTGTGTCCTGACGTGTGTGACTGTGTCTGGACCGTGAGTGACTGTGTCTGACCATGTGACTGTGTCTGACCGTGTGTGACTGTGTCTGACCGTCGTTGATGTGTCCTGACCGTGTGTGACTGTGGTCTGACCAATTGTGACTGGTGTGTGACTGTGTGTGACTGTTCTGACCGTGTGTTGACTGTGTCTGACCGTGTGACTGTGTCTGACCGTCTGACTGTTGGGTCTGACGTGTGTGACTGTGTCTGACGTGTTTGACTGTGTCTGACCGTGTGTGACTGTGTCCTGACCGTGAGCTGACTGTGTCTGACCATGTGAACTGTGTCTTTTGACCGTGTGTGACTGTGTCTGACCGTGTGTGACTGTGTCTGACGTGTGGTGACTGTGGTCTGACCGTGTGTGACTGTGTTGACGTGTTGACTGTGTCTGACCGTGTGTGACTGTGTTGCCGTGTGTGACCGGTCTGACGTGTGTGACGCGTGTCTGACCGTGTGTGACTGTGTCTGACGCGTGTGTGACTGTGTCTGACCGTCTGACTGTGTCTGACGTGTGTGAATCTTGTGTCTGACGTGTGTGACTGTGTCTGACCACCATCGTGTGATTGTGTCCTGACCGTCGTGGACTGTGTCTGACCGTGTGTGACGTGTCTGACCGTGTGTGACTGTGTCTGACCGTGTGTGATGTGTCTGACGTGTGTGAACTGTGTCTTTTACGCATGTGACTGTGTCTGACTTGTGTGACTGTGTCTGACCGTGTGTGACTGTGTCTGCGTGTGTGACTGTGTCTGACCGTGTGTGACTGTGTCTGGACATGTGTGACTCATTTTCTGAACCGTCGTGTGCACTGTGTCTGACCGTGTGTGACTGCATCTGACCATCGTGTGACTGTGTGTGACCGTGTGTGACTGTGTGGTGACCGTGTGTGACTGTGTCTGAACCGTGTGTGACTTGTGTCTGACCATGTGTGACTGTGTCTGACCGTGGTGACTGTGTCTGGACCGTGTGTGACTGCATTGAATGTGTGACTGTGTCTGACCGTGTGTGACTGCATTCTGACCATGTTGGTGACTGTTGTGTGACGCGTGTGTGATGTGGTCTGACCGTGTGTGACTGTGTCTGACCATGTGACTGTGTCTGACCGTGTGTGTCTTGTGTCTGACGTGTGTGACTGTGTCTGACCGTGTGTGACTGTGTCTGACCGTGTGTGACTGTGTCTGACCGTGTGTGACCGTGTCTGACCGTGTTTGACTGTGTCTGACCGTGTGTGACTGTGTCTGACCGTGTGTGACCGTGTGTGACTGTGTGTGACCGTGTGTGACTGTGTCTGACCGTCACCAGTAACCTGCTTGGTCTGGTCACATACCTGGACTGGGTGATGATCCTCATCACATGCGTCAGCTGCGCCTCGATGATGTTCGAGTCACCCTTCTTCAAAATACAGGACAACGTGGAACTGCAGGTGAGGAGCCCAGACAAAACTCAGAGCAAGCTGCACTGTTGGTTCTGGTCAGAACTCTGCCTGAACTGTCCTGTTGTTATGGAAGCTAGAACTCATACTGAACCGTCCTGCTGCTCTGGTCAGAACTCAGACTGAACCGTCCTGCTACTCTGGTCAGAACTCAGACTGAACTGTCCTGCTGCTCTGGTCAGAACTCAGACCGAACTGTCCTGCTGCTCTGGTCAGAACTCAGACTGAACTGTCCTGCTGCTTGGTCAGAACTCAGACTGGAACCGTCCTGCTTCTCTGGTCAGAACTCATACTGACTGTCCTGCTGCTCTCGGTCAGACAACTCAGACCGACCGTCCTGCTGCTCTGGTCAGACTTATACTGAACCGTCCTGCTGCTCTGGTCAGACTCAGACTGACCGTCCCTGCCTGCTCTGGCTCAGAACTCAGACTGAACCGCTCCCTGCTGCTCTGGTAAGAACTTCAGACTGAAACCGTCCTGCTGGCTACCTGGTCAGAACTCAGACCGAACTGTCCTCTTCTCCGCGGCAGGTGTCTGTGATGTTCGCTCTGTATCTGTCAGCCCCGTCATCCTCGTCACCTCCTCTTCTCGCGGCCGGCAGGTGTCTGTGATGTTCGCCGCTGTATCTGTCCCTGCCCGTCAACCCTCTCACGTCTCTTCTCCGGCGGCAAGGTGTCTGTGATGTTCGCTGTATCTGTCCCAGCCGTTCACCCTCTCACGTCCTCTTCTCTTCCCGGCGAGGTGTCTTTTGATGTTCGCCTGTATCTGTCCAGCCCCGTCATCCCCTCACGTCCTCTTCTCCGGCCGGCAGGTGTCTGGGATGTTCGTGCTGTATCTGTTCCAGCCCCGTCACCCTCTCCGTCCTCTTCTCCGGCCGGCAGGTGTCTGTGATGTTCGCCTGTATCTGTCCCAGCCCCGTCACCCTCTCACGTCGTCTTCTCCGGCCGGCAGGTGTCGGAGTACATCTTCGTCGTGGCCATGAGTGTCGAGCTGGCTCTGAAGGTGCTCGCCGACGGGCTGCTCTTCACGCCCAAGTCTCTGATCCGAGACATCGGCGGACTGCTGGATCTCTTCATATACGTGGTAAGACCAGCCGCCAGAATATGTCTCTGGGCGCCACATAGTCTAGAAGCTGCGGCGCCAGTAAACCCAAATAATAATAATCATCATCATTATCATCAGATGTCTCGTGTGTTACTGCTGACCAGGCTGTGGTTCTCCCTCTGACCACCAGGTGTCTGGACCTCCCTGACCAGGCTGTGGTTCTCCCTCTGACCACCAGGTGTCTGTGGACCTCCCTGACCAGACTGTGGGACTCCCTGACCACGCTGTGGTTCTCCCTCTGACCACAGGTGCTGTGGACCTCCCTGACCAGGGCTGTGGTTCTCCAGCCTCTGACCACCGGTTCTCTGACCTCCTGATCAGACTGGTGTGGTTCTCTCTGACCACAGGTGTCTGGACTCCTGACAGTGCTTGTGGGTTCTCCCTTCTGACACCAGTGTCTGTGGACCTCACCTGACCAGGCTGTGGTTCTCCCTCTGACAACCAGGTGTCTCTGGACCTCCTGACCAGACTGTGGTTCTCCCTCTGACCACCAGGTGTCTCTGGACCTCCTGACAGGCTGTGTTCTCCCTCTGACCACCAGGTGTCTGTGGACCTCCCCTGACCAGGCTGTGGTTTCTCCCTCTGACCCCAGGTGTTTCTGGACCTCCCTGACCAGGCTTGGTTTCTCCCTCTGACCACCAGGTGTCTTGGACTCCCTGACCAGACTGTGGTTCTCCTCTGACCACCAGGTGTCTCTGGACCTCCTACCAGGCCTTGGTTCTCTCACTCTACACCAGGTGGTCTGGACCTCCCTGACCAGGCTGTGGTTCTCCCTCTGACCACCAGGTGTTGTGGGACCTCCCTGACCAGACTGTGTTCTCCTCTGACCACCAGGTGTCTGGACCTCCTGAACCAGGCTGTGGTTCTCCCTCTGACCACCAGTGTCTGTGGACGCTCCCTGACCAGGGCTGTGGTTCTCACGCTCTGACACCAGGTTGTCTGTGGACCTCCCTGACAGACTGGGTGGTTATCCCTGACACCAGGTTGTCGTGGAGCCATCCTTGACCAGCTGTGGTTCTCCCTCTGCCACCAGGTGTCTGTGGACCTCTGACCAGACTGTGTTCTCCCTCTGACCACCAGGTGTCTGTGGACCTCCTGACCAGGCTGTGGTGTCTCCCTCTGACCACCAGGTGTCTGTGGACCTCCTTGACCAGGCTGAGTGGTATCCTCTGAACACCAGGTGTCTGTGGACCTCTGACCAGGCTGTGGTTTCCTCTGACCACCGGTGTCTGTGACCAGTCCCTGACAGGCTGTGTTTCCCTCTGAACAACCAGGTGTCTGTGGACTCCCTGACCCCGGCTGTGGTTCTCGCACTCTGACCACCAAGTGTTGTGGACCTCACCTGACCAGCGCTTTGTGGTTCTCCCTCTGACCACCAGGTGTCTTGGACCTCCTGACCCAGGCTGTGGTTCTCACCTCTGACACCAGTTGTCTTGGACCTCCCTGAGCCAGGCTGTGGTTTCCCTGCTGACACTTCAGGTGTCTGTGGACCTTCCCTGAACCAGGGCTGTGGTTCTCCTCTGACACCAAGGTGTTTGGACCTCCACTGACCAGAGCTGGATGGTTCTCCCTCTGACCACCAGCGTGTTCTGGACTACCCTACAGGGCGTGTTCTCCCTCTACACCAGGTGTCTGTGGACCTCCCTGAAGGCTTGGTTCTCCCTCTGACCCACCAGGTGTCTCTGGACCTCCCTGACCCACGTGCTGTGGGTTTCTTCCCTCTGACTCACCAGGTGTCTGTGGACCTCGCTGACAGACTGTGGTTTCCTCTGACCACCAGGTGTCTCTGGTGTTCCTGATGTGGATGCCGACTACAGTGGCGCCGGTCTCGTGGGAACAGCTGCTCCTCATTGTGCGCTGCCTGCGCCCGCTGCGCATCGTCTACCTGGTGCCGCACATGCGCACTGTGGTCCGCGAACTCTGCAGGGGCTTCAAGGAGATATTGCTGGTNGTTCGGCGATCCGGGTGTGGTCAGTGGTGGCCGCCTCCACTCGCGCTATACCCGTTACGGACCGAGTCGCTCATTTGCCGCTCCCGGGCGGCTGCCCAGCTAACATGCACACATGGTTACCACATGGGCCCCATGTGGGCTGCCCATCATCTACATGTGGTACCCACATGGGCCGACCATCATGGGGACCCACATGGTTTTGGCAGTGGTCTCCACATGGCCAAACCATGTGGTGAGCACTGGCCCCAGGTGGGACCCACATGGGCGTAACCATGTGTGCACCACATGGGCCCCAGGTGGGACCCACATGGGCGTTTACCATGTGTGCACCACATGGGCCCCAGGTGGGACCCACATGGGCTTTGCCATGTGTGAACCACATGGGCCCCACATGGGCTTAACCATGTGCACCCCAGATGGGACCCACATGGGCCCCAGGTGGGACCCACATGGGCTGGAACTATGTGGGACCCACATTGGGCCCTATATGGGAGCCATATGGGATAAATATGATCCGACCCATTACAATTCACATAGATACTGCACTTTTTAAGTGGCATATGCCTTAAACAAGTGCACATCTCCTGCACATGTCATTATACCAACTTGCTGTAACCAGACCACATTTCCCGTCTACGATGCCAGGCTGGGTTCTTGATCAAACCTTTTAATCAAAAATATAAATACTCCTTTGCAGCGACATCGGCGCATTCCATAACCAGACAAAGACAAAAACACATGGTGCATTTCACCCACACTATATTTGCAGCGAAATAGCAGCCTCACAATTGACAGGCACGGATCCAGGATTTCGGTCAGGGGGAGGGGGCGCAATGCAAAAACCTGCAAATAGTTGCGCCCTCCGGGTGCGCCATAGGTCGAGATCCCGGCTCAGGGGGAGGGAGGGGGCACGCACAAGCGCCCCCTGGATCCGCGCCTGCACAATGCACGATTCACTCCGTGGACGTGCCGCGGTTGCTGGGCAGATAGCGACCTCTCCCGTTCCGCATTCCGTCGCGGTCACGGCAGTTGTGAGCCACTTGCTCACCGCCTTCTCTATGTCCCGCTCTGAGCAGGTTAGAGCAGGGTTCAGCTTGGCCGCACCTGTCAAAAGGAACAATGATTCAGTATATCATGTGAAAACTGTCGATGTAATGGCACAAAATGACCGTCATTTCCAAAACAAAGCATCAGTAGTGTCACTGCATCGGTAGACGTGTATGCTATCAACGCGTATACTCACGATAGATGACCTGGAACAGCCTGGTCCTCCCCAGTCCGACATTTCCGTGACGCGTAGCTCCACTTATATTTAAACGGACCCCCAGCTCGCTCTTGATGACTTCTCGCATGATGAGGCGAACACACTAGTCGATTGAAGTCCCTCCCTTCTCTCCAAGATGCTGGACCTAGAACAGAACATTTTAGTGATCCATTCATTAGCACAGAAAACAGATTTGAAGAGGGAGAAGCAATGCTGTTGTCATGTTGTGACAGTGAACGACATGAACATCATTGCCTCAAAAACCACTGCTGCCAACCAAAACAGTATGAATGCAGTGGAATATAAATTGTTAGTCATCTATAGATTTTAGCATAAATACAAGTTAACGTATTAAGTCCCATTACGAGACACACTTTTGTAATGTTCTCCAATAAACTCTGAATAGTGAGAGGAGCGATCAGAGTGTCAGCAAGCACGCACCGATGTGGAAACACTAGGTAGTCAATCTCTCGGGATGACAAACGAAGGGGAGGGGAGAGAGGGAGGGAAACCGCCATAGGGGAAACGGACTAAATTCGTACACTACAATATATCTTGATTCTGAAGAAGCGGTATCGTCAGGCAACTAAATCGGAATAGCAAACGCGCGCGCCATTCCAGGACGTGCGACATATACCACTGTTTGAGGGATCTTCAGCTAACGCATTTCCGGCTACTTTCCCCCGCAGGCATTCGGTTTCGGCCGGGCTGAAGGGGTCCTAAGTTAGCTGCCTCGCGCGTCCCTATCTACGCAGCTACGAGTCCTCCTCCTCCCCAACTACCCCTGGGTCCAGCCCCATTCCAATTTTTGCATCCCCCGTAACAAGTCCCATGAACCCCCTCTCCCCACTCAGTTTTCTAGACGTCCCCGCTGAAGCTCCGTTTTCTTTTGCGGTGTTTGACGGTCGGGTGCTAGTCGCCCGACCCGACTAGGCTTCTTTCTGCCCACTATGTTTTTTGCCCTGGCAATTTACCATAGTTGTGGCAGGGGGGCGCCTGGTATGTTTTATATTGGCAGGCTTTTCTGCGCACTAAGCGCGTCGACCCGTACCCCGGGATGAAGGGTCCTGGGGGCTGAGCCACCTACCGCGCGGGTTAGTCGCGGTAGCGTGGCAACACTCCTCTTTGGCCTGGAATTCCGGAAGGGCGGGGACACTCAGTGAGGCGCCGCACTGAGAAGCTTTTCTGTCGGGGCTGCTTGGCCGAGGGCTGTGGTTTGGCTGTCTTGCTGCCGCGGGGCGGGTGCGTGCACTCGTCCGGCGGCGGTTTGGATGCTTTACTGCTGGCCCCCTGGTGGCGTTCTCGGCTTAAGCGTCAAGGGAGGAGGCGGCCCCAAAACCGGAGGGGTGGTGAGTCTCTCTTCTCCCCTCTGGGGAGGGCGCTCGTCAAAGCCCGTACAGGACCCACTCCCCAGCCCTTGGCCTTGTAGCTGGGCGCCGTTGCGGAGCGTCGGCTGGGAGTGGGCAGAGACCAATGCCTTTTTCTAATGGGATTACCTCAGACTCAAACCCCCTACTTCGGCTTCGGCCGCCCCCCCATCGGCGTCGGCCGCCCCTCTCCTTCGGCTTCGGCCGCCCTTCTTCCCACTCGGCTTCGGGCCGGCCCCTCCCCCCAAAAAAATCGCTTCGGCCCACCCCTACTCCCATCGGCTTCGGCCGATGGCCGAACCGCTCCGTCTGGCGGTGGGGATCACCCGCCGGTGACCGGACTCCCGGCTCCACTCCGGTGGGCGGGGTCTGCAAGAAGTGGCCGTGGGGCGCTCGGGCGAACAGCGGTGAAAAAACTTCCTCTGTTGTGGCCGAGAGTCCTCTCCTGTCCTGCGAGGACCAAGAAACTCTCCTCCCTTCTCGCCTTTCCAGCGAAGGGGCGGATGTGACCGACTGGGCTAAAAAACCGATGTGACAAGCTTCGTGAATGGTGCGCGCTCGAGGTTCGAATTTCTCAACAGTGCTGAGGCCAGAGCTGGCATTGGTCAGTCAACCCACTTTACTTACACGGTTAAGCGTGAGGCCGGGAAGACGGAGCGTTCGGTCTCCCTATCAAGGTCGAGGCGCACCGTACAACAATAAAACTGAAGTCGGGAGTAGGAATTACTGCACTTGGACCTGGAAAACATGAACGACGACGAAATCGCTTGAAGGGTCTAGCTGAGTCCGGTTGTCACGGCTGCATCGTCGCTTTCGTCCAAGAAAGGCGGTACTTGTCATTCCCACACCCACACTATATACTCACCTTCAGCTCCATCGACGCTGCCCAGGGAAGTAGTGGTTGGCTACGTGAAGGTCAAGGTCCGTACCTTCATACCCAGTCCGATGAGATGTTTTCGATGCTTGAGATTCGGCCACACTCGTGACTTCTGTCGGGGCCGTTCCACCTGCGGGAAGTGTGCCGCAGATGATCATGCGAGCGATGTCTGCACATCTGAGGTGCAGAAGTGCATCAACTGTGACCAGACACAGAGCCCACACAGCGCGTTCAGGCCAGTTCTGTCCGGCTTACCTGAAGGGAAAAGGAAATTTATGGCCATCAAAAAGTCACTGACCCGACTGAGTTTCCGGGAGGCCCGCGATCGGTACAACCAGGAAGCCACCCGAAACGGTCCTACGCCTAGTTGGGCGGAGAGCCGCTCTCCAAGTCGAACTGTGGAGACAGATAAACGAGCAATGGTCGCTTCAACTGATCGCACTGCTCAAGTCTTTTGGACTAAGGTTCGTCACGGGTCCCAGTACCCCTCAGGGAGCCGCGCGGTTTCCGCGTGTCCCGCAGTTGACGGGCGCGTCAACGGCTTACTGCTGGGACCCAACCTTCCCGTCCCGAGGCCGTTGCTTGCAGTGGCCTGAACCCAGACAGTGGCGTGGACCCCTGGTCCGTGGCCGGCATGGCTCGGATCACACGCGGGCCCCCTTCGCTTCACCGCTGAGAGTGTGACAGCCCCGTCGGCAGCCTCCAACACCTAACCGCCTGCGGGCACGGCAGTGACTTGAGGCTCTGCCGCCGGGGGAGAGGAAGGAAAAGGGGTCGCGCGAGGCCAAGCGCGCCATCCGTTGGAGACGGCCAGGGAGGTCCGGCCCTCGCAGGGGCGGTCCCGCGCCTGCTCGCCGCCGCGGGGCCACCGCGAGGTCCCGAGGTGCCTCCAGCGGGGAGGTCTCCACCCATGGGCCCCCCTTCCCCCGCCCCCTCCTCCCCGCCCCCTCAGCGGCGTCCACCCGCTTCCGCCGCTGGGGGCGGCGGCCAAAGCGCAGCCACCACCGGTGACCCCTCCTTCGCCGCGGCAGGAGGCGCCCAAAACTTGCCGCCCTGGAGCGTCCCGGCAACGTTTCCCTGTTCTCGAAGGGTTCGCCAACGGAGGAAAGGCAGCCCCGTACCCGCCAGCGGTTTTCAGCCGGGCTCGACTGGAGGACGGCTCCAGTCGGCTGACCCAATAGGCTGCGATAGAGCTCGTGGCAAAATTCGTTTCGGGAGAGGGCCCCTCCACCGCGCTGCCGAGTTTTTCTAGTCTTTCTTGTTTTGTCAGGTCCTCCAAAGTTCTTTTGAACTTTTTGTACCGCCTCTTTTGGGTGTTTGCCGTCCTCTCCGGCCTTTACACCGTCTCTTTGGACGTTTTAGTGCTCTTTTTGAGCATTCTTAACAGCCCCATGTGTTTATTCACCTTTTTAGCTCCTGTTTCATAACCATCAACCATAGCTTCCATTTTGCAATGGAATGTAGAGGATTGCGGACCAGTATCAGGGATTGCAGAGTTTGTCCTGGGCCAGCAGTCTCCATTAGCCGTCTGTCTTGCAGGGAGACGAAGCTTTTACCGGGTGCATACCTGCTCTATCAAGGATACACCGTTTTCAGAAAAGACGTTTCAGCGGTGACTGTGTAGCGCACGGTGGAGTACTCGTCGCAGTAACAATCGGAGGTATCCCTACCAAAACAGCTGCGCCTGCGCACGGCACTGCAGGCAGTCGCTGCCCGTGTGCTTTTTAAATCATCGTTCTTTACCATTTGCTCTGTCTACTTGGCCTCCGGGACTAGTCTTCCACGGGCTGGAGCTGCGTCAGCTGGTTGCTGAGCTTACCTACGCCGTTCTTACTCCTGGGAGATTTTAACGCTCACCATACGATGTGGGGCTGTCGAAACATTGATACCCGTGGTCGCGTTTTAGAGCGCTTTATTCACGAAGAGGTTTTATCCATTCTAAACACAGGCACCCGCACACATTTTACCATGCCATCAGGGGCAACCTCAGCGCTGGACCTGAGTGTTTGCGAGTTCCTCAAGCTCATGCCCACCTCTTTTACATGGCATGTGGGCTGGGGACCCGATGGGAAGGGATCACTTTCCAGTATGGATACAGTGCAAGAACAGCATCTCTTGGTGCCGACCTGCATAGATGGAACCTGCGTAAGGCGGACTGGGGCCGAGTTTGGGTCAGCCTCGAGGACGCTATTCTCCAAACGGATTTTAGAACGTCCACCCTCTGTCGGAAGTTCACGAGCAAAGTTCTGGAAGCTGCTCACGGGTTTACCATTCCAGAACCACGGGTACTTCCTCAACGCACCCCTGTTTCCGTGGTAGGACAGAGGCAGTGCCCGTTGATGCATATCAGGGTCCGAAGGCGTGCTTTCAGGGCCTTCGATCGGCACGCGACAACGGAAACTGATTGCCTTTAGGCGAGCCAGGGCGGCGGCCCGTCACACCATTCTGGAGGCGAAGCGTACCTCCTGGAGAGAGTATGTCGGGCGGCTTAACCGCTGCACTCCGGTTTCGCAGGTTTGGTCTCAAGTGAAGCAGATCTCCGGAAGTTTTTCGGCACAACCTCTGCCGGTTTTACAGCTAGGTGGGCGGGATATTTTACACCCTGCCGACGTAGCAAACGAGATAGCTGTGCATTTGCGCACGCTTGCGGACTGCCAACGCGATCCAACAGTCTCTTGCGCCATAAGAGTCGTTGTGAGGCCATCCGGGTTGTACTCTCCCCTCGAACAGTTGACCTAAACCAGCATTTTCCATGTCTGAGTTGAGGACAGCTGTCACCGGGCTTCGGAGCGTTTCAGAGGGGGTGGGTCCGATGAGGTCCACAATGACATGCTTAGCATCTGCCAGTTCTGTCTTGCATTGTTCTTTTAGCATTTTTAACCGCCTCTGGAGACAGGTGAATTTCCGGCTGCGTGGCGTGAAGCCATAGTCGTTCCTCTTTTAAAGCCTGGAAAAGGTCGGATCCATTTCACTATAGACCGCATCTCGCTGACGTCCTCACTTTGCAAATTGATGGGAGAGATTAGTTAACGCTCGCTTTCATGGTTTTTGGAGGAGCAACGGTATTTTAACTTCCGGCACCACAGTTGGTTTAGGAAAAAACCGAAAGCACTGTAGGACCACCCTTATAACATCGACACGGTGATCAGAATTGCATTTAAAGAGCGCGTCATGTGGGGGGCCGTTTTTTTCGACCTTGAGGGTGCCTATGGACACTACATTGGCGGCATGGCATTCTTTTACGAGTTTTTAATTGCGGCATTGTGGTTCTATGGGCTGTTTTTTACGTAACTTTTTACAGAAGCGTTTCTTCGAGTACGTGTTGGAAGTCAGTTCAAAACCGCCTTTACAAGAGAACGTGTGCCACAGGGTGGATGTTTTAAGTTTACTTTGTTTGCACTTGCCGATAAAACGACGTTGCGGATGTTCTCCCCAGTCATAGGACGCTCTTTGTTTGTTGACGATTTGCCATCTGGTTGCACCTCCCTGTCGACACCGGCACTGGGAACGTCAGCTGCAGATGGGCTGCACTTCGTTTAGAGAGGTGGCCACTATTAATTGGCTTTCGCTTTTGAACCTCTAAAACCAAGGCAATGCATTTCTGTGTCGCCGGTGGAAACTGCCCAGGTGTTCCACTTTCGATTGTACGGCGAGAACAATTTCTCTTAGAACCTCTGTCCGTTCCTTGGAGTGGAGCTAGACAGCCGCTGACTTATAAACAGCATCTATAAAACCTTAGAGAACAAGTGTTTTAAGGCTCTGAATGTTTTTAAAGTGTGTTTCGCGGACCACCTATGATCAGACAGATCGACGCTTTTACTTTTGTACCGATCTCTCATACGATCCAAGCTGGATTATGCCTCTATTGTCTATGACGGTGCGTGTTCCACAAGCAAGCGCCAATTGGACACTGTTCACCATACCGCGTTGCGGATTGTGACGGGGGCTTTCCGAACGTCACCAATCCACAGCATTCTAGCTGAAGTGCATGAACCTCCGTTACGCCACAGACGCAGCCTGCTCGGTATGCGCTATGCCTGCAAGCTGCGGCAGATGCCCTACTCAACCCGACCTACCAGTTATGTTTTTATCTCGGGCGTGTGTTGGCGGTTGTTCCGGGACAGCAGGACGTGCGCTCCACTCCGTTCTGTGTGAGGTCACGTTGCACTGTTCGAGGATGCTGGTATTTAGTTTACGTGCAATCGCCAGGCTGACACCGCTGCGCGTGTCCACCATGGGAGCTGTAACACCCACTATAAACACATCCCTTGCGGAGTATACGAAAAGCAATACTTCGCCGAGCGAGCTCCGCAGCCGGTCATTAGAGGTCATAGGTTCGTATAATAGCTATGTTCACACCTTTACTGACGGTTCCAAAGCTGACGCAGGATTCTGGCTGCGCTTTCGTTATTGGGCGTAAACTACCGGTCTTTCACTTGCCACCCCACACTACAGTGTATTCATCGGAGCTTGTCGCGATACACAAAGGCGCTGAGTTTTATTGACGGTTTGCGAGGGTAATCACCATGTGTTTTTAGAAGACTCGCTTAGTAGCATTTTGGCGCTGAGTGCCTTTAGTCCTTCTCATCCCTTTATACAGGATATTTTAGTTCTCATCACGTGTCTTGACCGTGCGGGGAAGTCAATCGTGTTTTGTTGGATTCCGGCACACGTGGGCATAGCAGGAAACGAGAAGGGGCAGATTCAGGCTGCCAAAAGGGCCTCACAATCAGTGCAACTCCGTTCCGCTCCCTTACCTTGCCTACGGACCTTTTTCCCTGCATTAAAGAGTACATGTGTCAGAAAATGCAGTGTGAATGGGACGACGGTACCCTCCAAGCTGAAAGACTTTGAAGCCGCGACTTTGCCCGAGTGGCATTCCGTCTCTCCAAGTCGAGAGTGGAAAGAGGTTTCCACTATGTCGACTCCGTATCTCCACACATATGCACCACAATACCTGCTTTGTGGTGAGGATCGGCTCCCCGTTTTGCCATAGATGTGTGGAAGTCGAAACAGTTCGTCACGTGCTCTATCCTGCCGGCATCTTTTCTAATGAGCGGACTAGGTTTTTTCGGTTCAGCGCCCTTTAGTTTGCAGGATGTTCTTAAGGCGACGATTCTTCCTTCATTTCGGAGTTTTTCATTTTCTTGCTCACATTCGTTTTTCTGTGATCTTCTCGTTTCTTAGTTGTGTTTTTATGTGTCTTGTCTTCGGTTTACAGTTTTTACGTTCCGGTTTTTCACGGATTTCCTCCACCTCACTGGGTGTGTAGTCTTACTTATCCCCTATTGTGTTGAGTAATCATTTTGGTTAGTGTTTTCTTTTAAACCTGATGTTATGGGCGCCACATAACTTTACAGTTTGAGGCGCCCAAAACCCAAATCACACATTCTCTCATGATTTTTACCACCTTGGCAGGCACTTTCACAGAAAGAACTGGCCGTCCGTGCACGTGCTGGCGAGCTGGTCAGTGTGTGTGATCTTCATGATGCCAGCGACGGCACGGTTGCCCTCGCCAGTGAATCGCCACTGGGGTTGACCACAACTGGCGACGAAATGACACAAGACTGGATGGTCTGAGCGATTGGAGCTTCGGGCACGGTAGCCACGATAGCTGTGACGTCCACCGTCCTCTTCCACAGTGTAACCTCGTCCACAACTACCGACACTAGCTTTCTCTGCTACATATCCTGCGAGCTTATCGCGAAGCACGTCATGTTAACCTAAAAGTGAGATTCAATTGAGTTAACATAAAAGTGAGAATGGTATAAATGATCCATGTGTCAAAAAAAATCGTCACGAGACAGATGTAGCAGTACCAATGACTACAATTTAGACCATGTGATGTTAAGTAACAGCAACAGTAAAATATGAAATTAAGTTGAAGTTCAGTATAAAGCGTCAAACTCAAAGTACATAAAATCGTCCAGAGAGTTGCTTACCTTTGAAAAGTTGTCAATGCAGCATGGCGGCCGGATCTGCTGTCCCATTGGTGATCTGCTCTGCCAGAAGCTCAGCGATGGCTCCCGCGTTCCGCAAGAACGCCGTGATGGTGCGACTGGCATGTGGTGCAAATCGCGTGCTTGACCACAGCTTTGGGTGAAGCAGCTGTTCCCCTCTCTCTGCACCACATGCCATCAGCGTCTCGAACCCCTTCCCGTGGGTGTGCCGCTTTGTCATCGCGGTCATCAGTTCCACGGTCTTGTCCACCCACTGGCAGTCTTTCAGCTTTCTGGCGTCACCATCCGCGAGGTTCAGTAGGTGGGCACCGTTCCACATAGCTGGCACACACGGCTTGGTGTGCGTGCTTGCATTCTTATCGCTCATCATTTTTACCACCTTGGCAGGCACCTTCAACAGAAAGTACTGGCCGTCCGTGCACATGCTGGCGAGCTGGTCAGTGTGGGTGATTCCCATGGATTGCCAGCGACTGCACGATTTCCTTCGCCAGTAATCACCGCTCGAGTCGACCACAACTGGCGACGAAATTACAAAAGACTGGATGGTCTGAGCGATTGGAGCTTCGGGCACGGTAACCACTAACCACGATATCTGTGACGTCCACCGTCCTCTTCCACAGTGTTACCTTGTCCACAACCACTGAAACACAAGCTTTCCCTGCCACATATCTTGCGAGCTTATCGCGAAGCTCGTCATGTACTTGTGAACGGAGTGCGCATGAAGGAGGTATAATGATTAAGATCACCCATCGGAAGACCATTTTGTATCTGCATAAATATGAGGTCCTCATATGCAGGACGTGCAAGTGAGTTTTTCAGCACAGAGTAGCCCGTTCGTGACTCCCAAGCCGCCACACACTGGTGCTTGTTGAACCGGCCCTGCACGAGTCGGGGGCCATGTCGGCGGGGAGGCCTCAACAGAATATCTCAACCAGGATGTCTATTTCAATAACGGTACTTTGATTGCTGGCTTTTAATTTAATTGAATACTGCTATCCAAGACTGTATACTGATATCAACTGGCATAGTTCCAAGCCCCCTTAAGTCAGTGAGTGTCTTTACGTCGCGCGCGCGCCACGGTAAAGAGGTTAAGTCACGTCACCATTTTGAGGTTGACGCTCCGACACACCTCAACTTCATTTTATGTTAAATGTTCCAAGATGTAACCACCGTTACATCCTTTAACACTCCTTTCCCTGCTAGTTTCGTCCTCGGAACTTGGAAGATGAAAGAGTTAAACCCCCCCTTTAGTTAAATTGTCAATCGTTATGTCGACCGACAATGGTTCTTCATGCGGATCGTCACATTCTTGCGATTCACTGTTTTGCTGATTGTGCTGCGGCGCTTGGCCAATCCTATAGCAAAAGGTCGTGGACAGCTTAGGGCTGGAGCTCTGCAGGGCCTGGTAAGCCATTTTGACACACTCACCAGCCACTACATCTGGGCTCAGCCGACGTCTCTTCAGGCCAACCAGCGCTCCTACCACCTCGATGGCGATGCTGGAGGTCCTCGACTGCCTGATGGACTGCAGATCGGACGCGGTGCGGATGTCATCCATCGCCTCCAGTATCTGGGCGTTGTGACACCTTTTGGTGGCTCCTCTTGCGTCGACACCCTTCTCTCGGCGGCTGCAGTGGTCAGCCAGCGCTGTCGTGAAGCATGCGATGTCCTCAATCTGGAGCTGAGACGGGCGTGAAACGATGAGCTCGCTGCTGGTGGTAGCGCCGAGGTGAGCATGGGGCTCATCACCGACTGGTGGTGCTCGGTGGCGCGTTTTTTTCATTTTCTTTTCATTTTTCATTTTCGAGCTGCACATCTGCCGCAGACTGGTTTGCCATCAGGCGTCGCTCCAACTTTCTTGCAGGTGAACTCTGCGAAAATAACCCAAAAATGTTTGTTCGATCTGCGCAAACTGAAATAGCAAATGTCAACACACAACTTGGGGGGCGTCAGGTCCGTCACATGATCGACGGCTGGGTTTAGATGCCGGTGGAAGGGGGGATTGCGCGAGGTGTCTGTGTTGGGTTCTTCCTCCTCGGTCATCTCTAATCATGGGCGCCATATAACTACTTTGTTGCGGCGCCCTAAAGCCCCAATCATCATCATCATCATCATCATCTCTGATCGCTCTGACAGTCACACGGCGTTGAAGATGCTATATTGCACGGCCTGAGCGGCCTAAACACAACGGTAGCTCACGGCAGGCGCTACCGTTGTGTGCTGGGCCGCTCAGGCCGTGCAACAAGCAATAACCACGTCGTGCTGTGCTAGATGTCACTACTTATAGCTGGCGATTCAGCGCACCACCACTGCCGTGGCTTAAGGTCCTCACGGAGCATCATTGGCATAAGAACACCGTGCCCGCACGCACGAACAGTAGCGACACGCCTTTGAGCCACGCCCTTGTGCCGGTGGAATACCGCCTCTGCAACAACGCAACGAGGTTCAAACAAGGCGACCTATGCGCCAATCTTCATTACATCGCAGCCGAGACTGATGTGACGTCCTAGAACAGCTGGCTGGATGAGTCGTCTGCGGGCCAAGCTAAGCAGCTGCTTCCATCGGAGTCCCGCGTCAGCAGCTCTGCGCTTCAGCTCTCTTTTGTACTTACTAACAGACATGCACTGTCAAAGTCGCGTGACAGTTCGTTCTTGTAACTCGCAGTGCGGTAAGCAAAGCGTCTCGGAACACTTCTGTGATGGCTTCTTTCCTCGCACGTTCCTCATCAGGCAGCCACAGCTTGTCTGGCATCGCGTACTCTCCTCGTGGGCATTTTTATCAGACTCGCTACAACTGCCTTGCGTGTGTACGTTTCTCATTTCACTGGATTGCATTGCTAAGCGCCTGACGAGGTCCGTTTCATGATGCGTTATACATACCTCGTACCAGAAGTCATTGACGCCATATAGCGTTGGCAGTCGCTGTACTCGTAAACCCAACTCATGCGTAGGTCATTCATATAGAGACCGCGCTGCCCTTTATTTCGCAATGTTGTCATGAATGTTGTCTCGATTTCGCAATGTTGTCATAAAACTCGCTTTTTTCTTCCTTCTCGCTGTACACTTCACTGAAGCATTTTCGGCCACTCGTGGCCGGTAGCGGGAGTGCGCTCTCGTCCATCGTTTTGTCACCGTCTCCTAGGTGTCTTCGGCTGGAGTCTCCGAGTTTTGCAATGCCCTCGATTTCGAAATGTTGTGTGTTATATGTGCGGCACGTGTAGGTTTATGTATTCTACATTTGCGAGGTTTTTCTTTTCTCGATCGCTTTCGTTTTCTGTGTGATTTTCTCGTCAGATTTGCCATTTTCTCTGCCCCGTTTGTCCGTCATGTACTGTTTTTGTTTTATCTCATTGCTGAACGCTGTGTCGTTTTCGCATTTCTTGGAAGAACGGTTGACTGATGATGCCTATACAATTTCACAGGTTTTCCAATTTCTTGCACATGTTCTTTTGATGATCCACTTGCCGATTGTGTACTGTTCTTCTTTGTTTTTCTTACAGTTGACTTGCGCATTTTTTCATCTTTCTATGTTCGTTTGTGTTCGTTGCCGAGTTTCTTAACATGACAACATTTCTCGTCTGAAATGCATCATTGGGGTGTCATGTAGCATGTGCACTAGTGGTGCCGATCGGTACAAACATTTTCGGAAATCCGAATTTGTCCGAAGAACGATTCGTCGGTTTCGGACTGCCCTGGAATGCCCCACCTGGGAGAGATTATACATCGGCACAACTTTTGCATACTTAGCCAACACACGTCACTCTGCCGTCGCCGTCGGGATCGACATCGGCGATAGATTTATCCCTCAGCTCCGCCACTGTCGCCGATCGTTTCCAGTGGCAAACCCACATGACACCTAGTGGAAGTGACCACTTTCCCATCTGGCTGTGGTCAGATATACCCCACCCTGGAGCGGGGACACTGCAATGGAATCTGCGGAAGGCGGACTGGGAGAGCTTTACAGCCGACTACAATAAGACTACAACAAGAAACAACAAAGACTACAGTTAAGACCTTGATTTGTTAGGTTTATCTGGCGTAAAGAATGAGCAGATCTGCGCTACAATAATAGGATCGGCAACCAATTCCATCCCAACAACATCTCCTCTCCCGAAGTTCATCCCGGTTCCATGGTGGTCTGATTTTAGGTCGTACACTAATCTACAAAACATGTGATGGAATCTCCATCGCTTTCTCATGATCGGTGCTTCATAACCAATATCCAATATCCAACCGCCCCAGCTCCGTATCTCGCATCTTCCCTGATATGGTATTCATTGGGTTATTAATGGAATACCCTTCAGTAAACGAAAATGATATTTTATTTAAAACTGTAGTCAACCTCAGCCTTATAACACCAATGAACGTTATCATGAACGTCATCACCATCAGTCCATCACTACAGCTTGGCCCATAGTTCTGCGTCCTCTACCGCTGCCTCTTCCCGCTCGGGTGGTGGCTGGTCCGCCAGTGGCGCGGTGTGGGAAGTGGTGGCAGTGTCATTTGCCGCATCCGGGACCTATAACCGCCTCAGCCGTTTGCCGCACCTGTCACGGCTTCCCGACAGCCAGATCGCGACGCATTTGCCAACCGCCCGACGGTCGGCACCACCGCAGCGGCGCAGCGTCTCTGTGGGAGAAGGCAGAGATACGTTGAAGCGCGAGTCATGCACTACACAGGCAATTAGACTAGAGCAATATCCCGTGGTTGACTCAGGAAGAGCGGGCAGGACGGAGACGCAGGACGACGGAGACGGACGCGGTCATGCCGCGTGTTCCTGCTGAGGGGCGCAGCGGACTGGGCTCAGGTCAGCCAGAGCGCAGGCTGGCATGCCCAGGAGACACGGAGGGGTGGCTGGCGAGTTGTGCTCGCGTGGATGGAGAGGGTGGCAGGTATAATGGCCGCTCTAGTTTTGTTCTTTTTATCCTGCCACTGTGACCCATGTGGGTCTTTCCCGTTCACTCTTAGCCAGCGCAGTCTGCCAGCGGTAGAACATGATCTTCCAACCGTTTGGACACACAGTTGACAATCCCCCTGAAACGTATATGCCAGCTCTCGATGTATATATTAAACTGATAACCTGATCGATAAACTTCACATAATGGTCGCAAATTGACAAAAGGTGTCGGCGCGCCCTAAAACTCAAATAAACAAACAAATGTCAGTGGCAGGTATTCGGCTTATAATTGTCTGGGGAGATGCGTGCGGCTTGTCGCGTGAATCATTCCGTGTTCGTGGGACCATTCTAGCGGCGGTAGCTGTTGAAACAGCCCGCCTTCACGCTCCAGCTGGGAGCTCCTGTTCGTTCTGTGACGTCGCAGCGAATTTGTCGAGCTGCGCCAGTCGCCACACACTACTCTTCCGCCTCCTTCTGTCGTGAACAGCTCGAGTTTCTCGTTTGCTCTTGCCAAAGCGCTCACAGAGTCAGTGTTAATGTCTGTCAGTCTTGACTACCACTGTGCGATCTTTAGATGCTGAGAGCAGACTGTTGAGCTGTCTTCCTCCTTTCCTTCGGGCTGATTCGTGTTGTTGTTTTACAGCGCTGAACTGTTTTCGCAGTCTCCTCTTCTCCAACAATATCTACGAGGGTGCATGTCTCTTGCCTTACGACTTTGAATAGGTCAATATTGATGGCATTGCAATCCAAACTCTGTTTGCTGCTATATCAATAAGTATACGTTTCTTCACAACAAACGATTTATCCTTGGTTTTAAGATTGATATGATTGTCAGTCATGTAAATCAACGAACCTATCATGAGAAACTCAAACACCTTACAATGTATATTTTATGCAAACAAATGATATATACAGTCCAACCTCACCACGCCATTCGACTCAGAGCAGAGGTCTGTGTCTCCCAGTCCTGCCTTCCGATAGCGGACCAACTTCACGATCAGCTGGTGGCCATGGTGCCGCTGACTTGATCTTGCCTGACTGCAGTGTTGCGGAGGGTGCGGTGCGCAATCACGCTCTCCAACTTCTCATGTCCACTAGCTTTTATCACTGTTTCGTGATGGGTAATGGACATACAATGCCAACAAAAGCAGGCAGCAACAAGCATTAACTAAGTCCTTGCAATCTCCCTAGATAAGCACGCTCGATAGACCAGCATGCAGCACGCGTGTATGACCCATCAGTTCTTAAGAAACTGCAAATACAACTATGTAACGTCTGAGCTCTAAAGAAGCTTCGGAGTCTCTCCTACAAGAGATGGGTCCATCGCAGCTGTTAAATTCAGCTCTTTGTGCAGGCAGGCCAGGAGCATACTCAAGAGCCTCTGAAGGGAGTCTAATTTGGCAGCTTTCGGTTTAAACTCACTGTATCCTGAATTGCGACGCCTTGGGTACTGAAGCTTCCTGAGGACCAGATGGGAAGGACTCAATAGGCGAGTTATCACGCTGATAGGTTCTAGGAGTCACTCTGGAGAGAGGTTAAGCAACGTCATTTGAGACAGTGTTACAGAGTCGGTCGGCGCTGCGAGCGCAAACTGGGCGCCTCTGCATCGACGGTAATGGCTAACCAGCATCGGAATCGCCCCTTTGGGACAAACGAGCGACAGGCCATGTCGCGTGCTCGTCGCCCGACCTTGCGCTCTTGGGACACTAGCGCGATGGAACTCAGGTGCATAATGCGAGTCAGGCTCCGTGGGTTGTGGAGCTGGTCGCTCGGAGTCCGCACTGCCGGCTGCGTCGGATGGGCCGGGACCGGGAAGCTTCGCGCTGTGCGTGACATAGCCGGGCGGTGTCCTCGTCGCAGCCGGACCTGGCCCGTTACAGCACGTCGAACCGGTCATGATGCGCCAGCGAGGGATGAAAGATGGACAGGCTCCCTGCACACTTGGCCCGTAGCGAAGCTCTTCTGCCTATGTGTCAACCCTCTCCTTTCGCGTGGCAGCTCTCTGGCATCATGTCTAACAGACCGCTACTAGGTACGTCTCACTCAATTGGTGGTAACGCTTACTGTTTGCATGGGAGGTCATTGCATGCCGCTTCTTGTGGCAGCAAGTTCCTCGAGACAAAGCTTCCCCGCAGTCAAGGCAGAAGAATACTTTAACTTGTTCGGTACGAGTTTTCTTGGCTGGTGGCTGTTCACCACACCATTTGCTGGTTTTGCCTTTTTAAACAAAGACCAGAAACTATTATTTGGTACCTTACCATCTGTCCAGGTGCGCCGTGAAAGATGACCCTCTTGACGGATTGCGGCCAGACAGTCACACTTTCCAGGGGACTGCAATTTTGTGATCAACTGCTGAAGGCGGCTCTGGACCGCCTTTTCTTCTTCAGACCATCGTGATCTCGTCTTATTCGTTCTTGATCCGGTCGGCCCAACAGCTTGACCATCCGGATCTGATTACATACATAAATAATGAATGGTCACGTTCAAAAGACGCATTTTTGACGGTTACCGATCATAAAAAGTGAGAGAAAAAATATGAAAAAGCGATGAATTTCCGTAATTCCCACCCTATCAGTAGAGTCAAAGATGCGGAATTTGATGACGCCATTGGCATAATGCGTCGACGCACCAATCAATACGTGGAGGTCGCTTCCCGTACCTTCACATTTTTGGAACGAGCGTACCCATTTTTGGAAGAAGCGTACCCATTTTTGGGTACTGTGTTCCGAAAATGGAATAGTTCCAAAAATTGGTCCAGATTACCATAGTTCACCGGGCTAATCTGCATGTCAATGGCTGCTCGGTTTTCTTTTTCAGCTGTATTGATTCCCTACGTATAAATGCTACTTGCTAATTGTGCGATGACTTGCCTTGCGTGATGATTGTTCTCTGGGGCCACAGATGACATCTCATTTCGTCCCATCTTACTATTAAATGCAGAGGTGTCTGTACCTCTGAAGGACCTGCCGCTTCGCTCTCACCTGAATGGTAGCCGTTTGGTAAAGGGATGGACCGACAATCCTCACAGCCTTAGTCTCCTTACCTTTCCTCTTCGTGGGCGTTCTGGTATACTGGTTTGTCTCCTTGCTCATGTTTGATTTTCTTTGATTCACCCGTCATCTTCATGATGTTTCAGTGTTCTTGTATTTTGTCTTCTGAAGATTATACTGATTCTGAACTGATTTGTTTGTTCGTAGTAACTAGTAAGTCTTCTACCAGTTAAGTGTCGTATAGTATGTGCAAGCTCGTTTTAATCATAGCAGTTACGGCTCTTACGGCTACCGACTTGTTTCATATTTTTCTCTAATTTTGCTCGTCTGATTCCTCTCCTTCAGCCTTTTCTAGCGTACGTTGCCGGCATTTCATGTGAAACCTGAACTGGTGCGGAGCTCAACTGTTACACGGCTAGAAAGATAAAAAAATGTTATAATTGCCGGTGTCTTCTCCTCGTTACCAAGCCTAGTTGGTGTTCAACTGGCGCCAAGGACTAATATTGTCCTGGTTATTGATGTCTCACGCAATGACGGTCTGCCAGCCATTTGATTAAATAACTAGCTCTTTGTGCTTCCGCTTATACTGGCATAACTCTTTGACTGGAAAGTGGAGAGATTATGTACAGACTGAGCCGCTGTCGTATCACCCCACCCCCCCCCTCCCGCCTTATGTACATGACTGACCGCTGGTCGTATCAACCCCCCCCCCCTGTATGGTCGCGATACATGAATCCAACCCCCTGCCCCTGAGGTTTCTGTCGCAGGTGCCCGTGACGCAACCACTGGCTCGTGCTCCGCCGTCTCGTCTGGTCGGTGCCACTGGGCCGCTGCTCCCGCCGTCTCGTCTGGTCGGTTGGTCACTGGCCGCTGCTCCGCCGTCTCGTCTCGTCTGGCACTGGCCGCTGCTCCGCCGTCTCGTCTGGTCGCTGGCACTGGCCGCTGCTCCGCCGTCTCGTCTGGTCGGTGCCACTGGCCGCTGCTCCGCCGTCTCGTCTGGTCCTGGCCGCTGCTCCGCCGTCTCGTCTGGTCGGTGCCACTGGCCGCTGCTCCGCCGTCTCGTCTGGTCGGTGGCACTGGCCGCTGCTCCGCCGTCTCGTCTGGTGGATGGCACTGGCCGCTGCTCCGCCGTCTCGTCTGGTCGGTGGCACTGGCCGAGCGACGGTGGTGACGACGGGGAGCCCTGCGCCCTCGGCTGCCGGTGCTACCCCGACACCGCCGGCTGCCGTTCGTCGTCTCCCACTGCGAGGATGACGAGTCGACGAGTGACTTGGGCGCCCGAGCTAGTCGCCGACGATGACGTGCCGTGCTGTCATCGCGGCTGGCATCATCTTGTCATCGCCCGATCTCCAGTGGAGCGACTACAACGCAAGGTCCAGGCTGTCTTCTATGCTGATACGGCCTACAACCGACCTCGTGAACCTCGTGAATCACCAGTCGACAGCTGCGGAGATGTGGCTTCGTCTGCCGTAGCCCTGAGGGCCCAACGTCGTCATCGTCGTCGTCGTCAAGGCCGACAGCAGCAGCAGGCAGCGACAGAGAGGCAGTCAGTACGCTGGCGTCGTGGCCCGGTTTGGGAGCGGGACTCAGAAGACTCGCGGGACTCGGTGTGACTCGGTGTGACTCGGTGTGACTCGTTGAGACATGTGAACTGTACCGAGTGGGAGGTTGACTGCAGATTGAAGGGACTGTTGTGATTTCGGGAGCAGACTGAACTGGGACGGGTGGTTGCACTGTGTCTGTTGTTTGCGTGTCTGTTGTTTGAGACCGGTAGTATGACTGATCGCGCTTCTCTGTTTGGTGCCAGATTGTTATTAGTTATGCTTGACCCGTTGGTTGCTAGGCTGGGATTGTTTTTTCTGCCCTTGACCTGTACTCTGTCGTCATCTTCGAATGGTTTAGATGGTTGTTTTAGTGTGACGTGTGATACATGCATCATGTTGGAGCAAAGTGAAATCAATTTTTTCAGTTGAATTTTATTGTTTCGTATCATTGAGTCATTACCACAGTGGACAACGATGGTGAATGTGATAAAACCGTATTTATTACGTCATCTGGTTTTGTAATAAACGTTTTTTGAATTATCAATTTGTTTGTTTACATCTCAGGTCACAACTATTCAAGATCAAATTAAAAAATGTGCTTTTTCACATATAAACGGCTGCTTTTTTCACATATAAAGTCAACGCGCCCAAGCAAAGCTTCAATTGGATTAAAAAAGACGAAATTACAATCTATTTATTCGCGCACTGAAATACAGCGGTATGCACACGATTTTTTTATTTTTTGTGGCCAAAAAACTTCAAATTTTGGCAGATTTGTCCACAACCCATGCGCTTCATAAATCGACCTCACTTTTCACGCTTCATAGATTGAATACTGATTACATAGCCTAATGACCTATCCGAGTGAGGCTATGGCATACACGGTGGACAATAGCGCCACCAGGCACCACAATTCAGCAGACTCGACACTAAGGCTGGGTTGTGATGGTCTCCAATGAAAGGCTTCACATTTCAGCGGCTGAATACTTCAGAAATCGCGATATTGATATCGGTATGGTGTAACATTATTGTTCTATCTGCAAGCAAGTTACACTATCTATAGAGATAAAAAACGTCTATTAAATGGATACTTAGAAGTCTTAGCCTCTTTTCATTAACGGCCCAATATTAGTTAACAACTACATAGTCAAGCGTCAATGAATATATACATCTCGCATAGCAGCCTACGTTTATCACTACCTCTTCCCTGGGCGTTCGTCTACAGAAGTTCCACCTCCTGTCGGCTCGACTCCGTTCACTTCCTTCCTGACTCGTACATCATATAATACAAATTCGATGACGGCATGAGCCTCACATTAGAGTTGCAGAATTATGTTCCCGGCGTCTCAGCGCAGGGCCCATAACTGTTCACGGCTGTGACTGAAGCTGTGACTGGCCAGGCCAGCGCCATAGGGTTAGCTTTGCAGCGCCGTGACTGAAGCTGTGACTTGCCAGCTGATCCCGTGGCCTCGACTAGGCTGTGACCAAAGATTTATGATATTCTGCACCTCCACTTCAGATCCCTCCGCTCCACCTACCAACAACCAAAGCCTTAGTTCCCGCTCCCACTACTAGCTATCACTACTTTACGTGACCCGCCGCGCCTCTATCGGCAGAAGGTTCCGCGGCTTGCCGCCGCGTGGCGCTGCGATCGGCTCCTCCGGCTCTGCTGTGTGTGGCTGCTTGTGCTGCAGTCCGTCGTGCAGCCTGAAGCTGCCTCCCCGCGGCCGTCCCTGCTCGCGGCGGGGCGAGCTTGGGCCCGTGGTGGCCGCTGGTCGGCCAGCTGTCACACTCTCCACACTAGCAGAGTGCTGCAGGGCGAGCCAGGGGGCGCCAGCAGCGCCCGGGTCCAGTGTCGGGAAGTGGGCAGGCTCCACGGAGCGGGTCCTCCGTCGGCCCTCGGCGGTCGGAGGCGGCGAGCAGCGCAGACAGGCTGGACTCTGGGGAGGACATGGAGAGTCACACGGGGACAGGGAGAGTCACACGGGGACAGGGAGAGTCACACGGGGACAGGGAGGGTCACACGGGGACAGGGAGAGTCACACGGGGACAGGGAGAGTCACACGGGGGCAAGACTACTTTTGGGCTTGCACTAATATGGTGATACTCTTGCGCGGGAAACGTTGGATGCAGGCTAAAAAATATGATGGTTGGTATTTGGTACCACCCTAGATAGGTACAATATAGAGCCGTGCGGGCGACTTTTTTATATCTGGCAGGATCAATGCCATATATACTATCGGTTCCCAAAAGCGTCCCGCTTGGTTTGCCGGCACAGCAGTTAAAGAGAATATACCGCCTGTAGGCCTATAGGGAAAAGTATGTGAAATGATGGAAATGAGTGCCACTTAACCCTATTCCGTGCTGGCGGCCAGAATAACGTTAAAGGAAATAGTTCACCTTGGATTGTTTTTTCTGATTATATTTTCAAATACAACTTCTTTTTATAATGTCAAAAATACCCATACATCGCGCCGATTCAGGACAGAAGGACGTAAATTATTAATTTCATCAACAAACTATATTGCGTACTCCTCCGCAACCGTTAAACGGTTAAAATACCGCGGCTCAGCCAATTCAGATCGAATGTATTAGTCGCGTAATGACTGTAGCAGGCCTTCTGCCCAGGCGTGTGGCGGCCCCACAAATAGCCTCTTGCCCAGGCGTGTGAGGCCCCACAGTCCTTCGACAAAAAGTCAAATATATTCGGCTGGAGAGCCCTTTCAGCCCAGAAAACTTGCAGCTATGAGCTATGGGTTTTTCAACACGGGCTACAAAACTGCTATCTCAGTTAAAAACCCATGTTGAAGGTGAACTATTTCCATTAACGTGCTGTGGAGGACTGGAGGGCAGATTCTGCCCCCTCCCCCAGAGATCTCGAGAACCGCGCGGTTGATTTCGATGGGACAAACACCATTCGATGTGTCATCACAAGATCTTTTTTCCGGACCCCAAAATGTATTTTTTGTTAAAAAAAATGGGCCAGGGGGCAAAAAATACGAAAATTTCGTGCCTTATGAAAGGTCATTGCGGCCATTCGGTTCAACTAATTGACTTGCCCTAAACGTTTTTGAGCTTGCATGTTACTGGTTTTAAAATATCAGAAGGGCAATGAGTAATGACCAATTTCAAAGATTATAAGCGTATTCAGATGATGTAAAATGAGGGGAGCCCCTGATAATAAATATGCGCTGTTTGTGATTGTTTGGGACGATATGACCACCACATGTGGTCATATCATATAGCGCTTTTTATCGTCTGACTTATTTGAAGTCGGACCTTATTTGACGGATGTGGGCTCTCCCGTATGTACCTGAGTGCGCCTCTGCCCAAAATATGATTAAAATTCCAAGTGTTATAAATATATTTCAGTGACAGCGGTTTCTGACGCATTTATTGCGCCGCAAACTACGAGGGAAGTATTGCGCCGGCACAACTACATTGGTTAACACCCTCCCAAAAACTTTGAGCTTGCACCGCCTCTGCTGGGCCGATTTGTTAGATTTTGAGAAAACATGCGTCAGCAGTCACTCGGCTCTAGGAAAAGTCAGAAAAATTTCAAGACGCTAAGCTAAATAGTTTCGAAACGGCAAGCAAAAAAAAACACTGTGGACGGCAGAATCTCCTCCCCCAGCACGGAATAGGGATGGCACTCATCTCGATCATTCCACATACTTTTCCGTAGGCGGTATATTCCTTTTAACTGCTGTGCCGGCCAACCAAGCGGGACGCTTATTTTGGAACCAATAGTAGGTACTAGGTAGTAGGTACCTACATCTGACATTGCTCTGAACTTTCGGGGCTTGTTGCTTTGCTGCGTGAAATTGAAATATTGGCAAACAATAAGTTAGCGATATTAGAGATAAATAATATATATATATGTTTTGACCAGAAAATACACTTCAGCAAAATTACATCCTTTCCAGGCACAGGGAATAATTGAAAGCAGGAAATACAACAATAGGTATATGTATCACCATTGTTGGTGTTAATCGTCACCTGAGTTCCTCCCTCGAGTGGCGGCAGAGCGTGAGATTTTCGCCTCTGGCTCTGGCCGCCGGCGTGCTGCTTCACCATATTGTTCGTCATCCTGATGTGACGTCACAATGACGTCACAGGAGCAGTCACTTGAACTCGTCCGCGAACAACACCAAACACCTGAAACATAAATTATTATATAATCTGTTATGCATGTTTTAAACTGATTTGTAAGCAGACGTCTGTGTCGAATATCACTAGTATGATACGACTTTGATCACGACATATATGTGATGACGATTTTGAAAAGTAGTCCACCGTAGTTGAATGCCCTGTGACGTGTCAAGTGTTGACGGTCACGTGGTGCTTAGCAGTCACATATGACGTCACACGTCACAAATGACGTCATACGGCGTCACATATTACGTCAAATGGTGTCACATATGGCGTCACACGGCGTCAAGCGTTTTTTACCAATGCATTGCCCGACGGTGTACTGCAGGAGGACAATACACAACAGTCGGCATCCAACAACTGCTCTCTTAACCCACAGAACATGCGTTTTATAATAGTGTACCTACGACCTTCACTCGTGACTGCGCTGAACTACCGTAGACTGGCTAGAAAGCCTCAATGCCCTGAAGCGCCCTCCTCCCCTCCAAAAAAACACACACACACATACACTGGCGGTCCGGCGGATCTAAGGGGGCATCAGGGGCAAATGCCCCTACCCCAAAAGTCCGCCTGAAATCGTCGCAATTGTTACACATTTCCCTGAATAAAGAAGTAGACACCTGTCATCTACGCAACTTTTACAAAGGAAAGTTTATTTTAGAACGTCTAGCAATGCATAAGGGAGCGGAATCCGATGAGTTCTTTGGATTTTGTGACACTTTTTGGGGTGATGTCCCCCTAGTGGGGGGACATCACCCCATGGCGCCACAAATGGCCGTTCTACATACATATATTTTATGTAGAACAAATGGCCGTTCTATGTAGATTTGCGAGTGCACACATACACACACGCACCCAAGTGCGACGCCACCTCCCGAAAGTTGGGGGGACGGAGGCATTCCGAAGTACATTCTTTCCATGCAACGCCCATAGGCCTAATGTTAAAATCCGAAAATGTTGGGGGAAACGTCCCCCCCGCGTGGCGATCCTGCCACGCCCCCCCCACACGGACACACCAGCAGTCACGGTGTAACACATGACGTCATCACTCATACGGCGTCACACTGACAGTGGACACTTAACACTGGAGGACAGTACCGCTGTAGGTCCGAGGTGAGCTGTACACGTCTGACAGCATTCCACTCCACTGACACTGACAGCACTGTCAGTGGACCTGCGGTCGTTGCTCATTCTGACATGTATAATCAATGACCCCGCGGCGGCTCTTGGTGAGGGGTCTCACGCGACATCGACCCCTCCCCTCCCGACCCCCACTGGCGTGTCGTGTATCACGGCTGACCTTCGTGAAAAGGTGGTGCAGATGCTCAGGGGCACACGTGCGTTTGATTTTCCAGTGGTGCATACAGGATATCCGGTAGAGGTCACGTGCTCTTGGTGAACTAGTGGATCATACTGCACAGCGAAACGGAATATGTGTTTTTTTTTCTCGAAATTCCCGGTCTTCCCCCCCCCGCCTGAAATCAACATTATGTCACCAGTGACAGGTGTTAGCTGCCTAGCATCTCGACGCAGAAGCGCTGAGCGGAACAGACTATTGATGGCCAGAGGCGTAACTTTGTGAAAATCACTGGGGTTGCACTTAGTTGTTAAGAGCCCATTTGTAGGTACCACATCTCGTCATAGGCGTAATGTCAAATTCCCAAATGATTGGGGTTGTAGCTACAACCCCCCTCTGTATTAAAGCTACACCCATGCTGATGGCTCCGTGGACAAAGCAATCCACACAGTTCCTCGGAGTACGCATCACTCATCACAGATTGTGTTAGTCGTTAGACGAATGGCTTCTAAAGGTCTCTAAGAAAGCGGTAAGCGGATACCGCGCTAATCCTCAGACACGACACCGGAAGCCTCCACCCGAGGCCAGAAGAGATCATCCCGCCCCCGCACAAACACACCCAGGAGTTCTGTCGGCTGCTGTCGGGACATTATGGGTCACGTCGTGCCGTCGGAGGTCACGCGATCGGGCAGTAAGCAGGCTCAGCGACGACGGATGAGGCCGCGGGTGTGTCACGCGATCGGGCAGTAAGCAGGCTCAGCGGACGACGGATGAGGCCTGCGGGTGTGTCACCCGACCTGGCAGACATGACACACATGACCTGGGCCCGTATTCAGGTCGACGGCGTAACTTAAAGGGATTATACGGGTTTCCGTCCTGAAAGGAAATGCACTCTTTTGCAGTTTGTATGTGCTTTTAAAACAACGTTTAAGAACATATGAGAGTGACCTCGTGATCATTTAATCCATATTTCAGCATATCTAGCGTTTAAACTTTTGACTTTTTCAAGACTTGTAACTGATAACGAGGTACTTAGAGTCGGATTACTGTCCACCACTTTTTAATATCTCTATATTGGGCGACGCTTGGGCCCGGGCGTAGTAGAGACGGCTGTTCCCATACCTCAGCAAGTACTGCAAAAAGTACGCGGTGGTGCATGCACCGAACACTTTGAAACGTCCTTACGTAAGAAATGCATTTTCAGAAACAATGTTGGTAACGGGCCTTCTACACTTTATTAAGTACGTTTTAACTATGTAACTCAATTAGGTTTCTGGGAAAAACCGTAATCCCTTTAGTTTTACCTTAAAGTTACGCAAATGTGTGCGTAGCCGTTTTGGGCATTCAGGTTCGACGGCGTAAGTTATTTTGGGCGTAAGTTATATCTTACGTCAACCTGTTCCTCAATAGCAACAACTTACGCTAAATACAATTTTGATATTCCGTCGGACTGCGTACGTAGTTTTGAACTTAGTTTGGTAATTCCGGTCATTTTTATTAGGAACGGGGGCGGTAAGTTTCCCGTATTTTGCCTCATCCACAGCACTAACGTATACTCAAAGGTGAGTTAGTCTCAAAATGGTAGTTTCTTCATCAGTTATTTAGCACCGATTTCCTTGTAAATTAGATAGATTGCTCTCTCTCTCTTTTTCTTAGCAAAATGACTTATGGTATGGGGAGTTTACGAGGCGAGCGCTTCGCGCTCGCTCGTCTTTACGTGGTATATGAGAGAAATCATGAGCGGCCCGACCCGACCCGACCCGTGGTGACGCTTTTCATTTCATTTTTCATTTATTTATTAATATCGCCAACAGGCACTATGCCCACTTATAGACGAAGTCAAGTGATAAAATACAGAATAAATAATTATACTCATCCACATATGCACACAACACATAGATAAAATAAAAAGGAAACACGCACTCATACAGCTACATGTTCGCGACATAGGCTAAAACAGATGATTTAAAAATGACAAAACCGTACTACGAGAAATTCTACTCTGGGGAAATTTTTAGATAAAAGCGTTGCTAAGGTTACGCAGTCTAACAAACGTCCATCTTCACAGTGGAGACGCGAGCGAACGGCACATTAAACATGCTGTTATTCCGTGTCGGACGGCGTGGTATATGAAGTGAAGAAAGTATGAAAGCTTTTGAGCTCATATCTTTGCAACAGCACGTCCGATTGACAAGCGAGCTTCTTTGCTAAGTAGCCCCATCA
>VOPJ01002650.1:0-38163 GCA_014673585.1 Semibalanus balanoides
CGAACAGAGCCTTGATAACTATAAACAAACCCATACATTGCTCGTATAGGTTTGTTTATCGTCTTTGGTGCGACATCATAGGCAACATCTTGAATCTTCGTTACTCTGTTTATAGTGACGATCGTTTATGAGTTTTGAAACAAAACAATTGCAAAACAGAATTTAAGTAAAAATTCAACTAAAGGGGCTCTATACGTGAATTTATCGTAACCAATGATCAAACCAATAACTTCTTATCGTAAGAAAAATACATTTGACATTTCAAAAGAGTAGGCACACTCCCTTTAAGAGTGAATATTCATTATATCTATGTGAACGTATCTCTGTCTTCGTGATGAGTGATTGTATTGTTCATTGTAATGCCAATGCGTCCAGCGTACTGGAAGGGGGTATTGCTGCGAATAGTATGTCCGATTGGGGTATCCTCTTTATTTCTGCTAACATGTCTATTGTCTAGTCTATGTTTTGCGTGATCTTATTTCTGATGCACGTGTGATGTAAGCAACGCTTCCTATTGCGCTTCCTGTTCTCCTTCGTGTTAGTATAGCTCCTGTTTACAAAGTGTATACCGAGAAGGTAATACAGTGTATACCGAGATATAAGTGTATATATAAGTGTATATAAGTGTATATAAGTGTATACCGAGAAGGTAATATTGTACTATAGCAATGATGCTCGTTTCCTGGGTCGTTTGCACTCACAATGGCGTCGTTTTTGATGGGCGTATGTGAACACTAGGGGTCCCAAAGAACAACTTTGTGTCCGTGCAAGCTGTCCATCCAAAACGGGGTGCTTCTTTACACAAATAATATGCTGACTAAGTTGTGTCCCCCTCCTTTGAAGTTTGTTTCCTTTTGGGCCTTCAAAAGTCAGTGTCCCCTACCCAAAAGGTAAAAAAATGTGTGTGCTAATATGAAAGCTCTTGCTATGTAGAATACATTTGTATTCAGTCGAAATGCTTTAGATTTAATAGTTTTTGTTTCACGAGTCATAAACCTCTACAAAAGCAAGTTTTAGGGTTCCTACTTAACACTTAAGCTTGGCTTTGGTAGATGTTTATGACTCATAAAACTATTAAATTTAGAGAATTTATACTGTATAACAGCATATTATACTCAACAAGAGCTTTCAAATGAGCACACGCGAAGGTCTGTACAACTAATTTTATTTTTGACCTTTTGTATAGCCCCTGGGTCACTGACTTCAACGCCCGGGAGACCAAACTTCTTAGGAGGGGGACAAAACATGGTCAGCATAGGAGCACCCTGTTTTTGGGTGGACAGCTTGCACATACATTTTTTTGGGGGGAGACACCCTAGTGGACAGGGGCGGATCCAGAGGTTTGGGTGCCCAAACCGCCTGAAATTGGCTCAAAATGGACACATTTCCTGATATAAAGCAAATTAATCAATGTTTACTGAGGACAGTTTGTTTTACATCAGCTAAGCATCTAAGCGAAGTTCGATGACTTTTCATAATTGTGTGCGAGTTTTGGGGATTTGCCCCCAGCCACCCGTTCTGGATCCGCCTATGTACGTGGAAGTCGTTTTTGGAACGGATCACATCAGTCCAATATCGATCTGCATCCTGGACTCTGGTCTGAATCCGACTCGTTTCATGTTTGTTTTGGCCTAGCTTCTGGTGTATTCCTAGTGTTTTATATCGTACTGACGCCGCCAGAACACTGCCCTTGGGCTTTCCGTGCCAATGACGTCATGAGATAGGTGTCTTGGCGATGTTTCTCTGAACTGGGATAACAGTGGAGTAAGTGCTGGTCTGCAAAGGTAACGTTGGATTCCCCTCTCCTCCTCTGAATCGAGATAAGTCGGGTGTAAGTGATGTTCTACAAACATAACGTCGGATTCCCATCGCTTCAGATATCACACGTGATGTAACACATGCTCACATCCGCGATTCCTACAATCTTGGGCGGTTTATGAGTGATAACTATGACGCGTACCCACGTGAGTTGGTACGATGGTGTGATCGTTTCGCCATCATTGCCCTACTGACGTTTTTGAAAACTCATCGGATTTCGCTTGCTTATCCATCAATAACTGATTTCAAGCAAACTTGCCTTTGTAATAGTTGCTTAGATTTTATATTATCTCAGGAAATGCGTCAAATTTGCGCCAGGCTGATTTCAGGTGGTTGTGGTGGCATGGCCCCGTGGCCCCCTTCTGGATCCGCCCATGTTTCTGCCTGGGCGTTCTTTTTGTACTTGGCTGGACAGCTGAAACGCACAGCCTGTGGGTTGAAATGTGAGGGGTGTACACTGTGCACTGTACGGCGGTACGGCGTACGCAGTATAGTGGAAATTCGGAGAATTCGGTTGAGCTGGAGCAGCAGAGATCGCTCTGTTTTTGTCTCCTCCCCTTTATAAATTCATTACCTCTGACTCAAGTGGTTCAAATGTTTATGAGCAAGTCCCAAGTGGCTTGGGTTGCTATTAGAGGTGGCAGAAGTTTATATTTTTTACCCAGACCCGACCCAGTCCCAAATGCTGAAAAATGGACCCGGTTATACCCGGTACAAGGCAAATTTGGACCCAGCGGACTGAACTACCAAAATGTTGACTTGCAACTAATATTAACATATATGCGCTCTACAGCTAGTGAAGGTTATCTTACTCCTGTAGTTGAAAAAAACCATACATTTCAGATTGGCCAACAGCAGTAAGAAACCTACGTATCGGTGCTTCTACTTCCATGAAACCGGCATAAACCAAAGTTGGACCCAGTCTGTGCCCGGTATCATTTGGCGGGACCTAGTCTGGGACCAACTGCGGGTCCATACATGGTCTAGAGACCGGGTCAGCTCGAATCCACGTTTTGCCACCTCTGTTGCTATGCTGAAGCAGCTCCAGCAGTTTCTCTTCCTTGGGTCGTTGTCGTTTGGAGAGTTTTTGCCGACGTTTTTGTGACCCTCTGTCTGCATGAAGGTTTCGCCCCTCTTACGAGTAGATTGCTCCACAAGTCTGGATCCGAAAGACCACTGAAAGAGGTTTCTGTCTGTCAATGGAGCCAATAATGCCCGCTGTTACGTCAAAGGATTTCGCATCGCGTTGAGTGACATTTTCGGAAGAAGCAGATATATGCTCCCACCCCACACTGAGTAGCTCAGTAAGCCGTTTCCACTGTTATGGGAGCATGTTTGTGATGTATGGGTTGTACGTGATTGGAAGCGGGAGGATGGTTTTTGTCTGGTCACCAGCCGGAGTGGATGGTTCAGCCTGTTTACCACATACCACGGCTTCTCTCTGGTTACCACTTACCATGGCTTCTAGGTATATATTTAGCAGTTAACATATATTGTTTTGTCTGGTAACCAACCAGTGTGGTCATTGCTTGACCCGCCCGGTACGTCCTGGTGAAAGTGCCCCGGCACCGTAGTTTTCTTTCACCGATCACTGGAGGTCACCAGAGGTCATTTGGAGGCGAGGTGATCGGCGGGCTGCACAGCATGGTGCGACGGCCACGTGGCTGGCACGCCACGTCTGTATGGCTGTACTTTCTAGTTCGTCATCTCTGGTGAAATGGTAGCGACCAGGCTCAAGCTGTCAACTGACTCGGTTTATCTTCCCAAGGTTATCTTCACACCGGTTAGTTGTCTACCCGTGAGGGTTGATCATGACGTGTTCTCGTGCGGCATCTCATGTATCCCCAATGACGGGGTTTACCGAGCTGCTGGATGTGACCAGCATGACTGGGAATGATCGAGACCGGTCACTGGAGACAGAGCCTCGTCGACACCCGATACCCATAGCTGCTGCGCCGCCAGCGCTGTCTGCCGCCCGCCGGCCGCTCCGCTCTCTGATTGGCTGACGGTTCGATGACGTCACGGCGGTCGTGCGACCGGCCTGGGGCCCGGGCGGCCGCGGCGGTGTGGGGCGCCGTCGGCCCGTGCTACGCTAAGCGTGAAGCAGTTTACATCTGGTAGCCGTGGAGAGTGGACGTGCCACGCTCCCGGGTGATTACCTTTGAGTTGGTGTCAGTGACTGGTTTTGGGTGGATCAGAAGAGAGGAGTTTGATGGTTGAAGGCCGGGTACTCGGTACCTGCAGCTCTAACACGATGATTGATCTCCTCGGACTTACGTTTGGGGCCGAATTTTGGTGAGTTTCCACAGACGGAGCATCAGTCTTGTCGCGTGTTTAGTCTCAATTATATCATGACTCTGTACTTTTCCATATCCCTTTAAATGTTTTTCCTTATTGCCTGATGTCTTCCTGTTTTTTCTTCTTCTTTCTTTCTTCCGATTTTATCACTGTACATTTCCATATCCCTTAAAATGTTTTTTTCCTTATTGCCTGATGTCTTCATGTCTGTTTTTTTCTTTCGAGTTCTCCGGTTTTCCATCCACTTGCTCTATTGCTCCTCTGTCACGAATGGTTAGCCACTGATGTCAGATCTGACCACTGATGTTACGTTGACGTGCCTGATGTGTTATGCTGATACCGTGATGTTTGTATCGTGATGTGTTTGATGTCATGGTGATTGGTGTCAATATCGTGATGTCAATATTCAATATTGATGTCATGACGCTGACGCACACGGCACATCACCAATGTGTGATGTCACTATCGCTGACGTACCGTCATGACATCAGTGTTGACGTCATTGGGCTGATGTAATCGTGACTCAGCGGACGAGCGAACACAGGTGTGCCTCCGTCACACCCCCCCTGTCCCTGTCGCGTGCTGCTCCGTTCCACTGTTGCTGGGTGAGCCTCGCCCCTCCCCCCGCCGCCCCCGCGGCGCCCCGCAGTGACTCGTTTGTGAGTCACGTGCTAACCTTGTCCCCCCCCCCCTATACCGCCGGGCGCCGCGCCGCCGTCACCGCTGCTGCTGCGGCTAAGGGCAAATCAAGGGGGATATTGGGACATGACCCATTGACCCTTTAAAACGACTGATCGGTTGGAACTTGGAAGTTAGCATTTTGTGACATTTGAAGAAAATCAATGAAATTTTAGTTGAGGTAAGTTTGTCTTAAGATACCGTCCTTAAGGCACAGGGACGTAGCCAAGGGAGGGGCATGCCCCCCCCCCCTTCTGAGCAAAATAATTTTACACTAGATAGAATATGGGCGCAAAGTGACCTTAGCAGTCGACGCGCCCTAAAGCCCCAATAAACAAACAAACACTAGATAGAATGGGGTTCTCTGACGACCCGACCCCCGGTCAACAACATAAAGCTGAGGAGCAAAATCTGATTTTTGTTCGACGTGGCCTCCCCCTGAGAAAATTCCTGACTACGTGGTTGTCTTAGCACGAGGAAACAACTTAATTGTGTGTGACATTTTGGAATTTGCGTCCACCTCGCCGCTGAAACAGATTTATAAAAGTGTTGGATCTTCTCCAGTCTTGCCCGTCCTTCCCCGCCTCCTCCACCGCCGCCGCCATCGCCGGGTTATCCAGGATTAGTGCTTAGTCATGCTGGTCGGCCGTCGGCGTCTTTTGAGGCGTCTCGCCGGCTGGAGTGGGCGTCATCCGCGCTGGTCAGGAGCGGCCGTTGTGAGAACTGTGGAGCTGTGAGGCCAGCGTGCAGCTGCCGTCGGCGTCTTTTGAAGCGTCTCGCCGGCTGGAGTGGGCGTCATCAGCGCTGGTCAGGAGCGGGCCCGGTGTGAGAACTGTGGAGCTGTGATTGGAGGCCAGCGTGCAGCTGCCCCTGCCGCCGGCGTCGGGCGAGGCAGGCAGCGTTCTGGAACGTTCTGACCAGCAGAGGTGCTCGCTCGCTCCGGCAATGTGACTGGTTCACGCGGCTGTGTTCAGTCGGTCGAGTCGATCGATGAGATGTGAGTTGCGGCGGTGTGGTCACCTGGGCTGTTCAGCGGGTCGAGTCGGGATCGAGAGATGTGAGTTGCGCAAGTTGGGCTGGCGCGCTGGCTTGTCATGTATGCGGTCAGTCGGATCGATGGGATGTGAGTCTGCTGGCAGTGGTGCTGTACGCTGGCTGTCGTCATCGGGTCGATCGGATTCAGAGGATGTGAGTCGCGGCAGTTGTGGTGCTGGTCACGCTGGGCTGTGTCAGGGTCGGTCGGTCGGATCGAGAGGATGTAGTCTGCGCAGTGTGTGGTCACTGGGCTGTGTACAGTCAGTACGAGTCGATGATGAGGATTTGAGTCTGCGGGCGTGTGTGGTCACCGCTGGCTGTGTGTCGTCGGGCGATCGACGTAGGGATGTGTCTCGCAGTGGTGCTGGTCACGCGGGCTGTGTCAGTCGGTCGGTCGGATCGATAGCATGTGAGTCTCGGCAAGTGGTGCATGGTCACGCTGGGCTGTGTCAGGTTCGGGTCGACGGACGATGAGATGTGCTGGTCACGGCTGTTTGTCAGTCAGGCGGTCGGGGCATGAGATGTGCTGGTCACGCTGGCTGTGCAGTCGTGTTCCGATCGATCGATGAGATGTGAATGGTCACCGCTGGCTGTTCAGTCGGTCGGTCGATGATGAGAATGTGATTCACCTGGCTGTTGTCAGTCGGGTCGGTCGGATCGATGAGGGTGATCTGACGGCAGTGGTGCACTGTCACGCTGGCGTGTACGATCGGGTCGGGCGATCGTAATGATGATGTGATGTTTCCACGCTGGTGTCAGGTCGGGTCGGTCGGATCGCATGAGGATGTGCTGTCACGTGGCTGTGTCAGGCGGTCGGGTCGGATCGATGAGGATGTATGGTCACGCTGGCGTGTAGGTCAGGTCGAGTCGGATCGAATGAGATGTGAATGGTCACGCTGGGGCTGTGCAGGTCGGGTCGGTCGGACTCATTGAGATGTGGGGATGTCACCTGGCCTGTGTCAGCGTCGGGTGGACGATGAGGATTGATGGTCACGCTGGCTGGTGCGCGGGCAGGTTCGCATCGATGGGATGATGATTCACGCTGCTGTGTCAGGTCGGTCGGGGCGGACGAATGAGGATGTATCACGCTGGCTGTGTCAGTCGGGTTCGATCGTGAGGATGTGCTGGTCACGCTGGCCGCTGTCAGTCGTAAAGATAGGTCGGTCCGATCGATGAGGATTGTCTGGTACGCTGGCTGTGGCAGGTCGGTTCGGCGGGTCGATGAGGATTGATGGTCACGCTGGGTTGTTGTCGGTCGGGTCAGTCGGATCGAGAGGATGGATTGGTCACGCTGGCTGTGTAGGTCGGGTCGGGTCGATCGATGAAGTGCTGGTCACGCTGGCGTGTCAGTCGGTCGGTCGATCGCATTGGGATTGATGTTCAGCGGCTGTGTCAGGTCGGTCGAGGCTCTCGGATCATGAGGATTAGTCAGGCTGCTGTTGTCAGTCGGGTCGCGATCGCAATTGAGATGTGATGGTCACGCTGCTGTGTCAGGTCGGTCGATCGAATTGAGATGTTGTCACGTGGTTTGTGTAGTCGGTCGGGTCGGATCGATGAGATTGCTGTCACGCGGGTGGTAGGTCGGGTCGGATCGACTGAGGATGTGATTCGGTCACGCTGGCTGTTCAGGTCGGTCGAGTCGGATCAGATGAGATGTGCTGGTCACGCTGGGCTGATCGGGTCGAGTCGGGTCGGATCCGATGAGGATGTGTGTCACGCGGCGTGTCAGAGCGGGTCGAGTCGGATCGATGAGATGTGCGGTCCGCTGGAGCGGTCGGGTAGGTTAGGTAGTTGGTTAGGGTCGGATCGCATGAGGATGTGATGTCACGCTGCTGTTGTCAATGTAGATTAGTTGGTTAGTTAGGAGTCGATCGATGAGGATGTAATGGTCAGCTGGCTGTGTCAGGTTAGTTAGGTTAGTGAGGTTAGTTAGGAGTCGGATGGAGAGGATGTGATGGTCACGCTGGGCTGTGTCAGGTTAGGTTAGGTTAGGTTAGGTTAGGAGTCGGATCGATGAGGATGTCAGAGGCATGAGTGGAGAGTCGGTTCCAAAGTTGGCGCGGCCAAAGAAAGGGTAGGTATTATAATACCTACTATTGTTGCCATTTTGTCAAAGCCTGATAAGATAGTCCAATGCAGGCCTTTGTGCAGCGGTGGGCGGCGGTTCGCCTGCATAGAGTTCCGCAGCTGCGGTATCTGTAATGATCGGGTTTCGCCACCGCCGGGGTCATGGAGTCCGAACTCTGAACCTGTTCAAACGACCGAGTGGCACGGAAAGAGCTACGTACGCTTCTGGAAAGATCTACGGATGAGTGCCATCCAGCGGGACCCGGCGCTGAAGCGGAGCTGGCAGTTTTAGCGGTGCGACGGACACCTGTCGTTTGACGAAGAGTCAGGTGGCGGCGGTGGGCTGGAGGTTTTGGAATGTGAGATCACTGGCTGTGTTTTGCGGCTAAGTGAGGGAGGGATTAATGGAAAGTACGTCGGCTGAGCTAGTTTGAGATGCATGGGCGCGTGAAATGGCTGGAGCTCTCAAAGTAGCTGTGAGAACCAGAACAGTAAAATTGCTATGCAATTATTATCTGTCATTTGGCGCTGTGAGTTTGATGAGAAGATCTTCCGAAGACGGAAGGGTACTTAATGATGAAAGAAAGCATAGTGAAGAAGTAAGTGGCTTCAAAATTAGCTACAATTCACGTTTCCAATAACAACAATCTTAAGTATTGTGTGGTGAAAATAGAATCCCCGCTCTAAGTTTGTTTGCCTCATCTATTTTTCAATTCGCTCACGCCGAAAACGAATAAAGCCGCCCCTGAAGTTGTATCGACACAAGGCAGAACAAGTTACTTCCAAGTTTGCCTCCCGACGTCCGGCTGTATATTTTTGGTACCGCTTGTCGCTTGATCTCGTTCCAAGATTTATCAGTAAAATTCCTCGGTTTAAATTTGGCTCGGAACCTTCCGGTGGTACTGTTAGCTTTGATTCCACAACATACCCACAGCAAATTGCTTCACATCGATCTCGGGAATTCGAGCATCCGCTTCAATGGAAACGCTCGACAACTTTGAATACATTTGTATACCGGTGTTGAGGCGGTATGCCTGGCCGGTTTCCTTCGTCTAGCTCCGGTTAGAGACTATGTTAGTACCAAATGTCACAGCCTTGGTGTGTATGTGCAGTGTATATACAGCATCGCAGAGCACTGCGCCGTGTATCTTGTGATCTGTATTATATACAATCCAGGCACTTGTCTCTCCAGTCATGCGGATGTATACTGCATACTGTATACATTGCTGCGCTGCACTGTCGTGATGCCGGCGTGCAATGTCTGCTTAAATGACAGGTTAGGTCGAGTGACCTTTTCATCCACACGTCTGAAGCCAGCGGGGCGGCCAGATCCCCCCCCCACTTCACCTGTTTCCCACACTTCCTCCGTCCGCCCCACCCTCTTCCCCTTCTAACGCAGCGGCCCCCCTCCCACCCCGTCCTCGAGATTTGATGATGAAATAGACGTGTGTATGTCGTCAGGGTGGATCTGTTTCTGGTGTAATTAGTGGTCTTTTGGGGTACTGTGTTTACCCTGGTACTGGTACTGGTGGTGAGTGGTGACGTGGTGTTTGTGTGTACGGGTCTGTTTTTGCTTACGCGAGTGCTGCTCCGTCTCTCGTTGTGTGTGCAGTTCTGCAAAGCCGCATCCAGAACGAGAAACAAATAATTGGAGAGGAAATTTTTTCAAAAGTCTGACGTAAATTCGAAAACTCGTCTTATTTCGCTTCTTTGTGGCAAAAAAACGATAAAACGAACTTTTCTTAGATTAGAAGTTGCTTCCATTTGCTATAAAAAAAACAGGAAGATACTATTTTCTGTCGATTTCAGTAGTTTTGTGGAGCCTTTTTATTGCTCCTTGGATTCCCGTTCCACTAGTCATGTATATAGTTATATAGCCGTCCGTATCCGCCTGTCCGTGAGCATATAGTACCCTGTCCCCCTCTCGGCAGCCTGTCTCCTTCTGTACATAAGTCTGCAGCCTGCACGGACGGTGCAGTCGCATCAGCCGTATTACAGACTCGGCCGCCTGACCGTCGCCTCTGTGTGTACGTCCGTCTCGACATGTCTCCCTCTGACTCTGTGTCTCCCTCTCTCTGCCTCTGTCAGGGTCTCATCTGTGTCACACCGATTATCTCTTATGCCTCATCTATGTCTCTCTGTGTCTCCTAGTTCTCATCGTCCGTTTCCTCTATGTCTAACGGTTCATCTCCTATACCTTCGGTTATGTCTCGCGTTTGTCTCCGCTATGTCTCACCTTTTGTCTCCTCTGTTGTCTCGGCAGGCGGTCGTCGCACCAGCCGTGGCCGGCGGCCCAGCGCCAGGACTGCGTCCGCCGGGCCAGCAGCCACGATGACGTCAGGAGCGATAGAACTGCACCGGCGGCGGTCCCGGCACAGCCCGCCTGGCCAGCCGCGCGCGAGACAGAGCCCATCTCGGTACCGAGCTCAGAGCGGTCACAGGTCAGTTGAGAGGTCACAGGTCACAGGTCAGATACGTCCCAGGTGAGGACTGTGCGGGGTCAGAGAGGTCACAGGTCGGTATAATATGGGGGAGGTGTCGGGTAAGAGAGCTCACAGGTGAGTGGTGGAAGAGGTCACAGGTGATTGGTCGGCACAAGATGAAATGTTGTGGGGCACGGAGGTTGCTGCTCACAACAGCTCACAGCAGCTCATAGCAGCTCGCAGCAGCTCACAGCAGCTCACAGCAGCTCACAGCAGCTCACAGCAGTCACAGCAGCTCACGTCAACGCTCACAAAGCAGCTCACAGCAGCTCACAGCAGCTCACAGCAGCTCCGCAGCTCATCAGCAGTCACAGCGTGCACGAGCAGCTCACAGCAGCTCACAGCAGCTCACAGCAGCTCACAGCAGCTCACAGCAGCTCACAGTGCAGTACTGGCTGGAGACTGGAGAGTGTAGGTAGACAGTTTATTGCGGTTAAGATTGCTTATGACACTGACAGCCAACATAGGATTATTAGTTGCTAGCTTACAAACGCGTAACTCTATTGATGCGTAGTGAAGCGTGCTTACTTAGCACGTATTGGTGGTATTTTGTTCACTTTGCAACAGCCTTTTTTAATGAACGAACTTAGAAATGAACCATTTTCTGTCATTTATGTTGCCCCATGATCATCTGTGCCGTCAAGGCTCCTGGGTACATCTGATAATTTGTTTTAGGACTTGTCAATGACAAGTCCTAGTTGGCATCGTTTTTAACCTGCATGAAAGAGGTGCTGCTGCACTTGTGTCCATTACACGCCATTCCGATTCAGATTCAGATTCTTTATTCATGACAAATCCATTAAACATGGGTTTTAATTGTCACACACATACTCACACACCCGTCAAGGGGCACAAAACAGGGCGAGGTTCCAAAACCGCATTCATCACTCTGCGCAGCCCACGGCCTACTCATCACCATACTGGTCTCTGATAAGATATCTCCTCAGTTGGAGCCTAAAGTTTTGCGTGTTTCCCAGCTCAGCTCTAGTCCGTAACAGTTTTGCTCATTGCATCGAGGCAGCTGAAGCCTTTGCAGTGTCACTGTCACGATTGTTTTCAACATTTCACTGCAACTGAACGTCTCTGCAGGCGGAACTAAACCCTGCTACGCTGAGCGAGCGCACACGTGTGCTGGGTGACTGAAGGTGATTATAATCAGTGCGCGTTCAGGGACGTCTGGTACTCCTGTTGGCCAGCTTACAGAGCGAGTTGTGAGCGCAAGCACGTGTGACACGCTTTGGCGACGCCCAGGTGTGCGTGTTGAAGGGTAGAGTGCACGTGTACTGGGAAGCTGTGGCTGGTCTAGTCAGGTGTCTGTCTCTCGGCAGTGGCGGCGGCGGCGGCTGCTAGGTTTGGGTCTCTGGTGACAAAATTATGTTAGGTTTAGATAAATGTTTAACGATTGTTTAGATACGTGTTTGAAGATAGTCCTGGTGAATAATTGACTACACGACTGTGCTAGTGATGGCTACTATGAACAGTATTGCCACCTTAAAATGCTTGCGTTGCTCGGCTCCAAAAGCTCAGCTACAAAGCCTGCCTTCGGCTGCTGCCTGGCGTCGCCCCTGTGACCCTTGGGTCGCGTCCGGCCGCTGCGCAGCCTGCCTGACTGACATACGACACCTGTGTAGCGTGGCTCGCTCGTTCGCGCGCGCCACTCAACACCGCCGCTCTACTGTGGCGCACGTGGGTCGTGGGGGGGGGGGTAACGCGTGTGCGTAGTGGGAGGGGATAAAACCTGGTGAAGTGATAATTGATATGTAGAGGATGAATAAGAAGAAAGACGAAAATGCCTGCGAGAAATTACCTTGATTGCTGCGGCGCTTAGAAGCCAAAATCATCATCGAAATACGTAGGAATGACTTATAACAAGAAACCGCGACTATCTAAGAAGCTCAGAAGAGTACTTGAGGCTGCACTTATCTTAGATAATAATAATTGCTTAAGGAACTTCAAACTACAAGTACGTTAATATTAAAGCAGATAGCGAGGTTTCAGATACAGCTTGCAGGGCGTTGGTTACCTACATGGAAGCTCTCAATCTTCGACGACTGACTGCAAAGAATATCCATTTATCATGTCACGATTGCAGGGTGCATGTGCACTTCAGTGTGCACTTGGCGTGTATCCTGCCCGTTGCTCACCGCATGTAGGGCTATCTGTAGTAGAGTCGCATGTAGAGTCGCTATCTAGGGCTATCTGTAGTAGAGTCGCATGTAGGGCTATCTGTAGTAGAGTCGGGTGTAGGGCTATCTGTAGTGGAGTCGGGTGCAGGCGGAGGAAGGCGCAGAGAGCAGCAGAAGCTGTGTTTGCTCGGCTCAGGAGTTCCCGTGACGTCGTGGGTTATGGTGTTGACAAATATGACGGGCTAGGCTGGGCACAGGGAGCTGACGTTAGTGACAACAAGGTGACACTAGTGACGCGGAGGAGGTGAGGGGTGCTGACGCCTGACGCCTGTCCTTGGCCGCAGGGTAGGAAACTTGACCCGCAGTGATTGGGGGACAGGGTTCTCATGTCCTTGTGACGTATTATAGTGGGTCAGAATCTTAACACAATCTGCCTTCCTGGATCCATGGTGGGTTCTATGGTGGATAACATTTATAGACGGAACGCATGCATTTGATCCAGAAAGAGATAAGCTTACCGCGTTTCAGGATAGAACCCGAGGCGCCGTAGCCTATCCAAAGTTGGGGACATCAGGCTTTCAACGGCAATTTCTACCATAAAACGTCTACACCTGATGTTAAAATTCCGAAAAGTGTTACCCGTCGCCCGCTTTTGACGCCCATGGACCCATGGTCTGCAGCTGAATCTAGTGTTGCTATCCAGATCGGAGTGGCATGATGTGACACGTCGGGGCCGTCAGGTCGCGGTCACATCGATCCCAATCTGAAGTACCAGCCGTGACGGCCGCCGTGCAGGTCGATGGCGGGACGGGTTGAACTTGTCGGGACGCGTGTGCCCAAGGGAGTGATGGACCTCATCCAGCACACCGCAGCACGCTGCGACAGATCCAGGACGGGTCGTAAGGTTTGGTTCGGCGGGAGACCACATTTTCAAGTAAGTTAACAAAAGGGAATGCTCGTCACATTTCGCTTCCTTGAGTTTCAAACACCGATTTAAAATACACTTATTAGACGAACCGATTTAAAATAAATGCGTTTGTTCAAAGACTAGGTTTCAAATTTCACTTCATTATGCATTGTGCAAGGAGTACTGATTCTTAACACTTCCTTTAGTAAAAGCTCTACAGATATCCTGTTAAATCAGGACATATGTCGCCTTTCAGTCGATTATAAACGTTTTGGGGTCATGGCACCGCAGCCACTCGGAGTTCGGATCGGCCATGACCTTTCCTTCCCCTCCCCTGCCAGTCCCCTTCCTTCACCTGCCCTCTCCCCCACCGCCAGTCCAGCGTCAGATCAAGATAGCTTATGGAATGTCCTTACCGATTCTGAGAAAATCCACCCTCGTGAGAGGATGACGTGATTGTGTAAATGGAGGGAGGCGGTGCGATGAAGGGGGATAAGAAGCGACATGCTCTAACAATGGTGATGCCTCCACGGCACATTGGTCATCACAGGCCGGTGTGATCTGACATGTGGTTATGACCTCAGTTTTGACTTACTCGCGGACTTGTCGGTGGCAGGGCTAACTCCAGAATGTAAGCACTTCCTATGGGACTTCAATCTTAGATTCGAGATTCGTACTATTCGAGACGGCCGTAAAAAAACTGTTTTTGTTTTTGCCCCCTGGATTTTGGGTTAAAGATTGGTAAGGCGGAGTAGTGCAGTGGGGTGTCTGACCTCTGGAAGGCGGAGTTAGACACGCCATGTATTATTGTGTCTCAACTCAGTCTACAAATTATGGGCAAAATTATGGACAAAGCTGCGGATATGGGTGATTTTCCGTTAAAAATATTAACGCTGGGTTCTCCGTGGCGAGTATAGACACGTTTTCCAACACCTTGTTTGTGCCAGGTGACCAGAGGGTCAGTGTGTGCGGGGACAGCTCGCCACTAATGGCAGTGAGCGGTGAGGACTGGGGGGGGGGGATGACGGGGCTCGGCTGGGTCAGAATGACGTCATCCGGGGGGCCGGAGGGGTAGGCAGCTGCGGACGAGTCGGAGCAAGGCGCCAGCGGAAGGAAGCGGCGGTCAGTCCGCAGTCGGTTGACTGACTGTCAGTCGCCCGTTCGGTGTCTTCGGATAAGGTGCTACGGTCGCCAGTGCTGCACAGTGACTTCTCTGGAAGGCGGAGTCAGTCGCCCGTTTGGTGTCTTCGGATAAGGTGCTACGGTCGCCAGTGCTGCACAGTGACTTCTCTGGAAGGCGGAGTCAGTCGCCCGTTCGGTGTCTTCGGATAAGGTGCTACGGTCGCCAGTGCTGCACAGTGACTTCTCTGGAAGGCGGAGTTAGCTCAGTGGGGTGTCCGACTAGGTCAGCTGTTTGGTACATAGTGAGTGCGGTAGAGATGGCCATAGGCAAAATGTTGGTAGAGTTTCCAGAAGATCGGCTCAAGTCGCAGGTAAGATCGCTCAGCTTGTGGGTATTCCCTGTAGTTTGGCTACAGAAGTTCTCAGCTCACAACTGCGGCACCTATTTTACCATGTAAACTATTTTACCACGCTGACGAAACGGAGCTAAATTAAGGCTGTGTTCTGACCGTGCACATTCCCTGCGGAATCCCTGGAATCGCCGGCGGGCATTTGGACTGCACTACTCTACCGCAGTTCGGCAATGCACTTATACATTTATATTTCTAATAACTCTGCTTCTGGAATCGGTAAAAAAAACTTTTCTGCCGATTCCCAGGAATCCCCGCGGGAACCGATGGTCAGAACACGCCCTAGCTCGAAGCCTAGATCCGCCAGTGGAAATCCCCGCAGTGAAAATTCCTTGGAGAAGGCCTTGCACAACTGGACTTGTTTTCTATTCCGTATCGATAATAGCTTGCTAGCACGACACTGACTGAAATTGTCGATCATGTTTATCCAATGCCGACTCTGCCCTTCCTAACTTGTGACCTTAGCTGACCTGACTTATGTCCGTTGGATAAGAGTTGGATAAGGATAATAGTTGGAGAAAGTTAAGCAACTTGTTTATTGTAAAGAGGTTGTTCAAAATTATCATGTGTGCTAATATAATATATTATTTTATTCAAAAGAAAACCCCAAATTATTCTTACACGTTTGAATTGACAAATCAACACCATAGAATTATCTGATGTTGATTTGTTAATCGAAACGCGTTATAATAATGTTGGTTTTTCTTTTGAATAAAATAATACATTATTAGCACAAATAATCATTTTGAACAACCTCTTATAACCGTTGACATCAAGCTGACCTGACCTCATCTGACCTGACCTCATCTGACCTGACCTCATCTGACCTGACCTCATCTGACCTGACCTCATCTGACCTGACTTCATCTGACGTGACCTCATCTGACCTGGCTTCATCTCTGCGTTTCAGGGGTACGACCTGCCGATGCCGTGGTCGCCTGTCTACACTGATGAGGTGATCGAATTTTCGTCAACTTCGAGCAGCAGCAGCGAGTGCGGAGAAACGCCGCCGGCCGTCATGCAACAGGTAGGTCGCTGGTTCGATTCCCACTGGAGGATGCTTTTCAGGTGTGAATTTGTCGTGACTCACGTTTGTTTTAATTTATGTTAACCCAATCCTTCAAAGCTATAAAAGAAATACACATCAGTTACAATAGCGTTCCGTTTAAATCACCATTCATACAGACCACCATTGTGTTTAATTTAATTACACATCACCTATAATAATAACTCATTAATTTTGCATTTTTTCCATTACTAAGCGATGTGTCATCCAAGTATCTAATAAAAGCATCTCAATCAATGACGATACCCGCCTAAGTGAACGTGGAATTCCGTCCTGTGGGTGTTGAACCGAGTGGCAGCTAGCCAGCCCCGCAAATACGTCACTCGGATCTCTAATTCCGGACGGTCCCAACTCCTCCGGACGGCGGTCCTTCCTCGGGGCGCGCTGTCGCATCTTGCTGGCGGCTGCTGACGTCATCTACCGCCACTGGCCAGGACTTAATCTCGTCATCAGGAGCCAGTCATCGGAGGGGGGGGGGCAGTCATCAGGGGACTGGTTTTGCCAGGGATGACGGTCCGAAGCTGGCTGTTGGTGTCAAAGGAACGGACAGTTAGCTGCGATTGCTCTCGTATTCGCGCTGTCAGCTTTAAAAGGCTCCGTAAACAAAATAGTGCGCCGCTCATGCCAACAATTTCTGGACGCTTCGAACCAAGTCTGTTTTTTTTTTTTGGGGGGAGGGCTGATTTTCGCTGAGGCGGCGAAATCTGCCTCGACGTTTTAAGAGCTTGCCCCCACACTGAGCCTCGCATGCGTGTGCGAGTCTGCGGGGTGGCAGATATTGCACCCACTTTGAGGTAGTTCGGGTCCGGTGGCGGTTGTCTTGCGTGTCGGAAAGGTTGAAGAACTGCACCTTAGATGGTATAATCGTGTCAATATTGTCAATTTTATTCTTTAAATTTTATATTAAGCGCTTCGCGGTGTACGAAAACCACGCAAAACCTCGCATGTGAGGTTGCGTGGTTTTCCTACCGCGAAGCGTTTATAGAAAATTAAATAATTAAATTGACAAGTATTGACAGCATATTATATCTGGCGTGCCGTCTACAACCTTTCCGACAACGCAAGACACCTGCCACCCCGACCCAAACTACCTCAAAGTGAGTACAATATCTGCCACCTCGCAGACTCGCACTCGCATGCGAGGCTCAGTGTGGGGCAGCCTTTATAGTAATGAACGCGGGTTGCGTTGAAAACGATACCAATTCACGGAAAGGCAGTGTGCGTGTGCCAACAGGCGCCCTTGAGCTAAACTTGGCTCTTTGTCGCTGAGCGGCTCTACATAAACATTGGACAGCCACTGGGCTGCTCGCCCCGTCTCCTGCATTCCTGCACTGTGACGTCATTGCGGTCCGGCTTGCCAGCGCGGCGGTGGCATCCGGCGGCGCTAACACAGCGCACGGAGACGAATGGCGTGCCGAGCCGGCGGCGTGCCGACCGGGGAGGTGACTGCAACGCCGGGTGACAAGACAACGCGCTGGTGCAAACCGGTTTTGGGCGGTGCTGTGAGGCGATAAGAACGTGTGGTGGAGACAGCGAGGCGGCGTGGGCCCGTGGCGGATACGGCCTTCTGCCGCGTGTTTTGCCGTGCCGTGCGGTGCGTAGGTGATCGTAGGTGGTAGGTGATATGGCGATATGTGATGGCGTAGCTGATAGGGTGGTGTTTTCCGGGTGGGTACTCCGGCGCAGGCTGCGAGGTGCTTGGTGGAGCGTAGTGGGTTGCGGGACAGTCTATCTCTGATGTCATCAGGCAGTGATGCGTTGCGGGACAGTCTACCTCTGATGCTATCAGGCAGTGATGCGTTGCGGGACAGTCTACCTCTGATGCTATCAGGCAGTGGTGTGTTGCGGGACAGTCTACCTCTGTGATTAGCTACTCAAGCAGTGGATGCGTTGCGGGGACAGTCTTCCTCTGATGCTGATCAGGCAGTGGTGCGTTGCGGACAGTCTACCTCTTGCATGCTCATCAGGCCAGTGGTGCGTTGCGCGACAAGCTCTGACCCTTGATGCTGATACAGGCAGTGGTGCGTTGCGGGGACCAGTCTCTCCTCATGCATTGCTAATCAGGGGCAGTGGTGCGGTTGCGGGACAGCTCTACCTTTGATGCTATCAGGCAGTGAGTGTGTTTGCGGACAAGCGTCTACCTCTTTGATGCTATCAGCCAAGTGGTGCGTTGCGGGAACAGAACAACAGTACTACACACTCTGATGCCACTCAGGCAGTAGGTGCGGTTACGGGACAGTCTTGCCTCTGATTGCTATCAGGACAGTGGATGCGTTGCGGGAAACAGTTCTACCTTCTGATTGACTATCAGGCATGTGTATTGCGTTGCGGACAGTCTACCTCTGGATGTTGCTGATGCAGGGCAGTGGTGCGTTGCGGGGACAGTCTTACCTCTGATTGCTATCAGGCAAGTGGCGTTGTTGCGGGACGGTCATACCTTCTGATGCTATCAGCAGTTGGTTGCGTTTGCGGGACGGTCACTCTGATGCTTATCAGGCAGTGGGCGCGTTGCGAACAGTCTACCTCTGATTCTATCAGGCAGTGCGCGTTGCGGGACGGTCCTACCTCTGATGCTATCAGGCAGTGGTGCGTTGCGGGACAGTCTACCTCTGATGCTATCAGACAGTGGCGTGTTGCGGGACGGTCTACCTCTGATGCTATCAGGCAGTGGTGCGTTGCGGGACGGTCTACCTCTGATGCTATCAGGCAGTGGTGCGTTGCGGGACAGTCTACCTCTGATGCTATCAGGCAGTGGCGCGTTGCGGGACAGTCTACCTCTGATGCCATCAGGCAGTGGTGCGTTGCGGTACAGTTTATTATTTGTTATGCGCGCGGAGACAGTTCCAGTTCAGTCGTTTTTGAGCGATCAAGTTATTAAAATATAAACTTCCAGGAACCATTCGGCTTTTAAAACAACCTTAGCCCATCATGCTTCCGTTCCTCTACCACAATCAATCCTATACGTCTCCTTGATTAATACACAAACATTGACTTCGATTCGATCGTTTCGATCGATCGATTCGATCGATTCGACAAACACTTCGATCATGATCGATTCGAAAGGCATTTATTGACTTTCCATAGACAATTGTTGGCGATTGATTTGGATTGTGTTGGTTTTGACACTGCCATCCACTGTCGCTGTAAGCAGTATTGAACTACCTGTCATGATTCTTCCGTCCTGTGCTATCTGTAATCCTGCGTGGTCCTCTGGTCCGTGTTGTATACCGTCACATCTCTGCTATTCTGTCGGCAGATTATGTGTCGTCATGAACAGGAGCGTGAGTCTGAGAGACTGGCCACGTTCCCTCGCTCCCGGGACAAGTCGTCCCGTTCCTCCAGAGACTCCCGCCGGCACCGCCATAGCCGCGGAGATGGAAAGGTACGTGTTCAAAGCCGACCTCGCTGTCTGTGACTCTCGGCATGTTATCAACGGTAACACCTGTTAATGAATATGTGCGTGCCTTGGTATCGAAAGCTCTCTGCAATGTACAAATTCGTTTACCTTTTGTCTGTGCGTGTTTATGTATGTGCGTGTCTGTGCTTGTCTGCGTGTGCAGATAGTTCGCGTGTGTTCGTGTCGGCGGATTGCGTGTTTTGGCCGGGGTCCATCGAGCCAATGACTATCAATGACTGGAGGCTATCTTCGCCGGCTAAATTTGGACCAGTGGCGTGCTCTCTCCTATCAGGGCTGGCTCGGCTGTGGACGGGGCGGGATAAACAGCCATCTAAATATGTCATTAAATCGGTACTTTACTTGGCATGACTAAATATGGCCTGGTGGGTCAAGTCGTGGTCATGCGCCGTGACTCTTGGCAAGATGCCAGCTAAATGTGTTAATAAATCACGTCCTGTATGTCGTGTTAGTGGTGAAATGACATTGATTCATAGTGGCCTGGCAAGACGCTAGCTAAATCTGTTAAAAATGTGGCCCTGTGTGTGTGATGTTAGTGACGTTGATTTGGAGCGGGCTGGTGAGAGACGGGCTACTCTAGACGGGCCCTCGCCGGTACCAGAGCGGCGCTCCTAAGTCAAACCATCGTCATAACCACTGCCAGCGTCATGGCCATAGCCGTAGGATTCAAAACGGCAACAAAGTTGGTTGGGGGAGAGCAAATCCTGAGAAGTATCCTGTAGTTCTAAAAACTAATAGTACGTTACTTGCTTGTGCATTAATATATTATTTAAAGCAAACTCTCCGTCATAAAAGTTGTTAAGAGTTCCTTTTAGGTCAGAAAGTGTGTTATTTTTGTGCAGATATCAGACGTTTTGAGGAGTCGTGGCCCCCTTCCCCCTTGGATTCGTCAATGCATAGCAGACAGTATATATGAGATCACCATGTGATGGGCCTCTCACTATGGAGAAGGGTGCAGCCGCCGCGGCTGCATATAATTCTGGTTATAATTCCGAGCAGCTTGCTCAGTTACCCGAGGGTTGGCCGTGTTGTTCTGGCTCATGTGAGCATGCCAAGTGTGGCAACACGCAGGAGGCCAGTCTCAGCGGCTCCTCTCATTCCCTCTCTCACCGACCTCGACTCCGCCCCGGACACTCACATCCGTCGCTCGCCCCAGGCCTCCTCCGCGGCGCGACACACCCGCCAAACCGCCCCGCCGGCCCCGCGACCTCTCGCCTCCGCCCCTCAGCTACCTGCCCGCGTCCTGCTCGCGCACGCACAACCCGGTCCACGCGCCCCTCACCTCCGCTCGCGCCCCGCTAAACTGCCTGTCAGGCACACCGTAGATAATACCGACTCGGTGTTGGCGCACCTTACTGTACGCGTCTTAACTTGTCCAAGACGGATGCTGTGGCGGCACAGATAAGTGACGAGCATGAGACCTTATCGTATTCGAGCGCTCAAGTCGGAGTCATCGTGGGCTCAGGTTGGTCGAGAGCATACTGAGGGAGCGATCTGAGCGACGGTGTGAAAGCGAGACGGTTTGAGTCGAAGAGTCCGATATGTACAATGATTAGCTCTCCTGTTGTCTAGGATACCGTATTTGCGATGAAGAACTCGAGAATAGAGTCGAAACATAAGAACTATCGCGTTTACACTGGTACATGCGCATGAGCATACTTGAAACTTCTTCAGTGCACGATACTATGTAGCAAGCAGCTGCAACTCATCCGCGAAATGTGTATCATGAAAGTGTTGCTGATAGAGCGAGCCTATATACTGTTCGACGACAAGTGGTGAACCAACATCGTGTGTCATATATAGAAGGCCATGTTCATAGTGGGCATAATGGCTGAGGCGATAATAATGTTGTTTAGAGAGTGATTTTCGCTTTAGAGCTGGGGCCAAAACACATCCGCTTCATCTCGATTGACCAACCAGTCTACGCGATTAGAGTTGTATCGTGTTGCGCACATCCAGGCGCCTCACGGTGGAAGTGTCCTACGTCGGCACGCGCGTGGGGCAGAACACATACGGCACCAAGATAAACAGGGCCCATAGACGACTCAGACCTCCCGGTACCCTCATCGCTCGCGATACGGAGGGCTACTAATCATATCAACGCGGGCTCAATGAGTGCGCGATATTGTATGTGATGACTGAGTGTCCTCGTGTACCTGTCTTTGCGCCTCCGGTTACGTGGTCTACGTAATCCTGTCCCGTGCATGTCTCGCTCGGTAGGTGTGGTTACTGTAAGAGAGCTGATCATAGTCTCTACTAATGTCTGTGTTGTATGATATGTATTCTACTCACGTCCCTTGAGATGGTGTGGTGATAGGCGCAGTATTTGATCTCGATCTGTCGTAGTACTATTATTCTTGCTCTTCCTGGTCTGAGATTGTCGCTCCTGGGGACTCATTTCATACTGCCGGCCGGCTCTCGTCCGATGCTGTAGCTGTGTTGGTGGCTTGGTGTACTGTGATCTCGGCCATGTGCAGTACATTACGGCGCTCAGTATCATGAGCCCGAAATAGTGACTGTATTACCGCCCGGCAGCGCTCGCCCTGGTTCTTCGTACTGTGGATGGATCTATACATGACAAGACAGCGGCTCAGGCGCCCCTCCATATATCACAGCGCTGCGTGGTGAGAGCCACGAGTAACCATCACCCGGTCAGTAGTCGTCCGAGAAGAAAACGAATGAGCGAACGGGAGTCTGCATGTCCAGGATGAAAGAGCAGTCACGCAGCTATGATCGAACAGAACTAGTGCACTGCGCGCAATGTAGCGGAGTAAGGCCGCACCTGGAGGAAGCGCGCAGCGGTGGAGCATGCCGCGAACTGCTAACACAAGGTGCTGATAGCCCCTCGCTAGCGTGGAAGGAAGAGCTATGGAGAGGAAATGGGCATCCTCGCGGCAGCACTGCCTCTACGTGAAGCAATGCAGCACCATGTAGGCGATGCGAGGTCGTGCAATGACTCGCTGCGTGCTCAGGTAGCGGCACCTGGTGCCGTGAGAGTGCCGCAGCTCAACGAACTTGAAGCCACCTCACCGTGTGGGAATTGTAGGTGCCCGCGGTGTCCGCTGTATGGGGCCACAGGGACCCTAGGGAGATAGATGGTGAAGATCCGCCGGTGAAGCTGGCATGCCAATGTGTTAGTAAGGAGTGACACATCAGCGTGTATGAGAAGTTCGCATTACCCTGCGAACTGTCAGTCTCAAGTACTGAGTGTGACACCATGTTATAGAGTGTGAGTATACGCTTGTGAGGGTAGTGCACAAGTCGCAGGCATTATCGACTCTCCCCATGTGTGCATAAGAGCACTGTCGTTAGGTGCGGTAACTGGAGTGGAGCAGTGTCATAGCCGAAGCGTGACTGACGCAGGCTCCCCGTTACGATCAGTCCAGCTGCGACGTGCATCGATGTGTGAGTGCAACCTGCTAGAGGGGAGCGCATAGTGTAGTGAGTCGGCAGCAATCCCGCGATGCTGCAGCAGGTGTGATGCCTGGTAGGAGACGTGGAAGAGAGAGATGGTCACTCGTCAGACGCGGCACGCTGTGTACCATGACACCTTCGTTCCAAAGGTGAGACAGTGAGATGGTACGTGCTGCACACATCCGACGGCATACGTCAACGCTACCGGTGTTGTTCTAGCCTCCCTGCCTCCAGGGGTAGAGACTGGAAGTGAGTGGGCTTATGCATGCGGCGCGCGATGGGCGTCAGTGATGCGCCTGCACTGTGATTTTGTGACTGGTATGAATGGTACGTGCCCTCTCCATCCCGGCAGATGTGGCTCAGTGTCTGTAGTACCTTCTGTATTGGAGGTGACGGCCACTCTGGGTAGCGGATGTGAAACATATGTGCAGACTCGAACCGATACCGCACGGTTCGCGCTACCGTGGTGGTATGTCGTCCATGTGCTGCGTGCCGTGCTCACGGTGCGTGCTGGCTGAGATCTCTCCGCCATGCAACAAAGCTGTCGCTGCACCTGTGGGGCCACCGGCCCTGGCCGAGTGCTGTAGTGCATCCCTCGTCTTGACTGTCACAGTGTCGACCTCGTGCTCTGTGTACCTGAAGAGAGTGACTCGAAGGAGAGAGATAAAGGCCAATGCCACGGCGAACTGCAGCCCGTTGATGCACTTGTATGCAGGACTGGAGAATGGTCATCCCGCGAGCTAAGCGCATGTTCGTGCTCTGTTATAGAGCCCGAAGGAGCGTGTGCAGGAGTAGTGCACTCCTGCGACAACTGACATACAAGATGTGTTATGCCCCACTGTTCTAGGGAGGATCTGGGTAGGAAGTTGGTCAGTAACTCGAATGGCGGGCCGGAGCAATAGCGAAGGCAAGGTGTGATGCGCGCCGTAAGTATGACGGCGCTGGAGCGGAGATGGCGCCATCACTGGCGACGTTGCACAGCGTGGATAGTTGCAGCCGTAGTAGGGAAGGAGCCGGGGAGGTGCAGTGGCGCATGCGTGCGCACGCCAGTGGTGGATCCCTGTAGGAGTAGGGACGTGGGGAGGAGGGCATCGCCGGCGATTCTGGGAGCAGTGTGGATTGCCCTGTAGGGAGGACTGAGAGGGAGGTCGCAGTGTGATGGCGCCTGTAGCGGGACTGGAGAGAGTGGATCCCGCGACTTGCACAAGCTGTGATGCCGTTAGGTAGGGACCGGAGAGCTGAGGAAGAGTATGCAGAGTGATACAGCTGGTGCAGTAGGCATGAAACGCGACCTGAGGACGCAGTCGTGACTGCCACTGAGGTGGCGGATAGGAGGAGTGGCATCCGCGACCTGCGACAGTTGTGCCTCCTAGATAGTAAAACAACAAATCCAAGAACAAGATAACATGGCCATGTCCGCTGGATGGGCGAGTGCTCGCTCATAGCAACGCGTGTACACTCATGGATCGTGTGCTCTACGCTCGCCGAGTGATCTCGTGCTCGCGCAGTGATTGCGTACTCAGAACTGATGGTATCACAGGATTGTCCTCATGACGTGAGTGGTCTCGCGGATGGTCGACTCTCAGATTGCTCCGATATAGATCCTACACAGGACAGAATGAGTGTTCGTAGTGTAGCCCATATATTATCCCTCGAAGTTTTCTGTGCGTGCGCCTAATACGCAATGAGAATCACTCGCTCTCACAGTGGCTCTGGTATGTCGAGAAAGAGTATGTTGCGAGCGAAGGGTGTCTAATTAGCAGTGCCGCTGAGTCTTCCTTAAAGGTATTTATACCAGAGAGTTCATCTGCCTATATTGCCCTGTCAATTCCTCACGAGTTCTGTTGTCTACACGTGATGTTCAATAGTTCTCTCCTTTCCTTGGTCTCCCATGGACTATATCGTGTTCTCTACTGAGAGCCTCAGTGCAGCTGGAGGTTGCGTGGCTCAATAGGTGTATGCGCAGAGTGTGCAAGCGTACGATGGTACCATGCAGGCAGATAACTGCGAGAGTCCTGCTGTGAGGTGGTGTGAATTGCACTTCGCGAGCCAATAGAACAGGTATAGGAAGGCTCCTGAGCCCATCTCCGAGCAGTTTCACCTTTCAGCAAGACGGCAGGCAATTGTGTGAAGCTTGAGTCATACTCAGTATCTGCTAGACTAAGTATTATGACAAGAATGATCGTAAAGAGTGGTCTCGAGGTTCATTTCAAAACATACCCTATCTTATTTTATAGGAGCCCAAAAGACTTTAATAAACCACAAAGTGACTAATTTTGGCCGGATTTAGCTGTTCATTATAGGGACTGTCCCACCTTAACATTATATTTGAGTTGAGATAGCCATTTTCACGTTGCTCACATGTAATTATTTATTGAGCTTGACATATTCAGGTTATAATGACAACCTCTACTCCAAAGGTTCTGAGAGTGCACAAATAAATAATTTGAGTTTTGTATTATACGACATCTCCCAACATATAATGCAACCCCATATAGATGTATTACATTAGGGTTTCTTGCTTAATTCGATTGTCGTCATCTTCATCTTTACCCAATTGTTTGTGAAAAGCCGACTTGTTTTTACATTTGGCTGTACATAGCATACACAGTCATACATATCAGCAAGCGTTAAAGGTGTCTCTATTTCCCTAAAAAAATCTTCAATATGGACGTCATTCAGCCCAAAATAATTAAAAACCGAGGCGCTTTTTTTTTAAGTTATAAGCCTGTTAGGTGAGAAACAAATGTCATAATCGTGTTCGGCAAGCAATGTACTTAATATTTAGCACCACATGCGGCGTACATTTGAGAACTTTTGAAAAGGTGGGACAGTCCCTTTAAGGTTCCGCGAAGTAGATTGCTGGTTGTAACTTATATAAACAAACAAAACAATCGCAAAGTCTGCCTAGTATTGACCTAGATAAACGCAATAAAACAAATGTGCTTCTACCCCGACTCGTATGTTGTCCAAAAGAGCCTCTTATTAAGTAATCGCTCAACGTTAAAACTCCGTCCATAATCAATCTGAATTGCCTGAGGGCATGACATCATGTGACCATGAGAACCTCGCCCCCACCCCCCCTCCCCACTCAGGAGGGAGCAGTGTCGTGTGTGGCGGGGTCACCGGACTGGGGAGGGAGAAGGGTGGGGGCTCCAGTCGCAGTCGTTTTGTAACCGCCTCAGGCCTGGCTGGCCGGCGGGGGCGGGGTGGGTGTGTGTGGGGGGGGAGGGTTGTTATTCTCGTGGTCACTGCTCTGCCGCCGCCGCCGCTGCCGGCTGGTTGCTTCACTTCCTCTGCGTGCAGTCATTGTGTTTTGTCCGCATAACGGGACATGCTACCAAATCTGCTGGAGTTATCGTTGTTTTTTATATGCTAGCCACGGGAAATTTTGCATGTATGAAGCATTTCGATGATTTCCGTGAGAAGCATGTGCTGGGAGATGTTTTAAACAAAGCCCGTGTAATGCAGAACACGTGATGTGTGATGTGGTGCCGCTGTTTGGGTTGGAGGGATACCGGCATTATAGCTGAGCATTATCAGAGTAGTGAACTGTGCGTCTACTGGCCTGGGCTGGGGGCTGGGGACCCTAGACGTAGCAGCAGCTGTGGTCGGCTCGACAGGCCAGGGTCGGTGGCCGAGGGCGGTGCCCGCCTGTAGTCAGGGTCACCACTGCTGCTGCTGCAGACACTGTTATCGTTGGCCACCCTGGGCTGTAGTACAGTCCCGGAAACGATGCAGCGCTCCTGCACCGGGGTCAGAAGCTGGCCAGCTGTCTGGTGACTGATTGCCTAGCTGGTTCAATAGCTGGCTGGCTACCTGGATTGCCGGCTATTGGCATAGTGAATAGCTGACTGATGAGTTAGTTTTACGGTGAGCTGGCTGTTTAGTGTCTAGTTTGCGCACGCACGCTCGTCACTCGTCACTCCTGCCCCGTATGTCGACACTAACCCCAGCGTTTGTCGACACTAACCCCAGCGTTTCTCTCCCCTCCCCAGACTGAAGACGAGGCGATTCTCTCTCCTCGCAACTCGTTCGTCCTCCCTGACGCAGAGTTTACCGAGGAGCAGGCCAAACTGTGCTCCCGCTTCAACGAGAGACTGCCGGTGTCACCTGGGGCCGTCAACCCCTCAGAGCCGCGCTCACACCAACTCCGTCAGACCATCGCCAGGTGAGCTGCCGAGCGGCAGGTGACGGGTTCGAGTCCAGGCTAGGGTGTTTTTTTCATGGGGTTTAATGATTTTTGATGATTATGGTCTTGTCCCCTTGTATGAAAAAAAACTTGGAATATACATTTATTTATGTATACATTTCATTATGTATGTTTTGTATTTAGAAGGGTTGGAATTTGGCAGCAATTTGTTTCAAATAACAGCGCGAGGTTATCAATATAAGCGTCTTATCTGGGTGTTTGCGATGTCTCCTTGCTTACCTGTGCAAGAAGGCCCCCAGGAGTACCTCTGTGGGCGCAAATTGACCCAAAAGTGTCGGCGCGCCCTTAAACCCCAATAAACAAACAAAGGAGTACCTCTGACGTCTAACGTAGCGCCTAACGTATCCAACTGTGTCTAACGTATCATCTGGTGTCCAACAGCATCTGACTCGCCTTCCCTTTCAGCGCCAAGCGGAAAATCCGCGCCTACGAGGAGTCCTTCGAGCGACGCTTCGGCTACCGTCCGTCGCACGCCGACCGCGCCAAGGATCGTGACATGAAGCGCTGCCTCTCGGAGCTGAGTAAGGCGCGGCGGGACCTGAAGTCGCTGAAGCAGGAGCCGGTGCCGTCTGTGTCGCGGACGCCAGAGAGAGGCGACCCAGGAGCCGCTGGCAAGGAGAACCGCACACCCGCGCAGGGAGGAGAGGATGAGAGGACGCTGCAACAGACAGTGACCGATGTCACCAGGGTGAGTTTGAGGCGAGGAAGCAGGCATCACTTGTGGGGGAGTTGGAGAGTGGGGGTCTTTATTTTGTATGGCTGACGATTTGCATGGGGCTCGTGCTTCAACACATGTTACGAAATCAGCGTATGTTGCCGTACTGCTTCATTTTTGTTTTGCATGGCTTCTCATACTTATTACTTTTCGGATAAAATAATCCACGCTACATGCTTTGTTTTGATGGTGGTGAGACGTTTGAGGTGACGCCGTTCACCGCACGTCTGCTGTGCAGAGCTGCACTATAAGCAGCTGTGATGTGTAGATCTGTGTGATGTGGAGCTGTTCTGTGACGGGCCTTTGGCAGGTGTCGCTGTCATGCCGAGCTCCTGCTGCTTACTTAACTTCCCTCTGCTTTATCGCTGGGCTGCTGCTGTCTGTCCGCTTTGTTGGCTGCTTTGTTGGCTGCATTGTTCGGAGCTCTGCTACTGCTATTGTCATTGGCTATCGTTTGGCTTGCTGACATTTTCCTGCGCCTGCCATGTGCTGATTGCAGATGGAGCTATGGTGTATCCAGCACTTCGCAGGGGGCAGGGCCAAAGTCGGTTCCGAATGGCGAAATTACGAAGAGGTATACTGGTTCTCAAAAGCCGTGGCGAATTTCGCTATTTTTGCTCATTTTCTCTATATCTCTGATTTCACTGTGATGCCGATTTCGATCTAGCCTTTCATTCTTCTGCAAATTTGTACATAAATTGTTATTCTCATCTAGTTTTCATACACTTTCAAAAAGAATGCATAATTTGAGATGGTCGGCTCTCCTGGATCTGGGTATGGCTCCCTCTGACGACCTTTTTCTCTCTATCATCACCTGAAGCGGCACTGTTCTTGCCTCTCCTCTGCGTCTGCTTATCCTTATGGTGGCTGTTTCGGATCTCACTCGCTCTCTTTCTTCCTTGAGTTGATGCGTCCGGCGACTTGTCCCGTGACGTCATGTCTCAGTCGGTGCTGGACTCCGTCATGTCTTAGTCAGGGCTGGAATCGGGTGTTGATGCACTCTCGTACTCTGTGCTGTTCAGACGTGTGTGGTCATGTCTTAGTCAGGGTGGACTTCTGTGATGCAACTCTGTTGTACTCTGTGATGTTAGACTGTTGTGGTCAATGTCTTGGAGTGAGAGGGCTGGACTGGTTGATGCACTCTACTGTACATACGTGGTGCTGGTTCAGCTGTGTGGTCATGTCATTAGTTCGCAGGACTGGACGTCTGTTGATGCACTCGTGTTTGTAACTCTGTGCTGTTCAACGGTGTGTGGTCATGGTCTTAGTCAAGGGCTGCGACTTATGTTGATGCACTCTGCTGTACTCTGTGCTGTTCAGAGGTGTGTGGTCATGTCTTAGTCATGGGGGGGGGGGGGGGGGGGGAGGGGTGGTTGATTTGAAGGTTTCTCGGGTCTTAGTTACCTGGATGGTGACTGGTGACTTTTTAACGCTGGATACTGTTTGAAATGCACTCCTGTTTTGTACTCTGTGCTGTTCAGGAACGTTTTTGTGTGTCATGTCTTAGTCAGGGCTGACCGTATAGATTGCACTCTTGTTTCGTAGGGTGTGTTCGGAGACGTGTGTGGTCATGTATTAGTGCAGGGATAGGACTCTGTTGATGCATCTGTTGTATCTCTGTGACAGTTCAGAGTGTTGGGTCAATAGTCTTAGTCAAGAGGAGACTCTGTTGATGCTCTGTTGTACTCTTGCTGTTGCAGACGTGTGTGGTCATGTTTAGGTCAGGGCTGGACTCTGTTGATGCACTCTGTTGTACTCTGTGCTGTTCAGACGTGTGTGTAGATGGAATTGAGCGTTGGTGTGGCTTGATCACGTCTCTCTGCGAGTCTACAGCGGGTCTCGGAGTCTCCGGAGAGTCTCTGTGAGTCTCGCTTTGTCTCCCCACCAGTCTCCCTCCCTACCCGTATCATCTATGGGGTGCTCCTGCGTCTCTTTCCCGTCTCCCGTCTTCCGTCTCCCGGGAGCAAGTCCATCCCGTCTCCCGTCTCCCGTCTCCCGTCTCCCGTCTCCCGTCTCCCGTCTCCCGTCTTCCGTCTCCCGTCTCCGTCTCCGTCTCGTTCCATCCCATTCAGTCTCCAGTCCTCCAGTCTCATTCCAGTCTCCGTCTCTGTCTCCGTCATTCGTTCTCGTCTCTCGTCTCTCGTCTCTCGTCTCTCGTCTCTCGTCTCTCGTCTCTCGTCTCTCGTCTCCCGTCTCCTGTCTCCTGTCTCCCGCTCTGACCACTCGTCTCCGCCTATTTCAGCGTCTGTGTGAGAAGCGCGAGACGGCCGGCCGACCCACTGAACCGGACAGCATGTCCAGGGAGCAGGTCCACGCCGAGAAGCTGGCTCTTCAGAAGGCTCTGCTCTGCCTCGAGGAGAGGCATGGCAGGCCAGCGCAGAAGAGGGACAGGGATATGGTCCGCCCGCTCTACGAAAGATACCGACTCGTCAAAAGGCTGGTCATCAAGTCAGGATCGGTGAGTTGGATGGAAAGCTGGAGGGGGGGTCTGTGAGGGGGATGAGGATGGAAAAGAGATTGGGTGGGAGTGCGAAAGGGAGTATGCTAGGTTTGTGGGAGTATGAAGTGGGTTCCACACCACTTCGGCCGGTTGAAGTTGTGGGGAAATTCAAAAGGGGAATTCAGGTAGTAGTTGAATTTGTTACGAAAGTGTACCACCTGAGTTGTTCAATTCATTGCCAGTGTTCGGGGAGTCAGGTGCGTGCTACGCATTGCGGGTGGAGAGGATTATATGCGTTTCCACGCTTTTCTGAAAGGCGCTGTGCAAGCTCTCTGTGGTGCATTACGCGTCGTAAGTTGAGCAGGGCTTATCTTATTGTGCCGGATTTGAGTGCGCACTTGGCCGAGCGTTGAACAGGACGTGCATTTGCCTATTGCTCAAGCCGTGTTTTTCGCTGTGGTTCGGTCGATCTATGTGTTGTTTCTGCAGAGGCTCCGTGCCACTGTAGAGGCTGCAGAGGTTTGGCACCGAGCGGAACGGAGCTGTGCTGATCCAAGTGTTTTGACGAGGCTTTCTTTTCCACAGCCGAAGCTACGCGATTCGATCGGCGAGTTGACTCCCATCCTGGAACACGAGGAGACTATGACGTTTACGGCTGCCGACCGGCCCGCCATCTTTGATTTGGAAGAAGAACTAGAGCCTAGCGGCCCGTCGCCGAGTAGCGCTAGTGACCGGCTTCAACTGGATGACAACCTACATAACCTGCCGGTTTCGCAGCTGAGAGATCTGCTCGTGAAGGCGAGGGAGGACAAGCGGAGGATTCGAGGACTCCTGATGGTGTTTGAGGAGGACTTTCGCTCGAATGTCGGCAGGAAGGTGTGTGGAAATTTTCAGACCTGCGCGGTCTGCGATAGTAATCTTGAAATTTTGATATTTTGGGGAGATATTCTGCTAGCTTTGTGTCACTGTGCGTCTCTGTTTGCTGCAGTTTGTTATAATTTGGAATGTGATGATTAAACAAGTATCATGGTTGGTTTTCAATTAATTTTTAAGTGTCACATGTGTGCCACAGCCTGCGAAGCTTTCGAAAGCATTCATAGGCATCAGGTTTAATCCAACTGGGAGAGATTTGGTATTATTGTTGGTAATAATACACGCGTGCTATGTGTGTGTTACAATTGCCGCGTTTTTGACCCATTTCTCTGTCATTGCAGGTTCAAAAGGACGACCGTGGAGACATGGATGACATGTACGCCGAATACAAACAAGCCAAGGCCAAGGTGAAACTGCTGGATGTTCTCGTAGCCAAACAGCGCTCTCGCGCCTACACGATGTGAACTGATGTTGGGACAGCGTCCGGCCCGCCATCTATCGACGCAGCGACGAACTGGAGCTGTGTTGCGTCGCTCACCGCCGCGCTGTGTGGCAGAAACACAGTCGCGCGGCTGACCTAAGGGATACGAGCTGTACATATATTTTGAGCTGTGAACGCGGCGAGCTGTGATGGCACGGGCCGGCCAGTGGCCAATGCAATTGTGGTGCGGCGTTTGTGGCGTTTGCGGCGTTTTTGGACCGTCTGAATGACGTCGTTTTGGATAGTCTGATCGCCCAAGCAGCTGTTGTGTATGGGCGAAGCGAGGCCGTAGTGGTGTATGCGTATTATTTATTATACGGACGACTCCACGAGAGACATTTCGCCGGGCCAGCGGCCGCGGCTGTCAGAGAAATATCATCCGACAAATATACACAGAGTTGTCGTAGGAGAATGTGTTTGAAATGGGTGACGACGTAGTGAGTGTGTATGAGAGGGGTCACGACGTAGTTAATGTGTATGAAAGAGGTGTCGTCGCTGAAGAGGAGGCGGCTGAGTCACGGAGCAAACCTAACGGAATATTTGCGAGCAATAGCTCAGTCAAGGTCTGTGAGACACGAAGCTATCGGTGGACCCCAGAGAGCTAACCACTTCTATAGTACCAATAAACTCGTTATTGGACAGGCCAATTGTATGACAGACCCAATTATTTCATCTATGGGCCTGTTCCAGTCGCGCCTCTTTTCTCCTCTAAGTTGCTCCAACTGCAACTGCTCTGTGTTATATAATACGACTGGACCAAGTGGGAGCAACTTTGAGGAGGTTAGAAGTGCGACTGAAACAGACCCTATGAATGCTTCTGAATGGGAGGCACCGTGTTATTTTGACCACCGGGCCTGTCGCTCGGGTCGATAACGGTGTGCGGGCCGCGGGGGGTATAAAAATATGTATATATATATATATATATAATATATAATATATAATATAATATATATATATATATATATATATATATTGCATTGCTAAGTTCACTGCTGCGCTGAAACTCTGCAACTACATAAGCTCGAGAATTCATTCTTTCATCATTCGAAAACTATGCTCATGTAGGGGTGCCGTACCCCCTTTCATGTCGATCGGGCACAAAGGAAATCCAAAGAAGATCGTAAGACGCTTCTGCCACGCTTAAACTCAGAGCCTAGCAGAGGTAGCGACTCGGGACCTTCGCCAATCGACGCGGCGTGATCGAAAACGGTGCTACATAGTACATACCCTTGCCTAATTGGAGCCCAAAGAAGGGTCCACAACGCTAAAACGCTGGCATAAGCCGCTGCGCAATCGGCCCGACCGACTTGAGTGACATCTTGCGGTAGGATTTCTAAGCTTTCGAGCGGTGCCTCCCATCTGCTAACATGGCTTGCTTTCTGCATTCGCGAACATAAAAAATCAGGTACTCGGCTAACATGTTAACTCCCCCCTCCCCAGTCAAAGAACCAAACCCCCTCCCCTCGAGCTGAAATTTGGCTCAAGCTTAGGCCGATCGAAGCCAAACGAATGCCCCTCAAGCTGACCGAGCGGTTCTCTGCACGTCAACAGAGTGACCAGGGTGAAGAGGGCCTTCTCAGACTGTCAAAGATGATCCCCAGAGCCGGACCGAGGCTATGAAGATCCGACCGAATGACCCCTAGCTGACGAAACCCTAAGTCGATCACATGCTCCGCGCATAGCGAACGAGGCCCCTCAGACTGCCAGAGAGTTCACTCAGGCCGACAGAGGACACCTCAGGCCGTAAGAAGGTCCGCTCAGGCCGACAGAAGGCCCCCTCAGGCTTACAGAAGGCCCCCTCATGCTGACCAAAGGTTCCCTCAGATCCACAGAGGGTTCCTCGGGCCACCAGAGGGTTCACTCAGGCCGACCAAGGACCCACTCAGGTCGACCAAGGGCCCCTCAGGCTGACAGGGCCCCTCAGGCAGTCAGAGGGCCCCTCAGGCAGTCAGAGGGCCCATCAGGCCGTAAGAAGGTTCTTTCAGACTGACAGAAGGCCTTATCAGGCCGACAAAGGGTCCCTCAGGCCGACAGAGGGTCGCTTAGGCCGACAGAGGGTCCCTCAGGCTGACAGAGGGTCCCTGATACCGATAGAGGATCCCCCTCAAACCGCCAGAGGATCCCCTCAGGCCGACCAAGGGACCCCTCAGGCAGTCAGAGTCATAGACGTCGAAGGTGGTGTTGCATGGGTGGCAGCTGCCACACCAACTTTGGAACTGGTGTGGCAGCTGCCACTTCAACTTTGGAACTGGTGTGGCGGTGCCACACCAACTTTCCGGTCGTGGGGGTCCAATTTCTGGAGGGTGTCCAATTTTTGGAATTTTATTTGTGTTAGCCGCAGAAATATTTGCATGCAAGCTCCGAAACAACACCGACATCCGTGGTGTATCTATAAATGGAATAGAGGTAAAGATATCCCAGTATGCAGATGACACCAAAATCTTTGTTAAAGATAATGAATCGGCTGAGAGCACCATTCAGCTGTTAGGAAAATTTAGAGAAATATCAGGTCTCAAACTGAACTTAGAGAAATCTTATTTCATCTGGCTGGGACAATTAAGCACTGAGACGATATGCCAGGTTTGCCCACAAAACACATTTGAATCATTATGAATAATCTTTTCCACCATTAACGATTGTCGATAGACAACATTCAACCGAGGATCAGTGGCGGATCCAGAGGGGGGGCATGGGGCCATGCCCCCCCCTTGGGCCTCGAACTTGAGGGGCACTCTGGCCGCTGAGGGGCGCTCTTGCGCCTGAGGGGGCACTCTTGTCGCCTGAGGGGTACTCTTGTCGCCTGAGGGGGCACACCCTGGCAGGCTGAGGGGGGCACTCTGCTGACCTGAGGGGTCCTCGACATTTTGAGAGATAAAAAAATGAGTTAGGGGCACCCTCAAAATATAGTGGACCAAATCCGTCGAGTTCTCATATTTGGGTACAGGTAGGGGCACCACTGCAATGGATGGCCCCCTCCTTGAAGATTTTCTGGATCCGCCACTGCTGAGGATTAGACGTATGCAAGCAGTGATAAACACTTGGAAATAAAGACGCGTCAGCATTAAAGGGAGTGTGCCTACTCTTTTGAAATGTCAAATATATTTTTATTACGGTAAGAAGCTATTGCTTGTGGAATTCTTGGATTAGATAAATTACGTCTGGAGATCCCTTAGTTTGAATGTTACTTATTTCTGTTTGCATTTGTTTTTGTTTCATAAATTCATAACGATGCGTACTATAAACGGAGTAGCGAGATGTAGAACGCCCATAGGTAGACAGCTCATATAAAAAAAATTTAAGAGCAATGCTTCTAGTGCGAAGCTCCCTCTGCGACTATTGATAACTAATTACTTGCGATATTGATTGGGGACTTTTGGAATTATACTCCCAGCCCAACTAAAGTGATCTGGGTGAACATGAAGATTACACTGCTAAATTCAGATAAATATGTTCTACAGACTAGTGTCAACAAGTCCACATGACCAATGTGAGTAGGCACACTCCCTTTAAAGGGAAAATTACGCTGGCAAAGGCCTTACTGGTTTCCCAATTTGCCTATGTTGCAGCTGCATTTGTCTTTCCCAAGGAAAAAACACTATGTTTGGAGAAATAACTTTCTTCGTTTCTGTGGGGAAATAAATCGCCTAAAGTGAAACGCACAGTATTGCAACAAGGTGTTGAGGATGGTGGTTAAAATGCAACTAATATTACATGTTTTCTAACAAGTTTGCGTGTTAAGTGGCTAACTTTAGTTATACCAGGATTAAGATAATAACATGTTGTTATTAACATGTTGTTAATGTTATTCTCTTATTCCTGGTTATACTTAGAGAAAACGCGAAATGGGGGCAGCTGCTACAAGCAAAAGTAGGGCTATTTAACATCAATGACCTGCTCAAAACAGGCTTGGATAAAAATTATGTAAATCAATTAGGAATCCCTGTTTTCTACAGCCAGTCCCTTATGGATATTGAAACAATTAGACCGCCAGTACGGACTGATGACGTACAGCATATATTGGGACAGGCCCATAGGTGGAGAATTGTTAAAACGTCCGTGGGTGTTCAGTCAGGACCGGTGCCACCAGTTTTCGGTTGGAGGGGCATATTTTTACGAAAAGGGTCCCTGCGCTCAAACGAGCCCAACACAGTAAGATGCATAGCCTGGATTGTCTCTTGGAGAAATGGAACCTCATATTTTGCCGTGTCAGGAGAGCACTGGCGGATCCAGCCTTCGGTTTTGGTGGGTCATTTTTTTGGCAAAAAGGTACCCCCATTTTTGTTCTCCCCGGATTCGGGCCGGTAACTTTTTTGTTATTAGAGCTTTATTTTTTATTTTTTAATGCAAAAACGCTATACTGTGTACGGCAAATATGCTACGGAATATACACATATAAGTAGTAATAACGTTTATCTCAAACCTTTCGGGGGGCTTCGAAGAAGTTTTTAAGTGGGGGTCGGCTGAATTGACGAAAACAGGCGTTTAATGTAATTGAATCAAACATAACTTCACAACTTCGAACCTCAACTGGTTAACGGTTGCATTCCGTTTTCACAATCCCACTAGGTACTCCGAATTGTCAAGTGCAAAGTCACAGTAGCGCAAACGTGCGCCCGATAAGGTGATTCATCATGCCCCGTCCCACGTTGTGGAAAAATGTGTGCGCTGAGAATGGCGGTCATGCGACGACTTACAGCAAGTGCTAAATGAACATTCGGAATGGTAGAACAACCAATGAGAGCTGTATTGAGTGGTACAAACGCACTTCTAGCTTACATCACAACCCTTAGCACGTATGAAGCTTCTATTACGACGAGAGGAGAAACGTCCAAGCTTTTTTTTATTGTTTAATCGCACAAAAACAAATATTAACATTGCTCATGGGGCAATTTTGATGATCGGGGGTACGGCGTCTTCGTGGAAATTGGAATTCAGTATCGCCGCGTTCAACTGGCTATTTGCATTTTGTCTAATCCTAGCGAGATATTTTTGAATAAATACAGCTGATGCATTCAACCCGTGATGCAACTAGCCCCGGTCTCCCCTAATGTATGCATGTATTGTGATCGGGATGGAAGTTGAGCGAAAAGGGATTCCTCAATTCTGTGATTTAATCAATAATGCTTTCATGGAAGACCAAGAAAGTAGCGATGATGATTGATGAAGCTGTCATGAATCACGTCAATAAAGCCGCAATCATCAACCGATGAGGTGAGTTGCTTCATCTTCATCTTCTCAAAATCCACCAGTTTCTGCGATATGTGCCCACTTATTTTGTCGCCGGCGCAAATATCGTCTACATCTTATTCTGAGATCGGGCGCATCCATAATTTTTAGCTTCGATATTCTGAGGAGCATGACGGGAGATGACGTCATACTCTATGACGTCATTCATCAGTTAGCCTCTGCCCAGGCTCAGTGCGCCTTACTGCGCATGCGCAGTAAAAGATTCTTATATATTTGTAGATGCCGAACAGGGCTCTGGTGTCCGTTCATCCAAAGTCCGGTTCACATACTCAACACCAACGAGCTGCGGCGACGCCGCCGTCAGTATCGATGATTGAACCGACGACATTCGCATAGTCATTGACGCACAAGTGACATGACCCACCAACACTGATGATGCCTGCCAGCAAGCAAAATCCAATATACTGCCGGCCGACGCTGACAAATTGATATATTCACGTCTTATATAGAGAACAAGTATCATGAACATAAATAATGCTAATCAATCGATGCTTAGGTTTGACAGAATGATACAACCATGTCTCCAACACTTTCTTGTACAAAAATCAATGTGAAATTGTGTGCTTAATTTAAAAAAACTAGATGACGCTTAATGTCAATACTTATGAAAATGGACGGATGTATGGAATATCATCGTATATTAAATAATAGGGAGGGTTTTGATCTCCTGAATCGGAAATGTTGACACTGTTGGTGACGTCACAGCGTGATGATTACACAGGGTCCCCGATGTCACGATGGTAATACGTCACAATGGTAATGAAGTAAAAATACGAGGAGCCGGTATGCTCCGTGGTATGTCTTCGGACTTCCACGGGGCAGGCCTCAGGTTCGATTCCCGGTGGTGCCGGTTACGGGGATAGCCGCCCGGAGCAAATCCCTAGGCTCAGAGAGGAGGAAATCCCCAGAGGGTGTCAACCCCAGGCCCCTACTCCCCCCCCTCCCGGCACCATAGTCTCCCCAGTGAATGGCGCAAGGCCGCAACTGGATGAAAGAAAAAAATACTGAGGACATCACAATGACAATGACATCACAATGTCAATGACGTTACTACGATACTGACGTGACACAGGCAATGACGTCATGTTTTTGACGTCACAGTGTAAGTGACGTCACAGTATGCTATAATGCCTTAATTGCAATAGTTATGTCACATCGCTGATGAAGCCGCTTCACTAGTGTGACGTCACTCCGTTGATGACGTCATAGGCAGTGAACGCATTTGTCGAGGCGTTGTCCTTCGCCATCGAGGAACGTCGCCGTGATGTTGCCTTCTCGCAGCTCCGTCACAATCTCGTGCTCCTTTTCAGAGTAGCCGTCAGCCAGGATCATATCACCGCCTGAGGCAGAGAGGG